>JAAGEH010000005.1:44143037-44153236 GCA_011751065.1 Lasiurus cinereus
TCTCTCTCTCTCTCTCTCTCTCTCTCTCTCTCTCTCTCTCTCTCTCGTATATTTAAAAAAAAAGTTTACCTCAAAATGAAGCAAGGACCTAAATGTAAGACATAAAACGAAATGATTCTTCATCATAATCATTGATGTTTCTCTCTCTCTCTTCCTCTCTGAAATCAATAAAACTGTATTTAAAAAATGAAATAGAATAGAATAGCTACATCAGTTCTCCTTTAGTTGGTGTTTGTATGATCTTTGACTATCCTTCTACTTTCTGTCTTTCTTACACTTAAGGGATATTCTTATAAACAGCATATATATTTCCCCTTCAGTCCAGTCTAGCAGCCTAGCCTTTGCTTATAATAATTGTAATATTTGTTTTCATTTTCCCCCCATATTTTCTTGGTTCATTTTCCTACTTTCTCAAAGTACTTTTAACATTTCCCCCTTTAATTATTCTTTTTAACAGTTACCCTGGGCAATCCCTTCATGCACCGTGGAGGCAGTAGAGTCTGGCTCTTCACATTTTGTGCACATGAAATTTCCCACATACTTACTCTCCAGTCTCCTCTACCCTTATTGCTTGCCATGTTGGAATCTCTTCCTTCTGCCCAAAGAGCTTCCTTTAGAGACAGAGATAGGCAGAGCGTACAGGTATGTGGGGGTGAATGTATGTGTCTCCCATCAGTGAATGCTTCCAGATTTCGTTTGATGGAAAACATCTTCTGTTGGACAGAAAATATCATTTATTTCACTGTGACATTTTTGCAAGATACTTTAACTGTGTCTAGTATTGCTCTAGAGTTACTGTCGAGTGGCACTTTAAAATAACAGCGCTGTGCCTCTTGGCTGCCGTTGTTCCTGCTGAAAAGGTAGCTGCCGGCCTCGGTATGGTTCCTTAAAGGCGATGTCTCTTCTCTGGGCCTCATGGTCTTGGGTCCCAGCAGTTTTCTCCATGTCCTTGAGGTTTATGGGCTTTACTCCTTTTTGTGGTTCAATGTTGCTAATATCTTAGAAAATTCTAGCCCACTATTTCTTAAAATAGCCAGAGTACTATAGTCCCTCTCCTCTCCTGCTAGCCCTCCAGTTATCTAAAGGCCAGTTTCCCACCATTCCTAACATGGGTGTTATGCTCATTATGTTTTTGTTTTGTTTTGTTTTGTTTTGTTTTAGCAGTTCTTGCTATCTTCCATTTCCTTTAGCACTTTGCAGTGTCTAATCTGACCTAAGTTCACCTATTGAATTTGTATTTTCAGGTACTATGGGTTTTTTGTTGTTGGGTTTTTTATTTTGTTTTGTTTTACATCCTCACCTGAGTATATTTTTCCATTGATTTTTAGGGAGAGTGGAAGAGAGAGGGAAAGACAGAGAGAATCATGGATGTGAAAGAAACACATCGGCCTGCGGATTGAAAGGTCCCAGGTTCGATTCCGGTCAAGGGCATGTATCCTGGTTGTGGGCACATCCCCAGTAGGGGGCGTGCAGGAGGCGGCTGATCAATGTCTCTCTCTCATCGATGTTTCTAACTCTCTATTCCTCTCCTTTCTTCTCTATAAAAAATCAATAAAATATATTTAAAAAAAAAAAGAAAAACACACTAAACACATTGATTGATTGCCTCCTGCACGTGCCCCAACCAGGGCCCAGGGCAGGGAGTTGCCTGCAACCAAGGTACTTGCCTTTGACCAGAATCAAACTCAGAACCATTCAGTCTGCAGGCTGATGCTCTATCCACTGAGCCAAACTAGCAAGGGCTAGATACTATAATTTTAGGTTCTAGAATTTCCATGTCATTTTCAAAAATGAATTAATTTAATTTAAATTTAATTTAATTTAATTTCAGGGCTAGCATCAACTTTTTAAAAAAATAAATCTTTAATATTCAGATTATTGCAATTGTTCCTCTATTCCCCCTCCCCCGCATAGCTCCCCTCCTCCCAGTTCCCATCTCATCCTCTGCCCTTATACCCCACCCCCATTGTCCTCATCCACGGGTCTATGATTTTTGTCCAGTCTTTTCCCGCACCTCCACACCCCTGTTAGTCCACTCCCTTTCTATGCTTCAGATTCAATTATATTCACTGATTATTCTGTTCCTCAGATTTGTTATTCCCTTGATTTTTAGATTCACTTGTTGATAGGTATGTATTTGTTGTTCATAATTTTTATCTTTACCTTTTTTTTCTTCTTCCTCTTCTTAAAGAATAACTTTCAGTATTTCATATAATACTGTTTTGGCGGTGATGAACTCCTTTAGCTTTTTCTTATCTGTGAAGCTCTTTATCTGCCCTTCGATTCTGAATGATAGCTTTGCTGGGTAGAGTAATCTTGGTTGTAGATACTTGATATTCATTACTTTGAATATTTCTTGCCACTCCCTTTTGGCCTGCATAGTTTCTGTTAAGAAATCAGCTGACAGTCGTATGGGTACTCCTTGTAGGTAACTAACTGTTTTTCTCTTGCTGCTTTTAATATTCTCTCTTTGTCTTTTGCTCTTGGCATTTTAATGATGATGTGTCTTGGTGTGGTCCTCTTTGGATTCCTTTTGTTTGGGGTTCTCTGTGCTTCCTGGACTTGTAAGTCTAGTTCTTTCACCAGGTAGAGAAGTTTTCTGTCATTATTTCTTTGAATAGGTTTTCAATATTTTCTCTCTCTCTTCTTCTGGCACCCTCATAATTTGGATGTCAGTACTCTTGAAGTTGTCCCAAAAGCTTCTTACACTATCTTCATATTTTTAGATTCTTTTTTCTTTTTGCTTTTCCGGTTTGGTGTTTTTGCTTCTTCGTATTTCAAATCTTTGACTTAATTCTTGTGATCTTCTAGTCTGTTGTTGGATCTCTGTATATTATTCTTTATTTCAGTCAGTGTATGCTTAATTTTTAGTTGGTCCTTTTTCATATTATCGAGGGTCTCACTAAATTTATGGGCAGTTTTAGAAGATTCTTGAAAAACCTTATAACCGTGGTTTTGAAATCTATATCCAGTAGTTTGCTTTCTTTCATTTTTTTTCATTTGTGACCTATTTCTTTGACTCCACATTTTGGCTGCTACCCTGTATTGATAGAGTGGCTTTGTGTGCTAGGTATCCTATAGGGCCCACTGACTCAGCCTGCCCAGTTACCTGAGGTGGACACTCTTGGTGCACCCCTTTGTGGGCTGTGTGCACAGTCTTATTGTAGTTAAGCCTTGATTGTTGTTGATATCACTGGGAGGAATTGACCCTCAGGCCAATTGACTGTGAGGATCAGCTATGTCTATGCTTGGAGAACTTCTGTGCTGGAGACACCCTTATGAGGCAAGACTTGCTTCAGTGGGGCTTTGGTGCTCACTGAGTCTGCCCCCTAAGTGTATCCCTTATGGATCTGAGGACTTGTAATCTGAAATGGTCCCACTCTGATCCCTGGGTACCCTGGCTCTTGAATCTCCAAGGAGGTGCTAATTTAGCCTCTGCCTGAGGCCACCCAGCAAGAGTTACAGAGAGATCTGTAGGTTCTTCTTCTTTGTTTGGGTTTTAGAGGTGCCCAGGTGAGGCTCTACTGTGAAGCAGTGCAAGCTGCTGTGAGGCCTTGGGCCTTCTTTTGGATGTTCTGGGTCTCTGACTCAGATGCAGTTTGTTAGGTAATTTTAGATTTCATATGCAAAAGCCTCTGCACATAGCTTGGATGGGGTGGAGTCTCAGGGCGGAGCAACCAGCAATGGCTTCCCGTCAGCCCTGCCCTAAGAGGCCCCCGGTCTCAGTGTCCCTCGATAATCACTGCAAGCACCTCTGAGAGAAAGCCCACCCTTGAGTCCTCCCTGCTGCCCCGTGCCCCCCCCCCATGCCAGACAGTCCAGTTTCTCCCCAAATGAGTCTGAGTCCCCAGAATCTCGCCCAGAACTGGACTTCAGAGCACTCAGGAGCTTGTGTCTCCCTCCTGATTGAGAAAGACAGCTGTGCCTCCATACCTCTGTACTTTACTTCCGCACCTTTTCTGAATCTTAGTGTGCATTTCTCTTTCCTTCTAATTGTAGAATTTCCACTCAGCCAGCCTGCCTGTGGTTCTGGATGATGTTTGTTTTGTCTTTTAGTTGTAGTTTTGAAGTGGTTGTGCCAGACAGCAATTTAAGATGTTTACCTATGCTGTCACCTTGGTTTCTCCAAAAATGCATTGGTTTTAGTTTTCTAATAAAAATTCTCCGCTCCCTGTTCTTACCAAACACATAGTTAGTGGAAAGGCCGGCCTGTTACTCCAGCTGGCAGCACAGCCAGCATCTGCTCCTCCTCAATGGCTGCTTTCGCCTAAGGAACCAGAACCTGCTTCCAGGTTTAGATCATGGGTCAGTGGTCATCCTGACTCCAGGGAACCTGCAGCACAGGCGAACCCTCCTCCACAGCTCCTCCCTTCTTCATGGTTGTGGGTCCTCAAAGATGGGCCATCCTGATACCCCGAATTTTGTGCCTGCTGAAACAACCTGGAAACGACGGGAGTAGAATGGCACTTCCATCAGTGTGTTCCCAGCTCCGGAACCACAGCAGCCTCTCAAGTCCTGGCTGTGCGGCTGCTCTCCAAAGCCTTCTTGGTTTTAATTAATTGGGGTGACATTGGTCACCGTAGGCATGTAGGTTTCAGGTGTGAGTTTCTGTGACCAGGTCTGTATTGCATGGCATCCCTACCACCCAGAGTCAGATCCCCTTCTATCACCTCATATTAGGCACCCTTGTCCCCACACCCATACACCTTCCCTCTGATCGCCACCATGTGCTGTGTGTGTCCGCGAGTTTCTGTTTCAGATCCCACACATGCGTGAGATCGTAGGGCTCTCAGCTCTCTCCCAAGGCCGTCTTCCTCGTATTTTATCATGCTTCTTTTTTTTTTTCCTTTTCTTTTTTTTTTTCTTCTTCTTTTTTTTTATGTATTGGGCGTAATGTCACAAGAAGGTCATAGCATCCTGCCACCGTGAGGAGTAAGCCCAAGTTGCTGTTGGATGTGTTATTCACAGAAGAGCCAATCTTCAGGCACTCTGCTCTCTTCACACCCCTTTATCATGCTTCTTAAGTGGCTGTTCTAAGCAGGTGGTTAGATAGCTTGTTGCTTGGCCATGGCTGTAAACATGTAAAACATATCTATGCTTTAGATCAAGATAGAGTGTTATATTCTCTCCTTTTTTATTTTTATTTTTATTTTTTAAATATATATATTTTATTGAATTTTTACAGAGAGGAAGGGAGAGGGATAGAGAGTTAGAAACATTGATGAGAGAAAAACATCCATCAGCTGCCTCCTGCACACCTCCCACTGGGGATGTACCTGCAACCCAGGTACATGCCCTTGACTGGAATCGAACCCGAGACCCCTCAGTCCCAGGCCAACACACTATCCACTGAGCCAAACCGGCCTCAGCTTCTCTCCTTTTTTAAACTTAGCATTTTATCTTGGGCATTTCTTTCTATTTAAAAGGTTCTTCAAAATCTGTACTTTTAATGATTACACATAAAATGTGACTATTACTATCACATAATTTTAATTATTCCCCTATTGGTATATATTTATTTGGTTTAAAAGCTTTACTGTAATAAATTTATTTTAATGAACATTTTTGTACATAATCAGAGATGCAGCTAAAGTAGAATTTCTGTGATGAAAGATGGTAAATGTTTTAAAATATGTGCTGGGCCCTGGCTGGTATGGCTCAGTGGATAGAGCGTTGCCTGTGGACTGAAGAGTCCGAGATTCAATTCTGGTCAGGGCACATGCCCAAGGTTGCAGGCTTGATTCCCAATAGGGGGCATGCAGGAAGCAGCTGACCCATGATTCTCTCTCATCATTGATGTTTCTTTCTCTCTCTCCCTTCCTCTCTGAAATCAATAAAGATATTTTAAAATAAATAGTAAATGAGTAAATAAAATATGGAAGGGACAGCCTAGGACAGAGAGCAGGAGGCTTCGTGAACATCTCTGGGACCTGTGAGCTGGGTGCTAATGAGAGCAGAATGATTCTCTCTTATCATTGATGTTTCTATCTCTCTCTCTCCCTCTCCCTTCCTCTCTGAAATCAATAAAAAATATATTTTAAAAATAAAATAAGTGTTGGCAGAATGCTTAATGAGGAGGTTCATTTTTATATTTTTAACAGAGGCCTGATGCACGAAATTTGTGCAAGAATAGGCCTTCCTTCCCCAGCTGCTGGAACTGGCTTCCCTCTGGCACCCACACTCTGGGCTTCCCTTGCAACCCCAGCTTTGTCTGGAAGGTTGTCTGCAAGGACGTTCAGTCTAATGAGCATATTATGCTTTTATTATTATAGACTAGACCAGTGGTCAACAAACTCATTAGTCAACAGAGCCAAATATCAACAGTACGATTGAAATTTATTTTGAGAGCCAAAATTTTAAACTTAAACTTTTTTTAATGCCACTTCTTTAAAATAGACTCGCCCAGAAATGATATTCTTGTGGAACAGCCACACTCAAGGGACCAAAGAACTGCATGTAGCTCGTGAGCCACAGTTTGCCAACCACGGGACTAGAGGCCTGATGCACAAAATTTGTGCAAGGGGTTTGGCCCTCGCAGCTTCTGTGTCTTGCCTCGGCCCTCACAGCCCCAGCTTCATCTGGAAGGTCTTTGGCTCTCCAGTCTAATTAGCATGTTATGCTTTTATATAGAGAGTAACAGCATCAACAAAAAGAATTATAATTTAAAAATGTTATTGCCCTTGTAATAACTTTTTTCTTTTTATGGAAGTAATGTGCTAAGTAAAGAATATATAGAAAGTACAGACAAGCAATGCTGAAGAAATGGAAGTCATCCATAAGTTATCGCAGTTAGCATGTGATGTATGTTCACTGCCATTCTGTGTATGGAATCATGCCCATTTTCCTACATCTTCACCAATACTTGTTTTGTTGTTTTTTTGCTAATCTTTATGGGTTGTTTGCTTTCCTCCCTCCAAACATTTTATTATGAAACGTTTTAAAACATAAAGTGTAAGATTTTTTAAAAATGTATTTTTATTGATTTCAGAGAAGAAGGGAGAGGGACAGAGAGATAGAAACATCAATGATGCGAATCATTGATCAGTTGTCTCCTACACGTCCCCTACTGGGGATTGAGCCCACAACCCAGCCAGGTGCCTTGATTGGGAATTGAACTCTGACCTCCTGGTTCATAGGTCGACAACTGAGCCACAACAGCTGGGTAAGAGTGAAATATTTTTTACAGTGAAAATTCGTATATTCCCCACCTAGGTTCTACCATTAGTATTTTATTATGCTTGTTTTGTCACATATTTATTTATCTGTATTTTTACCCATCCATCAATCTTTCTTACTTTATTGATGCATTTCCAGGCACACTGTAAATACCAATACAGATCTACTTCAAAACTTTAACATGCAATGCACAAATATTAAATGTAATATGAAGACATAAGAAAAACTCTGAAGTGAGATTCTAGGGGATGGTCATCTGTTAGGTTTCTGTAGCACTTCAATGTTTTTAATAAGCAGCTCTTGCTTTTATAATTGGGAAAAATAAACATCAAGTAAACCCTGACTGACAAATCCAATAGGTGTTCCTTAGACTATTTAGAATGTGCAAAAAGGCACGAGGAAGGAGGAGAGGCTCACACACTCCCCCTCCCAGAGCAGGAGTGTTCCATGTGTGCGTTTCTCACAGGATTGTGTGGGCTTTTATTGTTTCATGTTGTTTCCTCTCTGCCTCGTCTTAGAGAGCAGGGTGATGGGAGAAGTTCTGTTTAGCATTGGAGAATTATGGGTGAATGCAATGGCCAGATCCCCAAAGGCCAGGCCTGGCAACTTGGGGGTGGTCCCAGATTTGATGCTAACTGCCACAGCACTTTATATCTTTTTATTTCCTACTAGAGGCCCAGTGCACAAAATTCGTGCATGGGGGATGGGTGTCCTTCAGCCCAGCCTGCTCCCTCTCCAATTTGGGACCCCTTGAGGGATGTCCAACTGCCTGTTTAGGCCCAATCCTCCTGGGACATAAACGGGCAGTTGGACATCCCTCTCAACAATTCAGGACTGCTAGCTCTCAACTGCTCACTTGCCTGCCTTCCTGATTGCCCCTAACCACTTCTGCCTGCCAACCTGATCACCCCCTAACCACTCCCCTGCCAGCCTGATTGATGCCTAACTGCTCCCCTACCACCCTGTTTGCCCCTAACTGCCCTCTCCCCTCCCCTGCAGGCCTGGTCATCCCTAACTGCCCTCCCCTACAGGCCTGTGTTCCCCCCAACTGCCCTTCCTTGCAGGACCGGTCACTCCCAATTTCCCTCCTCTGTCAGCCTGGTCACCCCTAACTGCTCTCCCCTGCAGGTTTGATAGCCCCCAACTGCCCTTCCTTGCAGGCCTGGTTCCTCCCAACTGCCCTCCCCTGCTGGCCTGATCACCCATAACTGTCCTCCCTTGCAGGTCTGGTCCCTGCCAACTGCCCTCCCCTGCTGGCCTTCTTGTGGTGGTCATCTTGCATCCAGATGGAGGCAGGATCTTTTGACCATATGGGGGTAGTCATCTTGTATGTCGGAGTGATGGTCAATCTGTATATTACTCTTTTATTAGATAGGATAGAGGCCAGGTGCACAGGTGGGGGCCAGCTAGTTTGCCCTGATGGGTGTCCTGGATCAGGGTGGGTGTTCTCTCAAGGTGTGGAGTGGCCTGGACGAGGGGCCTGTGGTGGTTTGCAGGCCAGCCATGCCCCCTGGTGACCCAAGCAGAGGCCCTGGTATTTGGGATTTATTTATCTTCTACAATTGAAACTTTGTAGCCTGGATCAGAGCCAAGCCTTAAGTGGAGGCCTGCGCCAGCCAGGGTGTGCAGAAAGCTTGGCTTCCTCCATCACCAGGGGCAACCCAAGCCTCTCTCCTGCTCTCTCTGTGGCCGTAGCCATCTTGGTTGGGTTAATTTGCATACTTGCTCTGATTTGTTTGTGGGTGTAGCGGAGGTATGGTCAATTTGCATATTACTCTTTTATTAGATAGGACCAGTGACATGGTGTGTGAAATCGCATGGCCTCGCCTACCTGCCCTATCCCTGCCACCAACCCCTCGGGCCTTCTCTGGCCCTTCATGCCCCGCTCTCAGTTCCATGAGTCGCCTTGGGTTTGTCCTGCCTCCTCCAGGCACCTCCCCACTTCCACCCCATTTCTGGAGAAAAGTGACAGCTCTGCCCCACCTTGCACACAGCCTCCTGCTGAATGGTCGCTACGGCCATTAGGATATTAGCTTTGTTCTACAGGATTTTTCTTGCACAGTATGAATAAGAAACCTGTTTATGCTATAAGATAATACACGAGAAAGCTGTCAAGAGGCTGTGATGTGAGAGCTGAGGTGTGTGTGTTGTCAGGAAGCCTTCTGCTGCTGCTTGTGTCCTGCCTCGTGAGAAGCCAGAACATAGTGCTCCATTGTCCACTGCTGAGGGGGGCTTCCTGGGGCAGAGCCTTCTCCCAGTGCACACATCTCAGCTAGTAGCCCATTAAAAGTGAAAATTGAAGTTAGTGTGTTTTTATTAAAATGTTCCCCTTTTGTTGTGTTTATTGGGGTGATGCTGGTTAGCAGAATCATACAGGTTTCAGGTGCACAGCCTACAACAGTCCTCTGCAAACTGTGTTCACCACCCCGAGTCAGTTTCTGTCCATCACCATTTACCCTGTGCCTCCTCCACCCCACCCACCACTAAAGGGGTGTGTTTTCAGAGGTGCCACCCTGAACCAGGAGGGGGAGGGCTCCTGGCTGGCACCTATTTGCTCGTCACATTGGAGTGGTGGTTCCTTGTGAAGATATGTGTTTCATGCTGAAAGTTTTCCAGCTTAACTTCTTCGCTTTCTTTTCTGTGTTTTATTCCTCTTCCAGACCTCTACCTGTGCCCACGCTGCCGCCCGGGGCGCAGTGCGAGAGCGAGGAGGATGCGGAGTACATGACTCCCTCTTCGCGGCCCGTGGGCCTTCCGAAGCCAGAGGGGAAACAGCCCTTCGAGACCACCTCGAGCCCACGGTGGGTGCCGAGCCGCCCTACTTGCTGGCTGCTGCCACGTATCATAATCGAACCCCAGTTATAACTCAGGCTGTCAGCAAACCTACTTCTGTTTCCTCAACACAACAGCAACTTCACACACACACCGCAGCAACCTCACTCACCACAGCAACGTCACACACCGCAGCAACCTCACACTCACACCACAGCAACCTCAATCACACACCACAGCAACCTCACACA
>JAAGEH010000005.1:44153336-44198569 GCA_011751065.1 Lasiurus cinereus
CACCACAGCAACCTCAAACACCGCAGCAACCTCACACACACTCACACACCACCGCAACCTCACACACACACTCCGTTACCCTCACACACACTCCCCGTTACCCTCACACGTATACCCCTTTACCCTCAGACACACACACCCCATTACCCTCACTCACACACACCCCGTTACCCTCACACACACACACCCCATTACCCTCACACACACACACCCCGTTACCCTCACACACACACACCCCATTACCCTTACACGCACACCCCGTTACCCTCACACGCACACCCGTTACCCTCACACACACTCCCCGTTACCCTCACACGCACACCCGTTACCCTCACACGCACACCCCGTTACCCTCGCGCGCACACCCCGTTACCCTCGCGCGCACACCCCGTTACCCTCGCGTGCACCCCGTTACCCTCACACGCACACACGTTACCCTCACACACACTCCCCGTTTCCCTCACACACACCCCGTTACACTCACACGCACTCCCCATTACCCTCACACTCACACACACCCTGTTACCCTCACACGCACACCCCGCTTCCTTCTCCCCCCCTCCCCTGTTACCCACACAGGAGTGGGTTTTCCCACCTCTTAGTGACACTGGTGAAAGGACGGTGGTGCCTTGATGGGGTCGGGCTCCAGAGCAGCAGTGAGAGGGTGGGTCTCAGTGAGTCCGCAATGACAGACGTCTGTTTCTGAGGGCTTGCGCTGCTTTCTCCTGGGTCAGAGCGGGCGGCGACGACCAGCAGGCGGACAGCAGCACCTATGAAGCCATGTACACATTGCAGCCCCCGGGGGCGCCAGCCGGCACAGAGGGCAACTCCGTTGGTGAGTGGCTTTCTGCTCCCTGAGGTCACAGTGGCCCCAGGAGCAGCCAGTGACATTTGGCTGGTGAGAAAGCTTGAGCTGAGTGGAAAATAATTGTAAATAATTTTATTTGCAAAATATAGCTTACCCACCGACAGTAAACCCTCCTCTCTTTTCCTTCCTGTTCGAATAGCCAGAGTCTTTCTGCTTTTCCTCCCTCAAGGGCCAGGACTCAGTCTGGCGGTTCCTACTGCTTGTTATTGATTTCATTGATTTCAGAGAGAGAATAATGGATCGGCTGCCTCCTTTATGGCCCCCACTGGGATCGAGCCTGCAACCTGGGCATGTGCCCTGATTGGGAATCGAACCTGGGACCCTTCAGTCTGCAGGCTGACGCTCTTCCTACCTAGCCCCACAAGCTAGGGTGTTCCCATTGCTTTTTAGCATTGATGAACTTCTTTTGTGTGGGTGATGAGTCCTGGGCCCCACACTAACCAGCACCCCAAGTTGAAACTGAAAGCTCAAAAGGGCCATGCACAGGGCCCTCGGCTGCCATGAAGTGAAATGCAGAGAGAGCTGGGTGAACTGCCTGAGGCAGGGTTGATCCAGGGAGGGGATCTGCAGGCCTGATGTAGGGTTATTCCTCGGTCTCTTTTATCTGCACCCCCAGGCCTTCCATGGTGTGTGGCCCACAATAAACATGTAGTGACGGCTGACTGTACATACGTGCACAGGTGATGGATGCCCTTCTGTTGCGTGTGTTAAAGGTGAGGTATGGGAGGCGAAGGTAATGCGTGCACTTTGCTCTAGGCGAGGGGGACGTGACTGCAGCCCCTGCTGGTGTCAGCCCCGAGGAATTGGAAAATGAAGATGAAGGCTACGATGTCCCTAAGCCACCCGTGCCCACAGCACTGGCCCGCCGGACGCTCTCTGACATCTCCAACGCTAGCTCCTCCTTCGGCTGGCTGTCTCTGGAAGGCGAGCCCGCAAGTGAGTCTCAGCTGCCTGGCTCCTTGGTGTTGAGCAGAGATGCCTGCCCACCTAGTGATCAGGAGTTCATGGCCAGAAACAGTGGACTTAGAAATCCATCCGAGGGGAGGGAGGCTGGGCTGGGCCCCGAATTAGAAAGTTAAATTGTAGTCAGACCCTGGAATCTGGCCAGAAATGAAGTGTTTCCTTAAACCAGTGGTTCTCAACCGTTCTAATGCCGCAACACTTTAACACAGTTCCTCATGTTGTGGTGACCCCCAACCATAAAATTATTTTTGTTGCTACTTCATAACTGTAATTTTGCTACTGTTAATGAATAGTAATGTAAATATCTATGTTTTCCGATGGTCTTAGGTGACTTACAGGTTGAGAACCGCTGCTGTAGAGCCTAAGACCACCAGAAAACACAGATTTTTACATTACTATTCATTAACAGTAGCAAAATTACAGTTATGAAGTAGCAACAAAAATAATTTTATGGTTGGGGGTCACCACAACATGAGGAACTGTGTTAAAGTGTCGCGGCATTAGAACGGTTGAGAACCACTGGTTAAACAGTTGCTCCCCGAGCGTCCTTGGCGCTTCTGAGCATGTGAGGACAGTGGCCATTAAGCTCTATGGTTCAGGCCACACATTCCAGACTTGGCCCCCTTCCTGGGAAAGGGGTGCTGGCTGGGGCAGCCGCAGTTAGGCCTGTCTATCAGGATGGTCTTCTTGCGCCTGTGGCTGCTGAGGGCAGCCATGTGCAACCTCCAGGTGGTGACCCCCGCCCGTCTTGTTTCTGCTTTATTATTTGCAAAAGGAGAATTGTCATGTCTTCTCAGAAACACTTAAAAACTACTCCAGGCTGTGATGTGTGTGTTGCCAAGTGTGCTACGTGTTGCAATGTGGATGAGGTGCTGTGGCAGCAGTAGGTAGAGCCAGGAGGGCAGGTGTGAGGTGTTCGCAGGGGCTGTCACTGGGATGAGGCCTTGGGGCCTATAGACCAGCCTTGGTGTTACTCCTGCAGTAGCTGAGGTCCCCCAGGTTTACAGACATTTTCTTTCTTGTTCTAGACTTCACAGAGGGTTCCCCAGTTCCCGAGAGACCCCCCAAACCGTTCCCTCGGAGAATCAACTCTGAGCGGAAGGCAGGGCCAGGCCAGCCAGGTGCCACGGTGGCCACCTCACCGCAGCTCTCCAGCGAGATCGAGAGCCTCCTGAGCCAGGGCTACTCCCACCAGGACATCCAGAAAGCCCTGCTCATCGCTCACAACAACATCGACATGGCCAAGAACATTCTCCGCGAGTTTGTGTCCATCTCTTCTCCCACCCACGTGGCTACCTAGCACCCCTCCGCCTGTGCTGGCAAGGAAGTGGTTGGGCTCCTCCCAAGACACCAGGCAGGGGCTCCCCTGGGACACCAGACAGGGGCTCCGTGAGGTCAGCCCTGCTGTGGGCATCCCTGTGGCTAGGGTTTCAAAGCAGTGGATGAACATGGAGCAGCTGGTGCTTGTTGTATTTGTTGGGGGAGTGCATTTGAAGGCTCTCAGGCCCCATCTACAGCGAGTGGGGGTTTTTATAAAAATGTAGCCGGCCAGCAGTTCCGGAGCAGTGAGAGCAGCGAGAGGAAGGAACGCTGCACTCTCATCTCATGGAAGACCTAGGGCTCCTGGGCTGAGACTGCGGCTGTGTCAGTCTGTCTGTGGCCGTGTGTCCTAGGATTCTAAGATGACGAATCTGCTGTCTCCGTTAACCCCAGGCAGGGAAAACAGCAAAAAGGTTTTAGAAGGAACTGTGTTAAAACTTCCCACCCCAGTGTGCGGACCGGACCTCACTAATAGCTCCCCTGTGTTAGAGGGCACCTCCCCCCTCCCCCCTCCTCTCCGCCCCCAATCGTCTCTGCCCCCAATCCTCTCCCCTCCCTCCTCTCCCCCATCTTCTCTCCCCTCCTCTCCTCTCCCCCGCCCACCTCCTCTCCCCTCCCCTGTCTCCTCTCCCCTCTTCTCTCTCCGTCTCTTCTCCCCTATCTCCTCTCCCCCTCTCCTCTCCCCCTTCGCCCCTTGCCTCCTCTCCCCCGCCCTTTCCTCTTCCCTCCCCCTCCCCCTTTCCTCTCTCCTGTCTCCTCTCCCCCATCTTCTTTCCCCCCCTCCCTCTCCCCCTGTCTCCTCTCCCTCCCCTGTCTCTTCTCCCCCCTCCGTTTCCTCTCCCTCTCCCCCCTCTCCCCTACACCCCCGTCTCCTTCCCCCCTCCTCTCCCTCCGCTGGCTCACAGGGTGCTCCAGTGCTCGTGGGTGTTGGTGGGTGGGTGTGGAGACAATGGGAAGGATGGTTGAGCTGAGCAGTGGACCTGTGGCTCCAAGCGTCGTTTCTATGGGAACATGGAGGCGCTCTGTTAAAAGGCGTCTCGGTGACCTAACTACAGAATGCCTGCCTGTGGCAGAGCCCTCGACACCCCAGGCTGCCCCAGAATGAGTCGGGGTTGGTGCCCTGATGCGGGAGGAGGGGGGTGCGTCTGCTGTGGGCACGCGTGTTTCTGCCAACCGGGCGGGAGGAGCATTTATCCTCAGTGTGGCTTCTGGCCAACGCCCTGAAGCTTCCGGAAGCCTCCTCACATGCCCTTGACCTTGTTGTCCATAAAATGCACAAAACAGACAATTGGGATGTTTGTTCAGTGTTTCTTCCCAATTAATTGATTCTGCTTGTACGGGCACCTCCCTGGCCTGGCAGCCTGGCTGTGTCCCCAAGTGATGGTTGTCTTTGCCCTTGGGGTGTGGGTGCCAGCCCTGTGGTGGCACAGTGTTTGTTGGTGTAAGTGCCCTGCAGCTCGATTTTCTCTGGGGCCTGTGATTTGGTGAAGGCAGGGTCTCCTTTGCCTTCTCGTCCCCAGGGCCTTATACACTCGGATGCCTGTGCCCACAGTGGCTAGACGGCATTCATGTGTTCAGGACTGCCATCAGACAGTCTGAGCAGTCCGGCATGTGACTGCAGGTTCCTACACAGATCCGGCCCAGGTGGACCTGAACCGCTGGGTGCCACCCAGACCCCTGGGGTCCAGCCCCTGCCCAGTCCCCTCTCCCTGCGCCTCCCCTCCCCTGCAGCGCCCACCCCCTGGGTTCAGTGAGCTCCTGTCTTCGGATCCTGGCAGAAACGACTCTCCTTAGAGCCTTTACCATCTTGTCATCTCTCGCTAAACTTCTAACTATTCCCTTGCCTCAGCTCCTCCCAGGCCTACGGTCTGGTCCTCTCACCGAGAGCTGCTCTTGCCTCTGGTGATTTGCATGTTCCCAGGGTCTCCTCCACTAGGCACAGCACAGCCCCCTCAGTGTGGGTCCTCAGTGGAGCGATCTGGGACACAAAAACGGCACTGCCTTCCATGCCAGGATAGGGTCTCATTGTGGTAACACTGCCGTGTGTGTTTTGAGATTTTGGAGCCTTCGGACAAAGAACTAAAGCACATGCGCTACCACGCCTACAGTCCAGGAGACTGCAGGCTCTGCTGGCCCTTTCCCTTCAGAGCTACTGGCCCGTGGGCCTGCTGTGGAGCACATGGTGGTTGAACATTGTGTCTGGGCCTCCGGGGTTCAGAGTACCCTGTGAGGATCTCTCCTGGATGGGTGCCCCAGGTCCCGGGACCTGCATGTTTCCGTGGCTCCTTCTGAGGGGCTTCAAGGGTGAAGCCCTGCACCTTCTTTGACTCAAGCCCTAACAACTCCTTCCTCAAACTCCATTCGTAGGGCAGGCTTTAATTCTTTGGCTCTGCTGGGAGTTTAACCACAACCCCCTTCTCAGCGGGCTTTATTTGGAGTTTGCCATTTCTGACAAATTCCTCTTTTCCCTTCTATCACCAACAAGTCTTCTCTCTGACCATCAGGTGGACAGGACACTTCGCCTCCCTGGTCCCTTTCCTGGCATGCGGCAGGCTATTCTATCACCCAGCCTCCTGCTTCCTAGCTGCTTTTTTCTTATGCTCACCCTCGGATAAGTTTTTATTGGTTTTCAGAGAGAAAGGAAGGGAGAGGGAGACAGAGGAGCGGGAGAGAATTGATGGTTGCCTCCCATATGCACCCCGATCAGCAGATTGAACCTGCAGCTGATTGGTGTCCAGGACAACTGAACCGGCCGAGCCATCGGCAGGGCCCTGGTTTGCTTTTCATAACCTACCTACCACCTTGGCTGGGCCACCTTCCAGTGCTTGCAGCCATCGCCTGCCATCTCCCCTGACGCTCCCCAAGTGAGAGACACTGGGCCGAGGGATGTTGCTCCCTGTAGGTAAGGAACGGACTAGGCACTGTGGGCTGGGCATGTATCTATGTTCTCTCTGTAACAGCAGACGGCCACTCTCTCAGCCTCTCTCCCCCTGCCTCTCCCTCAGACCTCTCTCTTCCCTCCTCCTCTGCCCTCTCCCTTAGACCTCTCTCCCCCCCTTCCTGCCCTCCCCCCACCCTTTCCCTCAGCCCTCTTCCCCCCACCCTCTCCCTCATCCTTCTCTTCCTCCTCTCCCTGCCCTCTTCCTCCTCTCCCTGCCCTCTTCCTCAGACCTCTCTCCCCCTCCCCCTGCCCTTTCCCCACCTCCCTCTGCCCTCTCTTTCTCCTCTCCCCCTGCCCTCTCCCCTGGCCCTGCTTCCCTGTCTCTCCTTGTACAGACTTTCAGCACAGGGCCCAGATGCATCTGGCTGTTTTGTGGATAAAAACATTTGGGGGTGGGGATACTATTCTTCATACTTGAAGTATTTATTTCTTCTATAGAAAAGTGAGATATTTTATGATCCAAACAGCAAATTTACAAGTGAATTTTTGTACATTTACTTGCAAAGTAGGGACCCAGCTGTATGTTCCCTTCACGGCACTGTTAACAAGATCTAGGCCTCCTCCCTGCCCCCCCACCTTTTTACTGAGGTGTAATTGGCATAACACCCTATTATATGATCACCAAGATCTTATTTTCCCTGTGTCGAGAATCTTAAATGTCTTCTCTGGTCAGTGCTTACATAGCCACTCTGGTGTGCTCTCCCTGTGGGGAGAGCACTGGGTGCGGGCAGCCTCCTACCTCACACATGGGCGGCAGGCCAGTCCTTCCCCTTCTCCCCCAGCGGATGGTGACCACCATGCCGGTGTCAGCCTGTTCTCCGGCCACCATAGGGGAGGCACTGATGGGGCTGGTCCTAGGGCTCCCTGCCACTTGCACTTGGCCCTAAAATAGCCCTTCCCAATGCAGGTGGGCCTTCACTCCCAGCCCTGGGTGTACCCCGCAGAGCTGCCCTGGCTCAGACCAGGTCAGGGCTCTCCATTGCTCCCCACTGTCTTCCGAGCCATGGTCCTGTCTGGGAGGGTCCCCAGTTAAAGTCCCCAATGCAGGTTGCTGTCTGTCCATTTTCTGTTTTCCTGAGCCTGGTGAGTTGAGGGTGTGTTGCTCTGAGTGCACTCGAGGTGGAGTGCCGTGTGTGCCTACCGCTTCCCTCTCCAGCCTCATGCTGCCTGTCTTTCTGCTGGGCCCAGCCTCCTCGTTGGGAAGTTTCCCTATCAGCCTCTGGACCCTCTCAGCCCTCCCATTCTATCTGGAACTTTTTTTTAACTTGGCAGCTAACTAACCCCATGTCTTAGCATGACTGAGGCGTGGGAGGGAAGGGTGTGTCTCTGGGTCCTGACCTGCCACCAGGTGTGTGGTCTACTTGGAGTCACAGGAGAATAGACTGAATTCAGTTTTCCAAGGTGTCAGCATGTGTCTGGAGCCTCAGGTTCCTAGAACTTAGTACCATAATCAGGCTTCCTCCTCCTGGCCTTCCCTTGGGGGCTCTGGGGCACACCCACAAGACGGGCTCTTTAGAACCGCACACAGCGGGCGGAGGGGTGTGCCAGGGTGCGCCGTGGAGGAAGGCCCAGGGTATATCTCGGAGGATCCTGCTTGGGGATTACAGGAGTGGTCAGGGTGAAGCAGGAGGAAGTTCAAGGATGCAGGCTGTTTCCCAGAGCCCGGCTGACCCCTGCCTGGAGCTGGAGCTAGAGCTGGCCCGTGTGCACCTTGGCCGTTGTCCCACCTGGCAGTCGGCTTATTGGGTGATGGGCCCCACTGACACTCTGTGCTCCTTCATGTGGCCTCCCAGCCCAAGATCCCGTGGACAGGTTCCCAGTGCCTATCGGTTTATAGTCTCCAGAATGAAATATTTCTAGCATCTTGATAGGTGTCTACCCCAGCTGTCCGCCTCGCCCCTGGGCAGTAGTGCTCCCCTGGGGCGGGGAGTCCTCGAAGGGTTGTAGGTGGACAGGTGACTGAGAACACCATGGGGAGAGCTGCTCTCACTGCTTCACTGAGAAGGCAGCCTGGGCCAGCAGGAAGTTCCTAGGTTAACGGATGCAGGTTGCTGTCTGTCCATTTTCTGTTTTCCTTCCCTTTATGGTCTTGGTGCCAGGATTTCTTGCCTCCCTCGTTAGGACACATCCTCCTGTCTCAGAGCCAGTCTGTCTGGGGAGGCGAGCGTTCCTGTGCTCTCGGGCACTCAGGATGTTCGGCCCGTTTGGGTTAGAGAGTGTGGCACAACTCACTGTGGTCCCTTCAGGGAGTCCAGAGGCCACCGGAGCTCCACAGGGCCCGCCTCCCGCCAGCTTGCTGCTGCAGAGGCTGATGGAAGTCCTCCCATGACCGGTTTCACAAGCTGCTTGCCTGAGCCTTTGACCTTATTCCTCTCGCCCTAGAGCCTGTCCTGTGTCCTAGGTCTTTCAGTCACACCTTGCAAATGATTGGAGCCGCTAGGTGTCTGCAGAAGGAACCGAATGGCCCAAGATGAGCTCCAAGGCCCGGGGAGGGGGGCTGTCAGGTCTCTCCTGACGCTCCAACTTAGGCTCCAGCCCTGAGGACTGGGGCAGGGCCCTCACCGGCCCAGGAGGGCGGTTTCACATGGCGCTCCAGTGTCCTAGCTCTGGGTGATAGCACAGGAGGAAGAGGGGGAGGGGTGAGTGGTGCTACATGGGGCTCAGTCAGGTGGAAGAGCTGCCCTTGTCCAGTGCCTGAGACAGATGTTCCCCCTCTGCCTATCCGTGTGTTCACCCGTCCATCTGGAGCAAAGGCTAGAAGCCAGCCTCACATCTGCTGGCTCGGCAGCTGATCAGATCAGCAGAGTTCTGATTGCCCAGCCTGATTCTTGATTAGAACCAACAATCACTGTGAGAGGCACCTCCATGCGGCCTCTCTCAGGCCCTCCTACCCACAACCAACTCGGGGGCCAGAGGCTGCTTAGCACCTGCTGTGGGCCATTCCTCACCTCTGATCCTTGCTGACTAGAAGGGAGCCATCCTCACCTCTGGAGGCTGAAGAGGCAAAGCTGCTTGTGGGTCAGCAGTCCATGTGCTCTCTACTGGAGGGTGGGGGGGCTTCTTTGCTGTTGGGGTGAGAAAGCCTGAGGGCTTCTCTCCCTCCCTCCCCCTGCTCTCAGCATTGTTTAGTGTCTTAGCCGTGACCTGCTGAGCATGTGGCTGGGCAACTATGAAGTACCTCCTACACCTGCTTCCTGGCTGGGTGACTGGGTTTTTAACCTTATATATCTTTTCCTTTATTTAAAACCAAGCAATTTTTAGCACACTGAAAAAGAAAAAAAAAAAGCTAAACATTTTGTGCCTTTCTAAGGCAGAGCTGTACCCCAGGCTGCATTTTAAAGCTAAATATGGACATAGCAGCATCTCCATTCTGCTCTGAGTGTCACAATCCTCGGGAGGGCAGTACTGGGTGTGGCTGTGGTGCTGGGCGGGTGCCGGGCCTCTCCCACTACGCCTTGGGTGGGAGACTGGTTTCATCAGTTCTCAGCCTGCATATGCTCTGGCCACAGTATCCCTGAGCCAGGCCTGGAAGTCATTCAGATGTCCCAGCCTCCAAGCCAAGGCAGTGAGTCCAGCCTCTCCTGGAGGGAGGTTTCTCTTTCCCTTTGGTGGATCCTGACCTGCCTCGACCTTCTGCCCCGGTGGAGCCTTCAGACTCAGAGCAGTGAGCAGCGAGTGCCTTTCTGGGGCTCAGCTTTCCCTGGAAGAGGCAGCAGAGCTGTGACCACAGCCTGTCCTCAGAACTGATCTTAAAAGTGTCATTAATATAAGAAACTTTATATTCGTAGTATTTAATCTTTCTCACTTGGGAAGAATAAGAAAAACAAGGTAAATATTCCTATGGAGAAGAGCAGAGCTTTAAGATGTGTCCATGTTCAGGTCTGTCATACTAATGTTATTTATTAATGTTTTCATTTATATACAGTTAACTAAAGAGCTTTCTCAAGTACCCATATCTGTAAAATATTTTTAAATAAAGTTTCTTTTGTTATAGTTGACCTGAGCACTTGTCTTTGGTGGGGATGGAGGGTTGACACATGGGGGAGCGGAGCCCTCCTGCATCAGCAGGTCCCCGTGGCCCCTCACCACAAGGCCATGTGACCCCAGGCTCTTGGCCCTACTCCTGAGCAGGGGCCACCCTGGGGCTGGAGCCACGAGCCTGCTGCCAGCCTTGAGGTGGACTCCTGATGCCGGTCCATTTGGAGCCCAGGCGCTGGGGTTCCTGAGGCGAATGAAACGTGTATATGGTTTCCCAGACAACTAAGCTTTATTTGTGTGTGTGTGTGTGTGTGTGTGTGTGTGTGTGTGTGTAAAGGAAACTATTTGCAAGTTTACACACAACCTAATAAAATCACACATACACAAATACACACTATACCCCCAAGTTCTGGCCCATTTCCCAGCCTCCCGCTAGGGCCATTCCTAAAGGAGTTGAGGTCCATCAGCTCAGCTAACAGGAGTTTGGTACTAAGGTAACTCTAACCTTAATCCCTTAAAGGGCCACAGGGACCCCTCTCTGTCCCCTACTCTCTTTCAGTCATGATCCAGGAGCCAAGTGAACAGCTCAGGGCCTGACTAGGAAGCAGCGGCTCCCTCACTGTTGGGACAACAAGCGAATATGAAGGGATGACACCAGTTCCTGCTCCACCCAGGGAAGAGGGTCACAAAAGGGGTCCAGGCAGGCAACTGCTTCCAGACACTGCCAGATCCATGGTGGAGACTGCAGGACTCCATTCCCAATGGAACTGGAAAGGCAACTGGGGCAGGTAGTCCCCTGAGACAACAGGCTGTGGACAGAGGCCCCCTGGATGAGCGCCACTCCACACATGGACAGTGTGGTCCCCGAGGAGGGGCTGCAGGGCCCTGCGCCCTGGTCCCAGCCAGTTCACTGGCCCTGCAAAATGGAGGGCAGAGGGGAAGGGAAGAGGTGCCCTCTGTAGTCTGCGGCAGAGACTTTGGTGACCATCCTGAGTGTCCTGAGTGCTGGGGCCGGACGAGCAGGGGTGGCGACAGGAAGGAGTCCAGCTCCGTGCTAGTGCCTCAAATCGATGTATTTCTCCCCCTGCAAAGGGGAAGGAGAAGAGCATGGAGACCTGCAGGGGCAGGGTGAGTCCCAAGCAGCTGATGAGCTCCGCGGTGCATCAGCCACAGGCGGGCAGCAGGGTCTCGGCCCCCAGGTCGGATAGGCCCCTCCCATAGGTCACCCTCCCAGCCTGAGCCACATGCGTGGCGTTGGGCGGGGTCTTGCTCTGGTGCCTCAGCCACTGGTCTGGCCCTGCCTCCTGTGAGTGTCAAGAGGGGAGGTGTGGCCGGCCAGCCGGCCGGCCTGTCTCCAGCTGAAGGGTGGAGGGCAGAGTTAGTGGTGCGGCGAGGCCGGGGAGTCCTGTGCGCCAACCCTGGCGCTGGGCAGGCCCTGGCCACAGCAGCCGCTCCTACCTGGTCTCCGGGCGCCCTCTGGTCAGCGCGGCTGCCCTGTAGGAGGCCCATTTCTTCGGGGAGCTTATCTGACTTAACTTCAACTACAAATGTGCTCTTATGAGATGGGGGCAGCGTTCTGGGGGGAGGAAGGGAAGCAAGAGGTTGGCAACTCGGGGAGCGCAAGAGAAGGGCTTTGGCGGGGTGGGGAGACCCAAGGGACGTGGGGCTCTGGGGCTCTGGGGCTGGCTCGGGGAGGAGAGGAGGAGGCAGGTCAATAAGGGAAGGGAGAGCGTGATGGATGGAGCGTGGCCGCGGCAGCGCAAGAGCACACAGACCCAGCATCCCTCCTGCTCTTAGGAGTGAGCGGCCGCAGCCAGGCCAGCAGAGACCCGGGAAGCAGTGAGCGGGGCGATGCAGGCAGGGGCTGGGGCGGCTTACATCTCCTGTTTGCCCGCCCGCCCGCAGGGCAGCTTGCCCTTCTTGTAGAAGAAGCAAAGGATGGCGCCCAGCAGCGCCAGGACCAGCAGGCTCACGGTCACCGCCGCGATGACCACGCCCTGGCTCTGGGGCTCAGGCAGCTTCTTCCCTGTCCCACAGAGACACACAATCACCCCTGCCCTGCTCCTATCGCTGCCCACCCAACCGGCCGGTGAAAGAGGGGCTTCTGAGGGCAGCGGGGCAGAATGGGGTGCCCGGTCGACTCTGCTCTCGCCAGCCCAGCTCACCCGTGGTGGTGCCATTGGCTCTGGCGTGAGGCCCAACGGTGGCGGCGCTGAGCCCGGTGCTTCTGTTGGAGGCTGGGGGGAGAGCCACGGGAGGGATGAGGTGGAGGTCTGGAAATGCAGGAGCTCAAGCCCACGCAGGAGGGTGGGGGGCACCCCGTGGGGCAGGCCTTACCCAGCTCCAGGAGGAAGAGCGTGGTGTTCCTGCCCAGGGGGTTGGAGGCCACACACTCAGCGCCCGTCTCCACCAGCTCCGGGGTCACGCGGACACTCAGAAGGCTCAGGACGCTCTGTGGGTCCGGGTCGTGCTCGCTGGCCTACGAGGAGGAGGAGCAGCGGCTCAGGGCGGGGAGGGAGGACAGGAGCCCGGAGCCCACAAGGCAAGACGCTGCTCACCCTGCCGCCCACGCTCCAGGAGATGGCGGGCCGAGGGTGCCCCGAGGCCTCACAGGTCAGGTTCAGCAGCGCGTCCTCCCGCACCCACACCTTCCTCTCCTTCAGCGCCATCCACGGGGGGCCTGCGGGGCAGGGCGGCTGAGCCACACGGCCGGACCCCCCCACACACACCCTACGGGCCGGGCCGCGGGGCGGGCCGGGGAGGCTTTCTGTGCTGCAAGGGCTTGCAACACGCCGGGTGCCGCGGCCTCCCGCCCGCTCTCCGTTCAGGGGCCTCACCGAAAACGGCCACGCTGACCAGCCGCGTGGCGTTGAGGCCGGGCACGCGGGGCGCGGAGGCCACGCAGCGGTAGCCGCCCCCCGCCTCCCGGTCCAGGTCGTGCAATTCCAGCACCGGCCCCTGCGCCAGCACCCGGCCTGTCTGGGGAGAGAGGCGGGTCAGAGGCCGCTCCCGGCCGGGCCCCGCCCCGCCCCGCCCCGCCGGTCGGCCGTACCTTTTCTCTCAGCCATTGGAACTCCAGGGCTTGGCTGCTCTCCGCCCCGCAGGTCAGAGTGAGGTTGCTGCCTTCGTGGGCTTCAGGGGCCGCGGGGCGCACCCGGACATCAGACACATCTGGGGACACAGCAGTCGCGTCGGCCAACGCGGGGCAGGAGGGGTCGCCCGCCCCGGCCCGGCCCGGCCCGGCCCGCGCCGCGCTCACAGTCCACCCGCAGCTCCTGCGGGGCGCTCAGCAGCGAGGCCGTGCTCTCCAGGTCGAGGCCCTGGCACTGGTAGCGCCCGCTGTGCTCCCTCCGCGCCGGAGCCAGGACCAGCACCCCGTCGTCGTCGGTGGTCTCCTCCACCGTCTCGCTGGTGCTGGAGTCCTGGGGCGCAGGCGGGTGAGCAGAGGGCCCCGGCCCGCCCGGCCCGCCCCGGCCCGCCCCCGCCCGCACCTGCTTGCTGAGGCTGAAGTGCGGCGGAGGGTTGCCATCTGCCAGACACCGGATCTCCACGCGGTCCCCTTCCTTCAGCGGCCCGGCGGGTGCCACCTCCAGCCACACCCTCTCCGCGGGGTCTGCGCAGCAAGGGGCGCCCTCAGCCGCGGCCCCGCCCCCGCCGCCCCCACCCCGCCGGTGGGGAGACTCACAGAAGATGGGGACCGTGACCTCCCGCGACTCCTTCATGTGGCTCCCGCTGGGCAGCCGGTAGCTGAGCTCGCAGTAGAAGCGCGCGTCCCGGTCCTCCTTGCGCAGCTGGGCCTTGAGGACGCTCCGCAGGGTGTACAGGCCGTTGAACTCTTCGGTCTGGGACGACTGGATGTGCACCCCTGGGCGGGCGGGAGGGGGGGCTCGCCTCGGCTCCGCCTCCACCCCATGGTCTCCCGGGAGTCAGCGGGGCGAACGGAGGCCCCGGAGGCCCCTTCTGTACCCGTGGAGGACCAGGGAGCGCTGCAGACTGAACCGCAAGGGCTCCCAAGCCTCACTGTCCAAAGGAAAGCGCAGCTGTGCACAGTGCGACAATGTCATCCGGACTGGCCTGCACGCAGCACCCCACGCTCAGGACCTGGCAACCCTCGCTGGGGCTGTCCCGCGCTGGTGGGATGTTAGCAGCACTCCGACTTCTACCCCTAGACACCAAGGGCACCCCTCCATTGGTGACAATCACAAATACCTCCAGACACTGTGAAATACCCCGGAAGGGGACAGAGGGCACCTGGCTAAGAGCCACTGATTTAGGTAATAAAAAACAAAAGCCTCCGTATTGCTAGGTTTGTATACGTATGTGGGGAAGTACACACACTCAGAGCAAAGATTAATTCCAGGGCAGGGAGTCTGGGGCAGGATATGAAAATAGCCCTGGCCCACGGACTGAATCAGTCAGATTCTCTGTCACATGCCTCGTATCTCGGTGGCAGACTTTGATCCCCAGCCAGGTTTGGGGGGAGGAGGGGGGAGAGAGATAACCAATTGATGTGTCTCTCTCATATCAATGATCTCTCTCACCCTACCTCCACTCTCTCTAAAAACCAATAAAAAAATATCTTCAGGTGAGGATTAACAACAAAAAACTTTAAAATCTTATGAAAATATCAAGTATCACTCTGCACTTTTTAAAAATAAAAGTAAAACGTAAGGTGGTTTTCAAAGGCTGAGAGGGCTGCTTACGGTTCTTCTGCTCCTTCAGAGGCCGTCCATTCTTGTACCAGATAACTTGAGGGATGGGGTACCCATTCCTCCCCACGCAGGTAGCAACCTAAGAAGGACAGGGTAAGTCTCCCTGCCCAGGCCAAGCTTAGCTAAGCCCCTTGTCAGCTCCTTTTCCCACCTGGCCACCTGGGCACCTCACCTCCTCAGGCTCCCTGCTGTTCACTGAAATGCCCAAGGCATTGGCCTGGATGCTCGGCTCCTCTGGAGCTTCTGCACAGGAGAGAGACAAGGAGAGGACTGGAGCAGTGCTCCCCCACCCGCATGCCCACTCCACCCGCCCCTCCACCCAACCTACACTGCACACACTGCCCACCAGGCACTCACTGTAAACTCGGAGCTGGAGGTGGTGCTCCTGGGCCCGAGGGCGCTTGCGCCGGCACAGGAAGACACGCTCATCATGAGGGGTGACGTGGGTCAGGGCCAGCGTGGACCCTGTCTCCTGGAGGCTGAGCCGGTGCTGGTATTCCCCGGGCTCACTCTGACCATGGCCCTGGCGCACGCGGAAGATGAGTGTGGGCTTCTCCTTGTGGACCTAAGGGGAGGCATAGGGGAGGTGGGTCCTGGGCCACAGGAAGGGGACAGGCCCTCGCTGCCACCCACTCTGGAGCCTTGGCACTCACAGAAAACCAGTCCACGTGGCTGAAGTTGCCCTGGGAATGTGAGGGGCCGCACTGGAGGAGGGCTGTGCTGCCCACTTCCACCTCCACCAGCTCGGGCTCGGGCAGCTCGGCCTCTCCAAGCACACCTGGAGCAAAGGACACCCAGCAGCTGCTTCAGCTCCAGCTGCTCTCCATCCCTCCTCCCACCCTGCTCCCTGCAGTTGCTCTTCCTGGCGTCGGGGTCTGAAGAGGGCCCCGTCCTCTCCTGCCCTCACCACTCTCTCCCCTGGCCTTGGGCCAGCCCTCTCCCAGTTCAAGGGAGTTGGATGGTCAGTCACTTCTGGCCATGGGAGCAGAGACCCAGAGCGCCAGGCACCTCCCAGGCGAGGTTGGCAGAGGGGCCCTGGGCTCCAGGCCAAGAGAAAGGCCCCTTTCCTTCCAGGCCCACCCCCGAGTGAGCTCAGAGGATGGGAATGCAGGGCATGTGCCAGGCTTGGCACACAGGCCCCTTTGTGCCCCACACCCAGGAGAAGACCACTCCTCTCCCCTTTGCCCTCAAGCCCCTCCTGTGTCCCCACAAGACACACTGGTCCAATCCTGGTCAGAAGCTCCTCTTTCATGCTCCTAAGCAGCATCTCCAGGAACATCCCACACACTCAGGGGACCCCATTCTGGGAATCTTTAAATATTGAGGGGTCAGAGTCTTTCCCAGGGGTCAAGACAAGGCCAGGAAGTGAGCAGGGGTGACGTCAGTGCTGCCAGCCTGCTGCCGGCTCCATTTGGAGGTGATGTCACTGGACCCCATCCGTTTGGAGGTGATGTCACTGGACCCCATCTGCCTGGACTCAGGGATCCCATCCTTGGACTCGGGGACCCCACCTGTTGGACTCCGGGTTGTGGCCCTGGCCTGGCTCCCAGACAAAGACAGACGAAAGTTGCCCTCAGCCCCCAGCAGAAGCCTGCACCTTAACCCCTGGCCCACACCCAGGAGAAGGTCTATGAGGGCAGGACAGGGTGGCTGGACCTGTGGAGACTGTGGAGCCTGATGGACCCTTTCCGCCCAGAAATGCAGCCCGCTGCCCAGGAAGGCTGCCAGCACCGGCACATGCCCAGCGAGCTGGCACTGCCCAGCCTGCCCCTCTCCAGCCGGATGGCAGCTGCGACAGGAAGAGGGGGCCCAGGGAGACGGTACCCCAGCTCTGTGCCAGACCTGGCACCCATTACCCCTTTCTTCCCCTCTTTTCATTAGGCGAGGGGAAGCTGAGTCCCAGCTAGGCCCTGCGTGAACAAGGGGCAGAAACATCCCTCCTCCCACCCTGCTCCCTGCAGCTGCTCTTCCTGGCATCGGGGTCTGAAGAGGGTCCAGTCCTCTCCTGCCCTCACCACTCTCTCCCCTGGCCCCAGCTTTTTCCTTCTATCTCTGTGTCTGTCACTCCATTCCCTTCCTTTCCCTCCCCTTCCTCTCCTTCCCTCCCCTTCTTTTCCTTCCCTTCCTTTGCCTTCCCTCCCCTTCTTTTCCTTCCCTCCGCTCCCCTTTCCTCCCCTTCTTTTCCTTCC
Source organism: Lasiurus cinereus (assembly GCA_011751065.1). Classification (NCBI taxonomy): domain Eukaryota; kingdom Metazoa; phylum Chordata; class Mammalia; order Chiroptera; family Vespertilionidae; genus Lasiurus; species Lasiurus cinereus. The sequence continues at coordinate 44,170,308 of JAAGEH010000005.1, forward strand.
CTCCCCTCCCCTTCCCTTCCTTTCCCTTTCCTTCCCTCCACCTGCTCACGCACCCCTCCTCTGCCCCTACCTCCCCTTCCTCCCCCACCGAGGGCGGCCCCAGTCTCGGAGGTGGAACAACTTTGGGCGCTTCCACTCTGGGAACCCTCAGCCCTCATCTCTGCCACCTGTTTTCCGTACCGGCGGAGGTGCGGGGACGCCCCCTCACCCAGCCCCTGCCCACATGGAGAGGGAGGGGCCGCGCACTCCCAGCTGACAAACTGCCTTTTCCTGCGGCGGCGGAGCCGCGGGACCCTCGGTGCCGGAGGGCGCTCTGGCTGCGCTCCTGCCTTCCTCCCGCCGCGGGCGGCCCCGAGCAGAGCACCCGGAGCAGAGGGCGCCCCCAGGGTTCCCTCCACCGCGCCCTCAGAGGCTCGGCTCCCCCTTCCCCGCCCCCCACTCGCTTCCGGGCTCCGATCGCGGCTGCGAATGGGCTGCGAACGGGACCCGGGAAAGAAGGCGCACGCCGGGCGGAGTTCTGGCCCTTGGGGTGCGGGCCCCAGCGCCTCTACTCACCCCCGGCGCGGCGGCAGCAGCAGGCGGCCAGCAGGAAGGAGCAGAGGAGCCGGGGCAGCCGCATGCTTCCCCGCGGAGCGCCGACGCCGAGTGCGGAAGTCCGCGCGCCCGCCCGCCCGCCCGCCCGCCGGCGCTGACGTCAGGGGAGGCGAGGGGAGGGGGCGAGAGGAGGGGAGAGAGGCAGGGAGGGGAGAGGAAGGGAGGGACGGGGATGAAAGGGGGCAGGGAAGGCGAGGGGAACGCAAGAGAGAGCAGGGGCGGTGGGGGAGGAAGGGGAGAGGGGGCAGGGGAGGGGCGGGGCCTGAGCTCCCCGCGGCCCCGCCCCGAAGCCCCCCGCCCTGTTCCTGCCGGCCCTCTGGGGTCCGGGGTTGGGGACGCGCACCGCACAGCTCCCCGCGGGGCTAGGGGGAAGACCGCCCGCCTGGAGGGTGAGCGGGAGGGACAGGTGTCTCGGCGGCCTGGAGAAGCTGCCGAAAGGCCGCGTCCCGCGGTCAGAGCCCACAGCGCTCACGCTGCGCTCAGCCCGGCCAGCGGTGCAGCCCTGGGCCTCCTCTTCAGGTTCCCTCTGCCCCGCCGCCCCCCGCCAGCCTCGGTCGCGGCCACGGGAGACCAGCCGGCCACGGGCGTGTCCCTGAGCCACCGCACTGGTGGGGCTGCGCCTGCCCCACTGACCCGGCAGGGCGCCGCTCCACACCCCGGTCCTGGCACCATGGAGGGAAGAACGCCAGGCGGACCTGCAGACCCAGAGGTACCTGTGTGGGGCGTGGAGACGGCGCCTCGGGCTGTCCCTTTGAACCCAGGCTCCGCCAGTCGGTGCTGGACTGGACGAAGGAGGGAGAAGCCAGGTTCACAGGCCGAGGCAGAATCTGTTTCTGCCCCCTGCTCACGCAGGGCCTGGCCGGGACTCAGCTCCCCTCGCCTAATGAAAAAGGGAAGAAAGGGGTAATGGGTGCCAGGTCTCCAGTTTGACCCCAGAAAACCTGTTGGGATTCCTGGCAGTTGAAAGCGCGCCACGCCCTCTACCCATCACCGCAGGCTCCCCCACACTCTGGAAGGTGGCCTAGCAGCCAGGGTGGGTGTGGAGGAGGCATCAGATCCGCCACGCAGAGCACTCCCTCTTCCCAAACCCTGCTCTCCTGTCCTCTGGAACTGAAGCTCTGGGGAGTGGGACGGGCTCCCGCCTCAGAGAGATCCCTCCCCCTGGCTCCGGGGCTTCTTCAGCAGGTGGGGAGGGGGTATCAGATAGGGCCTGGCCTGGCAGCCAGGTGACTGGAGAGCAAGCCCTGGGGTGGTGCTTTGATGATGCAAGGATGACTAACAAACCACATCAGCTCCCATCAGTCTCCAGCGAGGGCCTTGCAGCGTGGCCAGGCCCAGGCTTGGAGCCAGGGGGGATAGAGGAAGAGGTCCCTGTATCCCCATCCCCCAGGCGAGTATAGGGTCAGGCTCAGGCCCTGGTGGGGAGCGGATAAGCTTGCTGGTCTGCAGTGACAGGAGCCTTCGGTGAGGGGTAGAGGAGGTGGCGCCCTTTCAACTGTCAGGAGGAGGATGCTGGCAGCTCTGCTTCCCTGCCCCACTCCCTTCCCCTCACTTAACACCATTAACTCCTCCTACTGCTCTCTCGGCCTGAAAGCAATGCCAGACAACCACCAAGGACAGTCAGTTCGGGAGTCCTTCCGCCTGGAGGCGGGCAAAGCCAGTGGGGTGAGGACAGCCTGTGGGATGGGGCTGCAGGGATTTTAGCTGCAGTGAGGGGAATGCAGGCAGTCGCTCCCTGCAGCCCCATCCCACAGGCTGTCCTCCGGCGCCAGTAGCAGGGACATGGTCTAAGTGGCCAGGAGCAGACAGCTTTGGGGTGGCTTTACTAGGGGCACTTCAGGATTCCAGACTGAAGAGGCAAGACCTTGGCAGGGACTCCAAGGGGACTGGGAACAGAAGAAAAGGGAGTGAAGACAGAGCAGGACAGAGAGAGCGGAAGGTGTTGAGGGTCTGCTCCCTGGGCACTCCCAGCTGCCAGGAGATGGGGTTCAGCAGCTGCAGAACAGAGAGAGGGGCCTAGGTAGTACCTGCAGCTGGAGGATGAAGATCCCCCAGCAGGACTCGCAGGCCCCGGGAGGCAGGCGGAGACTCGCCTGGGATGAGTTGGAAGCGGGCTTGCTCAGATACAGGCAAAGGTCAGAAGATGCCGCTGGCGAGAGCCTTGACTTGTTTGATGTCCCTGCCTAAGGAAGGAGTGGGACAGTTGCCGTGCTGCATCCAGACAGCCAGGGGGTCTGGACCCCCGGTCACTACTCAGCCAATTCACCAAACAGGAGTGAATCATATGAGCTGTACTCCAGTCCTGCAGGCAGTTGTGGGAGAACAGCTTACCCACAGAAATCTGCTCTTCCCCCTATAAGCCGCTGCTATATTGGGTAGAAGGATGAAGATTACGTGGGAAAGGAGGAATTACAGGCATGGGAAAGTGGGCACGGATAATCAGGACAGGTTACAAGCCTTGGGGGTTGGGGGTCGCAGAGGCGGGCTCCCCGGCCCAGATCACAGGCCACAGGGGCTGGGGATGTAAAGAGCAGGTGCCTCCAGGACTAGATTGTCTCAGCCCGAGGTTGTCAATCTCTCCACAATGATGGGCAGCTCTCAGAAAGACAGACCATGTTCCCATGTGAGTGCCAGGTCCCAGGGCCTGCAGCTCCCAGCCAGGTGAGGAGGTGCTTTCTACTCAGAACAGACCCGCGGCTAACAGGGCAGGATTGGTAGTTCTTATCATTGTAGCTGGCCCCCATGTTCCATTTCTGCCCTTAACACTCCTGCACCCCATGGTCGACCCAGACTACTCAGTGTGTGGGAGGTCTGAGCTGTGACTGGGGCTGTGACTAGGTCTGGGTGGGGTGCTGACCCCAGGTGGGTGGGACTTCCACTTCATTGTGAGGAGAAGTGGTGCCCAACCCCAGGGGCGTTGGAGGTAAAAGGACAAAGATGGACCGGTGCCCCCCTCCCCGCTGGGCAGAGATTTGACCGCAGGATCCCTGCCTGGCCTCTAGCATCCTGGGCACAGTGACCTCCCAATCGTGCCTTTGGCCCAGGACCTCCCGAGGATGAGGACAGGCTGGGCTGAGGAAAGAAGCTGATAAAGACACTTTTGCAGCTGCAGGGAGAAGGAGCTGGGTGGAAGGAGTGGCCCGGCCATCTCCACAATTAAAGAGTCTGGGGAACCCCCTGGACTGGCCAGACTGGGCTGGGAGAAGGTAGGAGGACATTTCCAGGATGTGTCTGCGTTGGGAGGAGCCAGTGCTGAGGGAGTGTGGGGGGTGGGGGAGCGGGGGTGCTGCTTGCCAAGGGCATCACCGGGCAGGAAGCCGGATGCTGAGGGCTGGAGGGAGACATGGGGAGAGATTGAATGGGGGGAAGCAGCCCCCATTCTGGCCGGATGCTGTCTCCCCGTGTCCTTGCACCTGATCAGGCCCGAGGAGGCTCCTGGATTGAGATGCCCAGAAACTCTGGGAGGGGAGGGGGTAATGGGGGGCTGCGGGGTCTATTTTTAAACTTGGAAAAAATGTGAGTTCATCTCCACCCCAGCTCGGCAGCGCAAAGGCCCCATTGTCCCGGCGCAGCGAGAGGAGGGGGTGGACAATGGGGCTTATGTGGGGCAGGCACAGGGGTGATGGGGGGAGGGGCTTCTCACAGCTGGCCCAGCCGGGCTGGGGCGGGGACAGGGGCCCCAGCACACAGCGCCCCTGTTGGGGAGCTGGGGGTCTCTGGTGTCCCCCGCCCATCCTAAGAGGGCTGGGGCGGAACTCCCACAGCCTGGCTTTCCCAGGACCTGTTCCCAGGCTCCCAGCATTCCAGCGGCTCCCCTGGGAGCTGTGGCCTCCGCAGGAGTCCGGGAGCAGGAGGGGAAGACAGAAACTTCCTGGAGAGCAGGACCCTCACCCAGAGGAGGGGTCCCAGCGCTGTCACCCTAGCCCCCACCTGCGACGCCTCAGGGGCTGCCCCTCCTGCCCCCCTACCCCAGGGGCCTCTCCTCATGGACAGCCCTCCACGCCCGGCACCAGGTCTGCCCAGCGGGGCCCAAGGAGGTGGGGCATCAGGCGCTGCTCGAACGTGACCATAAAAGCTCCTATGGCTGCGTGGGTGGGGGTGGGGGGCACTGCTGGGGGTTCTGGTCCCTCTGGAAACCTCGAATCCAGTCTCAGGCCTTTTCCTGTCGAGCGGCAGCATGATTCCGTTTGCTTGCTCTCCACTCAGGAAAGTGGGCCTCCAGGGCTGGGAGTGGGGGGAACTCCGGGTGTGCCTCCTTGGGTGCCCAGTGGCCTGTGATGAAGGAAAGAGCAGGACCCTCCTGTCCCCTGTCCTTGAGTCTCAGCTCTCTGTCCTCTGGTGTAACCCCCTCCAAGGCTCACCCACCAGCACTGGAGACCCCCATTGGAGGGCGGGCTAGAACAGGATACGAAGCTTCCATCTCTCCCCCTGGGGGTAGGTCACATCTGCTCCCCAAATACCGCCTCCATGTCTCCAGGGAGCAGTTTAAAGCTACTGTGGCATATCCTGAACAAGGGCCAGCTGGTCCATGAGGACCTAGGGGTGCCCTGGGGTTTCCTGACATCACTCCTACCCCAGACCATCTGCCCCTCACCTCCATCCCCCCCTACCTGCCCCTCTTCTCCCTCCACCCACCACCTGTCCCTCTCCTCCTAGGCTCCATGTCTGCATTAGTTTTTCATTCCACACAAAGCAGCCCAGGAGAAGGGACCTTGTTCCCTGCCCCTCTACCCTCCCCCCCTTTCCCTGTGACCCCCCACTATGGTTGCCATAGCTGATCTTGGAGGAGTGGGGGGAGGTAGGAGGAAAGAGGAGAGTGGGTGAGCCAGGGCCTAGTCCTTCCTCCTGAACCCGTACCCCAGTGGCTGGGCTTTGAGGAAACATGAATGGGGAGAGGACACTGGACCTAGGGTTAGAGGAAGGGGCCCAGCCTGGCCTGCCCGCTGGGCTCTCACTTCCCTTCACTTCCCACACTGGAAAGGGCCACTCAGCGTTGGCCTCAGATACAGGCTGGGACTCCATGAAGGAACTGATTGGTGGCTTTGAGGCAACCCTGCCACTAACCTTGAGCAAGTGATCGTTCCCAGGGGAGGGGACCGGCAGGGTCAGGATGAGGGGCAGCCACTCATGCTGGACATTGGTGCTTAACAGCTCAGAGGTGTCACTTAAGGGTCGTTTTTATCTCTGATGTTTGCCTTGATCTTTGCAACAAAACAGTGAGGAAGCTGAAGCACCGAGACTTGTATGATGTGAAGGCACAGAGCCTGTGAATGATGGAGCAACATGGTTTTATGATAAAATCAACACAACATAAAACTTACTTTAACCATTTTCAGCACACAATTCAGTGGCATGAAGTATATTCCCAATGTCACGCACTCGTTGCCACTGTTTAGTTCCAGAACCTTTTTACCACCCCAAAGAACCACAGTTTGAATCAGGGTTTATCTAACTCCAAAGCCTCAAGACCTATAATAGTTTACGGCTGACTTAAGTAAACAGGTGACAGAAGTGAAAGGAGAGAACTGAGTACCCTGGATTCTGTGTGTAAACAGGAAATGAATCAGGATTAAGAAAAGAGAGCAGCGTTGTGGGCCTCGTTTGCTTCCCCAGAACAGTCATGGCCTGGAAGTGATGGCTGCCAGAGGTCAGGTTCAGGAGAAGAAGTCAGGTGTCTCCCATTTCCCCTGTCCCCTTTTACCTCCATCTCCCAATTTCTACCCACCCCCCAGGTCTTCATCACCCTATTGCCTGTGTCCATGGGTTTTGCATATAAGTATATAAGTTCTTTGATTTATCTTTCCTTGTCCTCCCACCCCCACAATGAAGTATGTCAGCCCGTTCCATACCCCCATAGTTTGGGTCTTATTTTGTTGGTTAATTCGTTTTGTTCAATAAATTCCACAAATAAGTGAGATGTGATTTTTGTCTTTCTCAGATTGGCTTATTTCACTTAGCATAATAGTCTCCAGCTTTTTTTTACAGCTGCATAGTATTCCATGTGTAAATGTCCCACGGCTTTTTTAAAAAAATATATTTCTTTATTGATTTCAGAGAGGAAGGGAGAAGGAAAGAGAGAGTTAGAAACATCAATGATGAGGGAGAATCATTGATCAGCTGCCTCCCGCACGCCCCCCACTGGGGACCAAGCCCAAAACCCAGGCATGTGCCCTTGGCCGGAATCGAACCCAGGACCCTTCAGTCCAGTCCGACCCTCTATCCACTGAGCCAAGTCGGCTAGGGCTCCCACAGCTTTTTGTTGTTGTTGTTAATCCTCACCCAACGTGTAGAGAGCGCCTGGGAAGGCACATGGGCATTTCTATAGTTATTGTCAGCTGAATCCAGTGGCATTGCAAAGCCATGTCCTGGAAACACGCTTTGCCAAAAGGCAGGAGTGTTGTCAGCTTGACCTTCAGCCCAGGTGCAAGGGGGTGGGTTTTGTTATTTAAATCCAGCCAAGCACCAGGAATGAATATGACTTGGGCCCACCTAAGAATGCACATAATATTCTTTGTCTTCACTTTTAGTTAAACTTCTTGTTTTTATTTTTTTTAAATATATTTTATTAATTTTTTACAGAAAGAAAGGGAGAGGGATAGAGAGTTAGAAACATCATTGAGAGAGAAACATCAATCAGCTGCCTCCTGCACACCCCCTACTGGGGATGTGCCTGCAACCAAGGTATGTGCCCTTGACCAGAATCAACCTGGGACCTTTCAGTCCGCAGGCTGACACTCTATCCACTGAGCCAAACTGGTTTCAGCTAAACTTCTTGTTTTTTTGCAGTATAAAATAAACACACTGTATTGGCTCTGGGTCCCTGTCCCTGTCAGAGGACTTTGGTCCCACCTTTTTCTTTCTATCTCTGTGTCTATCTCTTTCATTTTCTAAATCCCTCTACTCAGGAACCGGACTACTCTCTAGCTGCGCTGATGGGGAAAAGAGAGAAATATCCACACCAAAGATATTTTTTCCATTGATTTTTAGGGAGAGTGGAAGAGAGAAAGAGAAGTGTCGATGTGAGAGAACCACATCAATTGCTTGCCTCCTGCACGAGCCCTGACCAGGCCCAGGCTGGGGAGGAGCCTGCAACCAAGGTATGTGCCCTTGACTAGACTCAAACCTGGGACCCTTTGGTCCCCAGGCCAACCAGCTAGGGCTCCCACAGCTTTTCTATTCACTCATCTACTAATCGGCACTTAGGCTACTTCCAAATCTTGGCTATTGTAAACAATTATATTCTTTTGAATAAGTATTTTGGGTTTTTTAAGATAAAACCACAAAAGTGAAATATCTGGATCACAAGGCAGTTCCATTTATAATTTTTGAGGACACTTCATACTATTCTTCAGAGTGGCTACACCAATCTGTATTCCCAGCAGCAGTGCACGAAGGTTCCCTTTTCTCCATACCCTCACGAACACTGGTTGTTGATGGTAGCCATTCTGACAGGTGTAAGGCGATACCTCATTGTGGTTTTAATTTGCACATCTCTGACAATTAGTGATGATGAGCATTTTTTCATATATCTATTGACCAGCTACATGTCTTTTTTGGAGAAGTGTTTATTCAAGTCCTTTGCCAATTTTTTAATTGGATTGTTTGGGTATTTTGGTGTTATAAATTTTGGATGTTAACCTCATATCAGATCTATTGGTTAATATGTTGTCCCATTCAGTGAGTTGTCTTTTCATTCTGTTGATGGTTTCCTTTGCTGTAAGAAAACTTTTTAGTATGATGTAGTCTCATTTGTTTATATTCTCTGTTGTTTCCCTTGCCCAAGGAGAAATAGTAGAAAAAATATTGCTATAAGAAATGTCTGAAATATGACTATGTATCTTTTCTTCTAAGATTTTTATGATTTTTGAGTCCAATATTTAAGTCAACAGAAACATTTAGACAAAAAGGGATTGGCATTAAATATTCAAAGTGATTAAAATCAAAGACCTATAACCAAGACTACTTTATCCAGCAAGGTTATCAATTAAAATTGAAGAAGTAAACAGCTTCCCAGAGAAGAAAAAGCTAAAGGAGTTTGTTACCGTCAAATCAGCATTATAAGACCTATTAAAGGGCCTACTTTAAGAAGGACAAGAAGGGGAAGGAGGAGGAGGAGGGAGAGAAGGAGGGAGAAGATAAGGAGAAAACAAAAACTGGAATATAATTAAAAGAATAAAATAGCAATAAATATGTCCCTTTCAATAATCACTTTATTTTTTTTTAATTTAACAAATCTTCATTATTCAGATTATTACAATTGTTCCTCTTTTTCCCCCCATATCTCCTCTCCACCCGGTTCCCACCCCTCCCTCTGCCTTTACCTCCCCTCCCCCATTGTCCTCATCCATAGGTGTATGATTTTTGTCCAGTCTCTCCCTACACTCCCTCACCCTTTTCCCCCTGAGAATTGTCAGTCCATTCCCTTTCTATGCCCCTGATTCTATTATATTCACCAGTTTATTCTGTTCATCAGATTTTTAATTCACTTGATTTTTAGATTCACTTGTTGATAGATATGTATTTGTTGTTCATAATTTTTATCTTTACTTTTTTTCTTCTTCTTCCTCTTCTTAAAGAGTACCTTTCAGCATTTCATATAATACTGGTTTGATGGTGATGAACTCCTTTAGCTTTTTCTTATCTGTGAAGCTCTTTATCTGACCTTCAATTCTGAATGATAGCTTTGCTAGGTAGAGTAATCTTGGCTGTAGGTTCTCGGTATTCATCACTTTCAATATTTCTTGCCACTCCCGTTTGGCCTGCATACTTTCTGTTGAGAAATTAGCTAACAATCATATGGGTGCTCCCTTGTAGGTAATTAACTGTTTTTCTCTTGCTGCTTTTAATATTCTCTCTTTGTCTTTGCTCTTGGTATTTTAATTATGATGTGTCTTGGTGTGGTCCTCTTTGGATTCCTTTTGTTTGGGGTTGTGTGTGCTTCTTGGACTTGTAAGTCTATTTCTTTCACCAGGTGGGGGAAGTTTTCAGTCATTATTTCTTCAAATAAATTTTCAGTATCTTGCTCTCTCTCTTCTTCTGGCCCCCTTATAATTCAGATGTTGGTATGCTTGAAGTCGTCCCAGAGGTTCCTTACACTATCTTTACATTTTTGGATTCTTTTTTCTTTTTGCTTTTCTGGTTGAGTGTTTTCTGCTTCTTTGTATTTCAAATCTTTGACTTGATTCTTGCATTCCCCTAGTCTGCTGTTAGGTCTCTTTTTTATTTCAGACAGTGTATGTTTAATTTCTAGTTGGTCCTTTTTCATCTACTCTTGGATCTCACTAAATTTATGACCTTTCCTAGGAAATTCTTGAAAAACCTTACAACTGTGGTTTTGAACTCTATATCCAGTCATTTTTTTTCCCTCTATTTCTTTCCCCTGTGATCTGTTCCTTTGTCTCCACATTTTCGCTGCTTCCCTGAATTGGTAGAGTAGCTTTGTGTGCTAGGTGTCCTATATGGCCCAGTAGCTCTGCCTCCCCAGTTACTGAGGTGGACTCTCTTGGTGCACCCTTTGTGGACTGTGTGTACAGCCTTTTTGTAGTTAAGTCTTGATTGTTGTTGATATCACTGGGGGGATTGACCTCCAAGCCAATTGTTTGGGAGGGTTAGCTAGAACTTCTGTGCTGGAATCAGCCTTATGATACAAGATTTGCAAAATTGCAAAAGTCTCTGTGTTCATCTTGGATGGGGTGGAGTCTCAGGGTTGAGCAGACAGCTTTGGCTTCCCATCAGCCCTGTCCTACATGGCCCCTGGGTCTCAGTGTCACTCAGTAATCGCTGAATCTCTCTCTGTGTGCACACACGTGTGCCTCCAGACCTCTGCCTTTCAGGTTCTCCTGAGTTTCCGTGCACTCCAGGGACCCCTATGAGTCTGGGTCCCCAGGGTCTTGCCTGAAACTGGGGTTCAGTACAGTCAGAAGTGGATTTCAGTGCAGTTGGGAGGTTCTGTCTTCCACCGGCTAGAGAAACCCAGCGGCACAATCAGCAGTCAGTACTCTCTGCACGCACCTCCAGACCTCTGCCTTTTGTGGCTCCCCTCAGTTTCCATACACTCCTTGCTTTTCATGACAGTGCAGACTCCCCCCATATGAGTCTTACCGGGTTCAGTGCAGTTGGAACTGGGGTTCAGTGCAATTGGGAGTTTCTGTCTCCCTCCTGCTAGAAGAAGCCAGCCAGGTACTTCACCACCCACTCTCTCCACGTGTGTGTCTCTGTACCTCAGCTTTTTGCAGCTACTCTGAGTCTCTGTGAGCCCCTCTCTTTCCTTCTAGTTGTAGAATTTCCACTCAGCCAGTTTTCTTGTGGTTCTGGATGATGTCCATTCTGTCTTTTAGCTGTAGTTTTGAAATTGTTGTGCGAGGCAGCAGTTTAGGTATTCACCTACACTGCCATCTTGGTTTCTCCTCTCAATAATCACTTTAAATGTAAATAATTTAAATGCTTCAATAAGAAAACATGACCCATACACAGGTTCTTCCCAAAAAATGTACACACATTTCAATAGCTAATAACTCAACTGATGTTTCTTTCTTTTCAGATTTAACCCACTAAAATGAATAATTATTCAAAGTGTGAATACATTTTTTGGGACACCCTGTATATGCTGTCTACAAGAGACCCACCTCATAATGAAAGACACACACAGACTAAAAGTAAAGGGATGGAAAAAGATATTTCATGCAAATGGAAATGAAAACAAAAACTGGGATAGCAATACTTATCTCAGACAAAACAGACTTTTAAAAAGGCTGTAGTAAGAGACAAAGAATGACACTACATAATGATAAAGGGAGATTTCAACAAGAGGCTATAACCCTTATAAACATTTATGCACTCAATAGAGGAACATCTAAATATAAAGCAGATCTTGATGAATATAAAAGGGGAGATGGACAGTCATAATAGGAGATTTTAGCACCCTGTTGACATCAATGAATAGATCTTCTAGGCAGAAAATGTCTAGATTAAGTGGCCTTAAATGGCACACTAGATCAGATGGATTTAATTGATACCTTCAGAGCATTTTATCCCAAAATAGCAGAATATACCTTCTTTTTAAGTACACATGGGACATTTTCTAGGAAAAACCACACATTAGGACACAAAACAAAGATCAACACAGGAGCTGCCACCTGGTGGTCAGTGCGCTCCCACAGTGGGAGTGCTGTTCAGCTGACCCACCCAGCCTGGCTCACAGCTGGCAAGCACCGCTGAGGTGGTGTGAGCCTCTCCGGATCAGGAGTGACAACAAGTGCAGTGGGGCTGGGATGAGTGGGAATGGCAGGCAGGAGTGGCAGGTGGCATTGGACTGCTGGTTTCAGCCCAATCCCTGCAGCCCACACTGAGAGACCCCACCCGTGCGTGATTTTGTGCACTGGGCCTCTAGTTTAAGATAAAAATTCTTAGCAAAGAGGGAATAGAGGGGACATACTTCAACATAATAAAGGCCATATATGAAAAACTCACAGCCAACATCATTCTTAATGGGCAAATTTACAAGCATTTCCCTTAAGATGGTGAGCAAGATAGGAATGTCCATCGTTAGCCACAGCAATGACACAGAAGAAGAAATAAAAGGCATTCAATTTGAAAGGAAAAAGTAAAACTGTCATTATTTGCAGAGGATATGATACTATATAGAGAAGACCCTAAAGATTCTACCAAAAATCTACTAGAACTGATAAGTGAGTTCAGTAAAGTAGCAGAACAAAAATTAAATATTTAGAAATCAGTTGCATTTTTATACATCAATAATGTGTATTTTACACATGAATAATCTCTATCCAAGAGAGAAAATAAATTCCATTTACAATTGCATAAAAAATACCTAGAAATAAATTTAACTAAGAAAATAGAAGGCCTGTAGTCAGAAAATTATGACATTAAAGAAATAAATAAAAGCAGATACAAATAAATCAGAGCATATATCTTGCTCATGGATTGGAAAAATTAACATCATTAAATACAATTCCCATTAAAATATCAATGGCGTTTCCAAAGAAGTAGATAACTAACACAAAAGACCCAGAATAGCAACAGCAATCTTGAAAAAGAATAACAAACTTGGTTGCATCACACTACCTGACATTAAACTATACTACAAGGCTATAGTAATAAAACAGTATGGTACTGGCATAAAAACAAACACATAGATGGGACAGAATAAAGAGCCCAGAAATAAACCCAGGCCTATATCGTCAATTAATCCATGCCAAAGGAGGCAAGAACATACCTCCTTTGGGATAAAGACAATCTCTTCAATAAATGGTGCTGGGAAAATTGGACAGATACATGCAAAAAATATTTTAAAAAGAAACTATACCATCTTCTTACAACATATATATGAATAAACACTAAATAGATTAAAGACTGAAGTGTTAGACTTGAAACTATAAAACTAGAAGAAAACATAGGCAATAAAGTCGCTGACATCTTTTGTAGCAATATTTTTTTCTGACATTATCTCCTCAGACAAGGGAAACAAAAGAAAAAATAAACAAATGAACTACATCAAATTAAACAGTTTTTGCACAGCAAAGGAAACCATCAACAAAATGAAAAGATGACCTACTGAATGGAGAAGATAATTGCCAATGACACATCTGATAAGGGATTAATATCCAAAGTTTATGAAGAACTCAGACAATATCCAAAAAAGACCAAACAACCCAATTAAAAAACAAAATCCTCTCCCCAAACAACACAAATATTTACTACTTTTGACTGGTTACAGGCAGCAGTCCTGAAAATTCAGGAATATATTCAGGATACAGTGGCAGCTAGAGGTCCATTTGATTCAGAGCTCCGCCATATGTTGAGGAAAGAGAGCACTCTTTTGTTAACTGGCCCACAGCTAGTCACTAGTTATTCCTGTTTCTTCTCTCACTCCCCAGCAGCTGTAAATTAAGAATTTTCTCTGGTTAATGCATCAGCTTTTTATCCATGACCTATAAGGAGTGACAGATGCGGGCGGTGTTCAGGGAGGAGTGAAGGGACACACAGACGCTTTCTGGAGTCCAGGCCAGCGTGCAGATGAAGAGTTCACTTCAAGCAGGAAATTAAAGGAACGGGGACTTGGGAAAAGCTCCCAAGTCCTTGATGTTAGCAAGTCAGTAGAGAACACCAAGTTTCAAAATATATTTGGGGTGGGGTCTCAAATATATTTCGAATATTAGTTGAATATTAAAGAAAAGGGTAACTTCTTTATTTTTTTTTCTTTTAAAAATATTTTTATTAATTTCAGAGAGGAAGGGAGCAGGAGAGAGAGATAGAATCATCAATGAGAGAATCCTTAATTGGCTGTCTCCTGCATGCCTCCTCCTGGAGAGCTGGCCCAGTGGTCGGCAAACTGCGGCTCTGTTGACCCATGAGTTTGCCGACCACTGACCTAGACTCTCGATTCCAATAATTAATTACAGGCTGTTGTTCCTTGTGATTAAGCCCAAGAAAGAACACCCCGTCGAGCCCAGCTGTGTCCTGTTCTTTCTGGGGCGGGGCTAAAAAGGCACCCGCCTCTGCCTGTCAAATCACTGTCCCGCCCTCCCCGGAAGGCTGAGTGTGCGGCCATTCAAACGAGCCAATGAGCGCCCCGTCCCCGACGGCTCCCTGGAGCTCGCCGCCCTCCCGCCGTCACGGCTCCGGCCCCGCCCTCCGCGCACAAGATGGCGGCGCGCGGCGGGTTAGAGGCCGCACCGGGGCTCGGCTGAGGGTACCTCCTTTCCCGCGCCCTCTCTGGGCGCAGAGTGCCGCGAACCGAGGAGAGGGGCCGGGCGGGACAGGGCACCTGCGCGGCGGGACCGCGAGCCCACGCCCGGCCTGCGCCGCCCCTCTCGGCCCCGGCCCAGCCCGTCCCAACCGCTCTCGACCTCTCCTGGCTCCGACTGCCGGGACGCCGCCGCCAGGTCTGCACAGCCAGGCCCCTCTCCCCCCGCCCGGACTCCCCTCCACCCAGAGATGTCCGGCCTCTTCCTTCCCAAACAGCCCGCCTTCCAGACCGGGCCTCCTGGATCCCGTTCCCCCCACTGAGACCCCCTCACCCCTAACCCACTTCCTTCTCGGACTCCCGATTCTCGCCCGTAGTGGGAGACTTTTCCCTTCCAGATTAAGCCCTGAGCCCTCCCCCGCAACATTGGCACCTTCCCACCCCCTCACCCGGGAGCTGGACTGTCTTGGGCCGCCCTCCACGCCCTGCCATGGAGGCTGTGTACCTGGTGGTGAATGGGGTCGGCCTGGTGCTGGACGTGCTGACCTTGGTGTTGGATCTGAATTTCCTGCTGGTGTCCTCCCTCCTGGCCTCCGTGGCCTGGCTCCTGGCCTTCATCTACAACCTGCCCCACACTGTGCTGACCAGTCTTGTGCACCTGGGCCGTGGAGTCTTGCTGTCACTGCTGGCTTTGATCGAAGCCCTGATGCGATTCACTTTTGGGGGCTTTCAGGCCCTGTGGACCTTGCTGTATAGCTGCTGTTCTGGCCTGGAGAGCCTGAAGCTCCTGGGACACCTGGCCTCGCACGGGGCCTTGAGGAGCCGGGATCTCCTGCACCGGGGCATCCTCAATGTGGTCTCCAGTGGCCATTCTCTGCTGCGCCAGGCCTGTGATGTTTGTGCCATTGCTATGAGCCTGGTGGCCTACGTGATCAACAGCCTGGTCAACATCTGCCTCATTGGCACTCAGAACCTCTTCTCCCTGTTGCTGGCCTTATGGGATGCAGTGATGGGGCCACTGTGGAGGATGACGGACGTTATGGTGGCCTTCCTCGCTCACATTTCCAGCAATGCTGTGGCCATGGCCATCCTCCTCTGGACCCCATGCCAGCTAGCAATGGAGCTTCTGGCCTCGGCTTCCCATCTCGTGGCCAGTTTTGTGCTTGTCAATCTCACTGGCCTAATACTGCTGGCTTGCGTGCTGGCGGTGACAGTGACTGTGCTGCACCCAGATCTCACCATGAGGCTAGCCACCCAGGCCCTCAGTCAGCTCCACGCCCGCCCATCCTTCCACAGGCTTCGAGAGGATGTTGCGCGGCTGTCTCGCCTCGCACTGGGCTTAGAGGCTTGGCACCGATTCTGGAGCCGTAGCCTACAGCTGGCAAGCTGGTCAAATTGGGGAGGGGCACCTGGGGCTCCCCAGGGTGGCCCTAGAAGGGTGCCTGCAGCCAGGATCTCGCAACAGGACACTCTTCCAGAAGCAGAGCCCAGATCAGAGGCAGAAGAGGAAGAAGGTAGAATGGCCAGAGTGACCGCTGCCTGGGGCAGGGAGAGGCTCAATGAAGAGCCTATAGCTGGGCAGGACCCATGGAAGTTGTTGAAGGAGCAAGAGGAGCGGAAGAAGTGCGTTATCTGCCAGGACCAGAGCAAGACAGTGCTGCTGCTGCCTTGTCGGCACCTGTGCCTCTGCCAGGCCTGCACCGAAATCCTGATGTGCCACCCTGTCTACCACCGCAACTGCCCACTCTGCCGCCGGGGCATTCTGCAGACCCTCAACGTCTACCTCTGAGAACTCCCTCCCTGCCCCTCCTCCAGCTGCATACACCACACAGCCACTTACCTAGGATAGCATTCACACCTGACCTCTGAGTCCTGGCCTGAATCGCCTTTTGCCCTGTGGCTGTCATGCCAAGCCTCCAAGCCATACGTCCAGGACACTGAGATGGGACACCCTGGAAGACAGTGACCTGGGTGGTGGCAGGATAGCAGCTTCTCTTCACTCAGTAGGTCCCTGCGATGCTGAGGGTGGCATGTCATTATGCCATGCCCTGAGACTTTTGTGGCCTCCCCTCCAGCTTGCCAAGGCCCACCCAGATGCCAGCCTCTGGGGCTCCTCCTCTGCTTCTGTTTTTGTTATGGGTTTGCAGGTCCTCTTCCTAGCTTCTGTAGCCACATCAGTGTTATTTGGGTATTTTGGCAACTCAAGGGCCTTGGAATGATCTTGAACCTTTGCTTTTAGCCAGAACAACTGTGCCGGGCAGGTTTTGGGGGTTATGTCTTGCAGATGCCTTTAGAGCTATCACTTTTCCTGCCATGGTCTTCTGAAGCTCCCTTCCAACCTCGTCCAGCAGCTGGGGTCAGAAGTTTATCCTGTGTGTGTGTGTGTGTAGCTGCACCTGCCTTTGGGGCCATGAACCCTCGCATCCCAGCTCCACTGGAGCCTCAGGAGAGAGAGCCAGATTTCTATTCCTGTCCTTTCATTCCCCCCATGTCACAAAGGAAAATAGCATTCCCCTTCTGTTTGCCTCTTCATGGCACTGGGGAGGGCAGACTGCACATTCCACTGGGGTCCAAACACAGTGGGGCTAAGGCCATGGGCATGCAGTTCCCTGAGGGGTCTTATGGCCCAGTTTCCAGTGAATAAAGTTTTGTTGACAACCCTGAGAGCCTCTGTGTGCATCCTTGGGAATGAGCAGCTGGTCAGCGTGACTGACACTACAGCAGCCCCTTCAGTCCTGCTAGTCAGTGATCTGTGGGGTACCTGGTGGGGGAGAGGAAAGGTAGGATGGGAGCCCTGTTCCCTGGGGAGACTTATGTTGTGGCTGGATTGGCTTTTATCAACTCAATTTGTGTCCTCACACGAACAGCCTTTGGAAAGTCTTCCCTATCTTCTATTTTTGCCAGAAAGCCCCATAGAGAGAAGCTTTCTCATCCCAGCTTTCCCTCTGGTGCCGCTCTTCCCAGGAGAGAACTTGGGGTTCCTGCTGCCTGGTGTCCAGTCTACTCTGATCCCTGGTGCTTGTCTTTGTGTTTCTTGGCATAGAGTGCCACTGATGGGACCTGGTGGAGAGCAGGGAGTTGAAGCTCAGTGTCTGGAGGCTTGTCTCCAGCTCACCCCAGTCCCATCAAGAGAGGGGAACATTCCCCCATAATTTTATTTAAATCTAGGAGTATAATGCCAGGGACAGCCTTCTGGAAGTGGGGGAAAGCCAGAAAGAAACAGATCCCCTCTGTTTTCTCGGGTTGAGAGGATGAGCTGATGTGGTCCTTGAAAGCCCTGACTGGTTAGTTATTGGGTTGGGGTGTGGGACGGGCTGCTTCTGAAGGTCAGAAGAGGGGAGCCTTGAAGGACTCAGACTTCAAGGGGCTATGCGCACAAAGCAGGGTGGGGGGAGTTCGTGGAAATCATCTTGGAGTTGGGAGGCCTTTTTCTACCTTCCCAACCTTGGAGAGAGAGCCTTGGCTCCTTACACTGTTTAAAGTGAGGGTAAACATTTTAGGAGAGAAGATAAACTTCCTGACCTGGGAGCAGAGGACTCTCCCCTCCACCCCCAAAAGGCATCCCATTGGCCAACCTCCATACCCTTCCTCCCCCAACCAACCTAGGAGTCAAGAGCCCAAGCTGCCTTAGCCAGTTTGGCTCAATGGATAGAGCATCCGCCTGGGGAATGAAAGGTCCCAGGTTTGATTCTAGTCAGGGGCACATGTCCGGGTTGCAGGCTTGATCCCCAGTGGGGGGTGTGCAAGAGGCAGCCAATCAGTGTTTCTCTCTCATCATTGATATTTCTATCTCACCTTCTCCCTCTCTGAAATCAGTAATATTAAAAACAAAAACAAAAAAACTCAAGCTACCCAGGGTCATTGCTACATTCTAGAGCGGGCACGCCCTCTTGTGGCCACCCCAGAAACTACTCTCTAACCCCAGAGACACTCCACTCCCAGGCAATGGAGGGTGAGAGAGAAGCAGCCTCCCAGCCATCTAGGGACCAAGCCAGCAACAGGAAAATGGTCAAGGAAGAACCCGGGCCCTGTTTATGTTGACCAGAGCAGGGGTGTGTGTAAAAGTAGCCTCTACCCAGGGCATAAGACACCTTTGAATTCAGACAAGTGGCCAGACCTCCGTGCCAGAGGGTACCTTCCTCAGTTAGGAAATTCTGTGGACAGCCTACACCGGCAGCAGGGAAGGCCCCTCTCCCATGGGACCTGTCTCCTGTCTCTCCTGCCCTCAGGGCATCCAGCCGAGAGTCCTCCCTTCCTTCCCCTCCATCTCCTTACTTTCCACATCCTTGGCCCACGGCATTTCCACCTCTAATGACGGAAGCGGAGCCAGGAAGAAGGTTTGTAAATGTATTGAATGGCCTCCACAGAAAGGGTCCAGGAGTAGAAGGGGACAGGGGAGATGGAGAGAAGCAGAGTCCCAGGGAGAGAGCACCCGACCTGGGGACGGTCTGGGCTAGAGGACCCCACCTGCCAGCGCAGCCCTGGGTCTGGGGCAGAACCACAGCCGGGAGGACCTGAGGCAGACAGCCTGTCCCCACCCCCTGCCAGCAACGGGCGCGCCTCAGGGCGCCCTCATCATGCACAGCATTCTGGGGGCCAGCCTTCCAGGAGGACCTGGTGACAGGTCACACCCCGCCCTGGGAGTGAGAGCAGCGGGCGCCCTGCCAGTGGACATCAAGCGAAGACAGGGGAGCCATGCCAATCGGAATACACCAGGAATCCGGTGAAGGTGCTGTCCGTCTTGACGCTGGCGTAGATGCCCACGTAATCGCCCACTCCGACCTGCACCCACACCTGGTCCTCGGGCTCCAGCCTCACCATGGCGCCGCCCGACAGCGAGGCGGGCTTGGGCCACCCCCCCGAAGAACTGGAAGAAGGAGGCCACGGACTCGCCGTTCTTGACCAGGTCGAAGTGCAGGCTGGCGCGGTAGACGGTGGCGTGGACCGCGAAGTAGTAGACGCCGGGCACACGGCAGGTGAACTTGCCCGAGGCCGCGTCGTAGTGGCCCTGCTCGTTCAGTAGCACCCGCTCGAAGGGCAGCGGCGCGTCCGGCGGCGGCGGCTCCCGGCTCTCCGCACGCTTGGCGCTGAAGGCGGAGCGCGGGGGCACCGCGCACTCCCCCGCTGGCCCCGCCGTGCCCGCGGGGCCCGTCTCTCCGCGCGGACCGGGTTCCCCGCGGGGCCCCGGCAGTCCTGCGGGGTAGGGCAAGGTTTGGGGTGCTCGGAGGGCGGTCCTGGGGACCTCGCGTCCCCTCCAAGCTCCTCAGCTGCCACCTCCCGCCAGTCCCGCCTTGCTCCCCGGCCCCGCGTCCCAGAGCGCGCGGGTCTGACCCGCTGGATCCCAGGAGCGCGCCCGCGGGCGGGTCCCCCTCGTCCTCTCCCCGGGTCCGTTAGGAGCGCCCCTTCTTCCCCCACCCCCCGGGAGCGCCGCCCCTACGTGTCCGGCCCGCGGCCACGTCTCCGCTCCACCTTACCCGGCCGCCCGCCCTCGCCTTTCTCTCCTGGCGCCCCGGGCGCGCCGTCCCTGCCGTCCCTGCCGTCGCGGCCGGGCAGCCCTTGGGCGCCGTGATGGCCCGGGGAGCCAGGGAGGCCAGGGTGCCCCGGGCACAGGCCGGGGATCTGGTTGTCGTCGGGCGGGGCCGAGCCGGCCGCCAGGCGCAGGAGCAGCAGGGCGAGCAGCAGCCTCATGTCGCCAGCACGGGCCCCGACGCCGGTCCTCTCGCGCCTGCGGGCGGAACAGGGTCGGCCCAGCCTTCCGGGACCTCCTCGCTCCCCACCCCATCGCCGCCCAGTCGGGCCCCACCCCACGGCCAAGTCCCGGGGAGACAAAGAAATGGGGCGCCCTTGACCCGAGAGCACAGCCGGGAAGGAAGGGGGAGCCCACCCGCCCGGCGCCCCGTCTTCCCCAGCCCCTCCCAGCCCCGGACCCCGCCACCGGACTCACCCCTGCCCGCTCCCTCCCCCGGCTCCCTCCGTCCGCGGCCTCCTCCGGACAGGCGCTGGCTGCTGGGGACCACAGGGACCCCCGTCTCCCTCTGCGGCCCGGGCTGCCCCCGCGCCTCTCCCCGCGGGCGCCTCGCCTCGCGCGTCCTGCCTGCTGCGCTCGGCCTGCGCGGCTCCGCTCCCCGCGGCTCCGGGAGGAAGCCCAGACCCGCCGGAGCGGCAGGGAAGGACCTCGTGGGGTGCGGCCGACGGCCAGACTGCGAGGGAGGAGGGGGGCGGGCCGGGCGGGGGCCGGGAGACAGGCACGCAGGGCCCCTGCTGCTCCCGGGAGCGGGAGGGGGAGGTGCTGCGCGGACAGGGACGGGGACAGACTCCAGCCCCGGAGAAACGTAGGCGGAGAAGTGGGCCGGGAAGGCTGGAGGCAGTCTGGCAGGCAGCTGGGTCCCTGGCAGGACAGGCCCACCACGGCCCGGGCACTCAGTGAACAGAGGAAAAGGGCCAAAGCCGGGCCGGAGCCCTGGCCGGTGGTCTCAGTGGGTAGAGCGCGGACCTGCGGACTGAGGGGTGTGCAGGAAGCAGCCGATCCATGATTCTTTCTCATCATTGATGTTTCTATCTCCCTCTCCCTTCCTCTCTGAAGTCAATAAAGAAATATATTTTTAAAAAGGTAGGTGATGGTGGGGAGGCTGGAGATGGAGGGGAGGCAGGAGACAGGAAATGGGGGCAGAGGCTTGGTGGGAAGCGGCTGGGTTGCCAATGGCACAGCTGGAGGTGAGGGACAGAAGGAGCTGGGACAGTGCCAGGTCTCCTGAGCCTGCTGAGGGTTCCCTCCTTCCCAGAGGCCCCCTGAGAAGGTGTGCAGAATCACATGCAGTCCCCTTCCTTGGGCCCTGGCCTGCCCTCTTGGTAGGCAAAACGTGGGCAGGCAGAGGGCAGGGGCCTAGTAGGCATTAGGGCTGGGCACATGCTTCCAGGCCCATAGCCTCAGGCAGCCGGTTGCAGCTGAAGGGCCAGGGGGTACCCAACAGTGCCAGGCCAGACTGGCACCGGTGTTCTGCCTCCTGACAGACAGAGCGGCAAGGCGGGAGCAAGCTGCCAAGTGGGGTGCACCGGGGCACCAGAAGCCCGCAGAGGAGTCTCCGGAAGCTCGGGTAGCAGGAAAGGCGGGCCAGGTTCTGCGGGAGGAGGTCAGCCCTCAGGTGCCCACACCCCAGCTCTTTCCCATCCTGGGGTCCCTCCTTACCACTTCCCAGGGCACCTCGTACTCTCTGAGCATCTCCGTCACCTCCTCCTGGGTGGCCACGCCGATCCAGATGTTTGGGAAGGCTGTGGCGTTGTAGCTGAGCCCCAGGCACATCGCCACTCTGATGGGCTCACAGGCCAGCTCTGCAGGGGAAGCGGGGTGGTCACAGTGGGGTCCACTCACTGGCTGGTGGACGGGGCATGTCAATGAATCACTATACAAAGGTCCAGAAGGAGTTGTGAGCATCAAAGGAGATAAAACAGAGGGAAAGGCGCCTTATACATTCCGAGTGCTGGCCCACAATACTCCTCCCCTGGCACTCGGAATGTATAAGGCGCCAAAGGACAGGAAGCGAGGGGAAATGTTGGGTGAATTGGTAGGAAGCAGGGAGGGGGTACTGCAGAGGACAGAGGGGCCAGCTCTTCCCCTGGCACTATGAGTGTATAAGGCGCCTTATACAGCTCCTCCAGGGGCCCTCTATGAGTGCCATGGGACAGTACTGGGCACCAGGCAGGCACCTCTTTAAAAATTTTTTAAAATATGTTTTTATTAATTTCAGAGAGGAAGGGAGAGGGAGAGAGAGATAGAAACATCAATGATGAGACCATGGATTGGTTGCCTCGTGCACGCCCCTCACTGGCTGGCAATCTTTCTTTAATATACACTTTTCAGGCGCCTCTTTGATCTCAGGGGCATGGATGCGGCACCAGCACTGGCAGAGGTCCTCAGCAGCTTCTGCCTTCCTCTTTGAGGAGGGCTGTGGAGAGGGGCTCTCTCCTCACGACAAGGCTGGGCTGGTTCTGGAAGCCTCAGCATTGCTTCCCATAGAGCTTGGGGTGACACAGGACTACCTGGAGAGTCAGGAGAGTGACCCCTCTCACCCAGGAGGACGGGTGGCAGGGGAGGCTATGTGTGCTATGAACTGGCACCCTGCCTGCTCAGCCTGCCAGGTTCTGTCCACAGGTCGGACCCAGGCTTCTCACCTGGAAGTGGGGACAAGGGGCCACCGCACTTGTCCGGACTGCCCTCTGCACAGTCTCGCCACGGGTCACACATCCAGTGCCTACACCCCCCATCCTGGCAGGAGGGCTCTGTGGGCTCACAGGGCTCTGCAGGTTCAGAGAGAGGGCAATGTCTGGGGATGTCTGCCCCACTGCCTTGGCAGGCGGGTCACAGCCTTGCCCTCCTCCCTCTGGAGGCACCTCCACTGCCCACACCCACCTGCCCCAAGGCTCCTACTCTCTGTGGTGTCCAGGGCCCGGTAGGTGGCCGAGAAGCCCCCGCTACTGATACCATGGCCTGTCCTGAGGAGCACAGCCAGCCGGTGGTTCGAGGAGAGTAGGGGGGGTGGCGGCTCTGCCCCACAGAACCTGCTGAGCAAGAGCGGCCCTGGGTGCAGGGGCCTGAGACCCTCCAGGCCCACGGAGCCAGGTGCTCTGGGTGAGGCTGGAGGGGGTGGAAGACAGACCTGTGTCATGGGACTTAGGGTCTGAGGGGAGTCATGTATGCAGCGGACAAAGTGTTAACAAAGCCGTGAACTCCAGCCACTGGAGATGGGGGAAGTCCGTGGCTTCCCGAGGCCCTGGATGGCCCGCAGCTGGGGAGCTGGGCAGGCCTCCTGGAGGCGGTGGGGCAGGGAACAAAGGCCTTTTGTAGTGGACAGTGCAGACACCTCCTGCTTGGAGGAGCCAAAGGACAGGAAGTGAGGGGAAACGTTGGGCGAATTGGTAGGAAGCAGGGAGGGGGTACTGCGGAGGACAGAGGGGCCAGCTCCTCCCCTGGCACTATGGATACCTGCCTAGGAGGCTGAGGGCCCCTGAGCTGCCGGCCTCATACACTGCCACATGGTCAGACTGACACTCCCCCTGGGCGTCCAGGCTGAAGTTGAGGAACTGTAGTTCTACGCCATGTCCGGAGGGGACTGAGATATGCCAGGTGCAAAGCTGGCGCCGCCCCCCCCCCCCCGCCAAGGGGCACAGCTGGCATCATTCCAGATTCCTTCTGTCCCTATCTGATCATCCAGGCTAGGCCTGGAATGGGTGAGCACTGCCCACATAGCTCATCATAGGTGATTCTCCAGATAGGAAGAGCCTTTTTTAACTTGTCTGCTCTCTGAGATCAATGAGGATGGGAATAACTAGGTATACAGTAGGCACTTAATAATTCTCCCTTCCTGTCCAGCCTGTGTGGCTCAAGGTTGACCTTCGACCTATGAACCAGGAGGTCACAGTTTGATTCCTGCTCAGGGCACATACCTGGGTTGCAAGCTTGATCCTCACTGTGGGGTGTGCAGGAGGCAGCCAATCAATGATTCTCTCTCATCACTGATGCTTCTCTCTCTCCCTCTCCCTTCCTCTCTGATATCAATAAAAATATATTTTTAAAAATAAAAATAATACTCCCTGTCTGACCTTTCCCAAGGACAAGGCCGTGTCTGCTGTGCTGTTCTTAGTCACACTGGCCAGATGCCACCCTGCCCTCTCCATGGAATGCCAGCTTACCAGTCGCTGAGGGTACCCCTGCAGGAAGCTGGGAGCAGAGAAATTTCCCTGGAGCCCCGTCAGGCTCCCCCCACACCCTGTGGAGAGGAGGAGGGCCCTGCATTGGCCAGCATCCCGGCCTTTGTCCAGCAGGCCTAGCTGTACCTGTAGAGGCACATTGGCCATGCCCATGGGGAACAAGTTCCAGGCCAGACAAGGACCAGGTGGGTTAGGTGCGGGGCCAGAGCTGGGAGCCCAGCCTGAACCTGGATCAGATGCCTGAAGATATGCCAGGTGCAAAGCTGGGAGGGAAGGCCGGTGGGGTGCATACCTGAGACCTGGGCACTGCAGTTGCTCTCATCCCTGCCATCTGCGCAGTGGGTGAAACCGTCGCACACAGAGCCAGGGGGCAGGCAGGTGAGCTGGTCACAGGGGAACTCGTCCTGGGCACAGCTCCCTGGGGGGTGAGGAGGCATCTGGATTCAGAAATGCCAGAGCCTCCCTTCCTGCCAGTGTTGGGAGTGGCTGGGGGAGGGAAGGGACCAAGGACAGGCAGCTGGGGCCACACTCACCCTGTCCCGGAGCCACAGCCTGAAACCAGGCCTGGAAGCCTCGCCCTTCCACGCTGCTGTCTGAGACAAAGGTCACGCGGAGGTGGCTGGTGTTGGTGTTGAATGTGGGGGGAGGGTCCCTGCCACACACCCTGCCAGAAGCCAGGTGAGGGGGGAGAGAGGATGAGAGGCAGGATAGAGCCCTCCTGGGCCGCATACTGTGCCAATGTGGTCGGAAAGGCTTCTGTCATTTCCCAGGGAGCTCTGGGCTTCCTCCCACATGGGCACCCATCCCTGCAGCATTTCTTTCTTTTTTTAAAAAAATATATTTTTATTGATTTCAGAGAGGAAAGGAGAGGGAGACAGAGAAATATCAATGATGAGAGAGAATCATTGATTAGCTGCCTCCTGCACCCCCACACTGGGGCTTGTGTTCACAACCCAGGCATGTGCCCTTGATGGGAATCAAACTTGAGACCCTTCAGTCTGCAGACTGATGTTCTATCCACTGAGCAACACCGTTTGGGCCTTGCAACATTTCTTGATGGGAAAGGAGGTAGGGGCTCCATTTTACAGATTTGGAAACTGGTTAGAGAAGAGAAGTGACCTTCCTAAGGTCATAGAGCAAGAAGATAGCAGCGCTAGGCTCAGATTTCCTCCCAATCAGGCCTTTCCCACTGACGCTTGCTGGCACTGCCTCCCTGACAGGGATTCAGGACAGAGGTGGGGCTCAGAGGGAAGGGGGACCCACCTGAGGAGGGGGCCTTCCGGCTCTGGGGAGATTTCCAAACGATCGAAGAGGCAGGAGGCCACGGTCTCCGTGCCCAGAGCTTCGATCCTGAGCTGTATCACACGGTCTGTGGGCACCTGGATGTGCCATACACAGTGGGTGTTGGGCGGGTAGGGGTCTGGGTAGTTGGGGCTGCTGAAGACGCCCTGTGGTCCAAGGAGGAGGCCCCCACAGGCTGCAGAGACAGAGGTTAGAGTTCAGAGGTCAATGGGAAAGAGACCCTTCCCTGCACCCCAGTGCCTCTTCCAGGCCTCCCCCTCCCTGCTGATGCCCCCACCCCCACCCTGAAGGTCAGCCTGTGGCACTCACAGGCCTGAGGTGCAAGGTTCAGGCCCGCCTCTCGCTGCCCTTTAGGGGTACCCGTTGCCTGAGAGGGGGTGGTGGCTGTGACAGAAGGGGTGCCAGTGGTGATGAGGCTTCTGGTGGGCAGCAGAGGAGAGAAAGCTCCAGATGGGGGTGCAGCCTGCAGCTCTGGAAGCAGAAAGATGGAGGGGGAGGGTTCAGAGGCTGGATCCCTGGGGGACGCATGGCACAGCTCATGGAGTCCCATTCCAAAGCCCCTCTCCGGGCAGGGCCTGGGCACTCACGGGCCAGCAGGACGGCCACCAGCCCCAGCAGCCCCAGCAGCAGGCTGACCAGCAGCAAGGCGCACAGCCCACAGAAGTGCCAGTCGGGTAGCAGCCCTTGGGGACGCCAACCTGTGGGCAGATGGGGTGGGACTGAACCCCTCTCCTCGTCACCCCTCCCTGTGCTCCTCAGCCTCCGGGGCTCTCCGTCTTCCCCCGCGTCATCCCCGAGATGGCTACCGTGACAGGGAGCATGCGTGTGACGGGGGGCATCCCCCTGAAAGGCGAGTGGAGGGCAAGGTGACCCCGACTTGGGCTCAAAGGCAGGGTTGCAGAATTCAGTCTGGAAGAGAGAGGTGGAGGGCTGAGGGCAGGTGGAGGCACTGCCTGGCAGGGTTGCCCAGGGGCACTGCCAGCCAGGGTGGGCAGCTGGGGTTTGGAGGAGCGGCTCTCAGTGGTCCTCACCTGGCTCGGCTCTGCGAACTCCACATGCAGGACGGTGTCTGTGCCGTCCTTCATGCTCAGGTGCTGCGTGGTGTCTGAGTCCTTGCTGAAGCCCGAGCCCCCAGGGCCTGTTCCCTGACCCCAAACCCCTGTCCAAGGAGCAGCCTGTGCTTCCGAGGGGAGCGGTTGCCAGACCACCAGCTCCCAGGCTGCACTTGGCAGGCTGGCCCTGGGCCTCTGGTCACTGGAGCTCTGTGTCAGGGAGGGGGCAGCCACCAGAAGGAATTTGCAAAGAAGTGAACTGGCCCCTTAATCCAACTCAGCTGAGGGTGCTGAGGGCCATGCCCTGGCCCAGGGCCACAGCCCTGAAAGGCACTTGGTGGTTGTGCACATCCCACAGGAGAAACTAGGTGCCGTGTGTGTGTGTGTGTGTGTGTTTGTGTTTGTGTGTGTGTGTGTGTGTGTGTGTAAGAGAGAAAGAAAGAGAGAGCAGGGGAGTGTGGGGTGAGCCTGAGGGGCTAGGAGGGAAGGAGACCAAGGGCGGCTACTTGGCAGCTTCAAGGCCTATGAGTCCTAAGGGCCCTGGACAAAACCAGGTCCACCACTCCTCCCTGGCAGGGTGGCCAGGGCAAGGGCACACCAGGGCCTGTGAGGCCCATGTGCTCCCAGGACAAGGAGGTGAGCCCTGCTGGGCAGAACAAGGCTGCTCAGAGATGGCCTCTTTCTGGGGTCCTCGCCTGCAAGAGGAAGGGCAGGGAGCAGGAGCAGGTGCCCCGGCCTTGGGCAGGTGGTCAGGGTGGCCTCTCCAAAGGGCTGGGCATCTGCAGTGGCTGTAGAAGGAAGCTACACTCTGTGACAAGAGCCTCCATGCCTCCCTCTCCACCAGGATGCTCTCTGGGAAACCCAGCCTGGTCTGGTGCCCTCAGGAAGACGGAGGATGGCTGCCTGGTCTATGCAGCACAGCTCACCTGAGGGAGGCAGGTGGGAGGCAGGGAGGCACCCGACACCTCGGGCAGCTCCCCCTCCCCTCCCCTCCCGCTGTGGATTGTATCCAGAGCCAGGCCCTGCAGAGTTCTGACACACAGTTTCTCTTTTAGTCCCTTGATGAGGTAGCACAACTACTTTCCAAATGATGGCACCAAGGCTCAGAAGGATGAGGTGGCTCCCCATGCTCACATCTGGGCATCAGGGGAGCGACAGAGACCAAAGTAGAATGTGGGGCCAGGTAAATCCAAAGTGCTGGTCTGGCCCTGGCCAGTGTGGCTCAGTGGACAGAGTGTTGGCCTATGGACCAAAGGGTCCTGAGTTCAATTCCAGTCAAGGACACATACCTGGGTTGCAGGTTCCTCCCAGCCCAGGTCCTGGTTGGGGCTCTTGCAGGGGCAACCAATCGATGCGTTTCTCTCATATCAATGTTTCTCTCTGTCTTTCTCTCTCTCCCATTCTCTCTAAAACTCAATGAAAAATATCCTCCGGTGAGGATTAATAAGAAACAAAGTGCTGGTCTTCTGTTCCCTCTCTCTCACCCTATTCTGGAGGCAAGGCACAAGGAGAAACAAAGTGGGGAGCAAATGGGGAGAAGAGAGACCCAGGATGCTGATTCTGTCATCCCAAGGCAGCCCTCTGGCTCAGGGGGTGCCCCAACCCCAGGTTCTACCATTCACCTTGTGGGGCCTCGGACTGCTTCTGTCCTGGGCCAGACCTCAGGTGGGGACTGCACAGAAGATGTGCCAGGTCATAGGTCTTTCCATAGCAACACTGACACCATTTCCATTTTCAGTGCCCCTAGGTTACATGGTGTGTGTTCTCAGGACACTGCATGCAGCAGGAGATGAGAACCTACCTGTGCTCTAGCAAGCCAGGCACCCAAAAGATTTGCAAAAATGTAAAGCAGTGCTACCCTGCATGCTAGTTTTCCTTCCTTCCTCCCTCCTTCCCTCCTTCCT
>JAAGEH010000005.1:44203569-44305556 GCA_011751065.1 Lasiurus cinereus
CCTCCCTCCCTTCTTCCTTCCTTCTTCTCTTTCTCCTCCCTTCCATTCTTCTCTTCCATCTCTCCCTCTCTCCCTTCCTCCCTCCCTCCCTCCTTTTTTACTCTTCCCTCCCTCCTTCCTCTCTCCTCCCTCCCTCCTTCCCTTCTTCCTCCCTTCCTTTCTCCTCCTCTCTCCCTCCCCCCTCCTCCCTCTCTCCATCTCTCCTTCTTCCTCCATCTTCCCTTCCTTCCTCTCTCCTTCCTCCCTCCCTTCCTCCTTTCCTCCTCCCTCCTTCCCTCCCTCCCTCCTTCCTTCCCTCCCCCTCCCTACCTCCTTTCTTCCTTTCTTCTTTCCTCCCTCCTTCCTCCTTCCTCCCTCCCTCCCTCCCTCCCTTCCTTTCTTCCTTCCTTCCTTCCTTCCTTCCTTCCTTCCTTCCTTCCTTCTTCTTTTCTTTTGTTAGTGTCACCTGAGTATATCTTTCCATTGATTCTAGAGATAGTGGAAGGGAGAGGGAGAGACAGAGAGAAACACTGATGTGAGAGAATCACATCAACTGGTTGCCTCCCACATGTACCTGACCAGGGCAGGGGAACCTGCAACCAAGGTAAGTGCCCTTGACCGGAATCAAACCTGGGATCCTGCAAGTCTGCGGGCTGACGCTCTATCCACTGAGCCAAACCGGCCAGGGCATTAATTTCTTTTTTATTTGTAAAAGGTCATTTTTGAAAAAATAGAAAATGTTATTTATCTTAGTATAGAAAGGGTTTACTGTTATTATTTTTTAATTTTTTAAAATAGATTTTTATTGCCCTGACTGGTTTGGTTCAGTGGATAGAGCGTCGGCCTGCGGACTGAAGGGTACCAGGTTCAATTCTGGTCAAGGGCATGTCCCTTAGTTGTGGGCACATCCCCAGTAGAGGGTGTGCAGGAGGCAACTGATTGATGTTTCTCTCTCATCGATGTTTCTCTCTAACCCTCTCCCTTCCTCTCTGTAAAAAATCAATAAAATAGCTTTAAAACTATTTTTATTGATTTCAGGTAGGAAGGAAGAGGGAGAGAGAAAAGAAACATTAATGATGAGAGAGAATCATTGATCAGCTGCCTCCTATAGGAGGTTAGAAAATCAGAAATCAAATCTGGGTAAGCAGAAGCAGCAATGGTCCCTCACCGAGGCAGGCAAGCAGAGGGGCTTCCTGGAAGAGGTAGACATTTTGTCTAAAGTTTAAGGGTTGAAAAATATTTGAATAGGCAGAACTGGGAGTGGGATGGGAAGTTCCAGAAAGGAGGAGCCGAGCACTGTGGGTTTAGGGACGGAACCTGGCTTGGAAACTGCTTTAAGCAAGGACTGGCTTGGGCAGACTGGGCCTTGAAACAGTTGGTTTTCGGGACACAATGTGAAGGAGGCCAGGGAGGCTGGGCCAGAGGGAGCCTTCTCTCTGGCTTGCCTTGTGCATGGTTGTCCTCATCGATGCCCACTGCTTGGCTGGCAGCAGTGCTCTTGCCATGGCTGCTTCATGTAGCCCCCTGGGTGGGGCCGGCGCAGTACAGAGGCCTGACAGAGAGACAGTGAGCAGATCCCTCCACTCGTGGTCTTGTTTAACCTTCACAACATCCCTGGGGCAAGGTCAGAGAGCTGATTTTGTTCCCATTTTTCAGATGGAATTGAGGCCCAAATGTGTTAGCTGGCAAGGAGCAGGGCTGGGTTCCCGGTGGCGCTGCTAGATTTCTGGTTTCCCATTTTTGTCCTTTTCCTTTTCCTTCCTGTCCACAACCCATGTCCTTTCTGTAAACTGTATAGCGTAATTGGGGGCCAGAGGCCAGTGGGCAAGTACAAGGCCTTTGCTGGAGCCCAAGTGGAGAGGTAGCCCAGACTGCACCCCTGGGCCCAGGCCGCTGCTTCCTCCTGGCTGCCTCAGTGGCCTAGCTCCCCTTTCCGCAGGTCTGGCCCGGTCCCTCCTGCTTGCACCCTTCTTGCCAAAGAAGACTCTAGACAAGGCACCTCCACGGCCCTAACTCTACAGCTTTATGGAGATAAAAGGACCTGCACCTTCTGAGCACTAGTCACATGAAGTACATATATGCTCACATGTGCATTTTTTACATAGGAGTGGGTAAATGTAGGTTTACAGTTGTAATACAAATAAATAATGCCAATAAAACATAAGAATACAAAAATAAACTCTGTGTCTTGTGTACTCACAACCGTACATCTACTTTTGCCCACTGGTCTTTTATTTACTTATTTAATATATTTTTATCTTTTTAATGATTTGAAAGAGAGAGAGAGGGGGGGAAGAGATAGAAACATCAATGGTGATGAGAAACATTGGTTGCCTCCTGCATGCCCCACATTGGGAATTGAGCCCACAACCCGAGTGTGTGTCCTTGACCAGAATCGAACCCGGGACCTTTCAGTCCACTGGCCAACGCTCTATCCACTGAGCCACACTGGCCAGGGTTGCGCACTTGCATTTCTATAGTAACTTCATGAATTGGAACCAGGGAACCAGAGCCATGTAAGTCTCCTTAGAACTCGGGGCATGTATTTAGAGAAAAGTGACTTGTAATGAGGACACATGAGCGGAGACCTTCAAAGTCCATTAGTCTGATCTCCTTAAGCCACAGACGAGGCAAGCAGGCTTGGAAATAGGGAGGCCCTTGTGGAAGGTCACACAAAGCTGTTGCAGGAGGTCCTGCCCCAGGCCTGCTGGAAGGCACGCAAAGCATGGGGGGGGAGAAATCCCAGTTGCTAGGAGGCAAAGCCGATGGATAAACATGGGGACAGAGTTTTTGGGGGATCTACCAAAAACCTATTGCCATGGGGACGAGAAAGCACCTCAGGTTGAGTACAGAAGGGCAGAGTGGACTGAGCCTTGCCCTCAACGTTACCCACAGCCCATCTGCTCTCTACCAGGAGATGCAGGAATTCTTAGGTGCTTCCACCTCCAGGGAACAATGATTCAAAGGGGAAGCATAATCTGGCTGTCCTGGCTCAGTGGGTGAGTGTTGACCTATGAACCAGGAGGTCATAGATCCATTCCAGTCAGGGCACATGCCTGGGTTGTGAGCTTGATCACCAGTGTGGGGTGAGCAGGAGGCAGCTGATCAGTGATTCTCTCTCATCATTGATGTCTCTCTCTCTTCCTCCCTCTCTAAAGTCAATTAAAAAATCCTATATCATAAAACCCTAATATACAAGTTGACTGAAGGGTGGACTGACGGGTTGCTACGATGTGCACTGACCACCAGGAAGCAGATGCTCAACACAGGAGCTGTTCCCTGGTAGTCAGCGCACTAGCACACCGCTCAGCCAGAAGCCGGGCTCACAGCTGGCAAGCACAGCGGTGGTGGCAGAAGTCCCTCCTAACTCCATGGCAGTGCTAAGGACCTCTCTGGGGATGCCTGCCTGCCAGCTTAGGCCCACAGGTGGACATCCTCCTAGAGGTCCCCAGACTGCAGGATGGTGCAGGCTAGCCCTGGTGCATGAATACTGTGCACCAGGCCTCCAGTATCCTATCTAATAAAGAGGGAATATGCTAATTGACTTTCACACCATTGCAAAGATGGCGGCACCCACAATGAGGAAATATGCTAATTGACTGCCACACCCTCAAAGATGGCGGTGCCCACAGCCACAAGATGGTGATGCCCAGTCCCCTCAGCCCCCCAACTGCCCAGGGCTGGCCCAAGGGCTCCCGGACTGTGAGAGGGGGCAGGCTGGGCTGAGGGACACTCACCTCCAGTGCATGAATTTTCATGCACCGGGCTTCTAGTCTATATAAAAAAGGAGAGGCATAGTAGCTGACACCAATGGAGCTCACCTGTTCACTCTAAGCTCCCCCCTTCATTATGTGGGCAAACCTGCCTCTCTATTCCCTGGTGTTGGGGTAAATCATCAGCATTTAGAACCTTATTCAGGGCAGGGCTGCTCCCAGGGCAGGGCAGGGAGAAATGCCAGAGTGTGAGTCACTTTTTTCCCCTTTTTTTCACTCTTGGGAAATGCCCAGGACAAATGCCCTGACCTGTTAGGCGAGTCTGACAGCAGGTGCTGCTGTCTCAGCAAGGATGGAATCGGCAGGCCGTGATTTTTCTTTTCCTTTTAAAAATATGTATTTTTATTGATGTTATGGAGGAGAGACAGAAACATCAATAATGAGAATCATTGACTGGTTGCCTCCTGCATGCCCCTCATTGGGCATGTGCCCTGATCAGGAATCCAACTGTGACCTCCGGGATCATAGGTCAATGCCCAGCCCGAACTGCGCCCCGATTTTCCTCTGCAGAGAATAGTGGTGCAGAAAACCCTTAGCAGGCAGAGACTGCAGCTTCTCTTGTTCTGAGATCATTGTCACAGATGGAACATCTGGATAGAACTATGAAAAGATAAACCAAAGGAGACACGTGCCTGTACACCCCAAGAGGCCCTCTTTCCCTGATGATGACTGAGAAGGGTATTCAGAGAACCAACCCTTTCCCATCAAGCAGCTGCTTCCAGGTGGTAGGGGGGCGGGTTGCACTCTCCCGTTGGTCACGGAGCAGCTCTGGCCACTCCACACCCAGAAGCCACTTCCCTCTCAGCCTCTGCTGGGGGCATCTGAGCTCATCAGGGTCAGACTGCAAGTCCCCATGTCCAGAGAAGTACCAGTACCCACACAGCAATGATGCAGCAGTCCCCTTGCCCAGGTGTGTCTCAGGGGGTTGAGCATTGACCTATGAACCAAGAGGTCTCTGGTTCGCATCCCAGTCAGGGCACAGGCGTGGGTGCGATCCCTGGTGTTGGGTGTGCAGGAGGCAGCTGATCCATGATGTTTCTCTCTCATTAAGGTTTCTCTCTCCCTCCCCCCCTCCGCTCCCTCCCTCTCTATATAAAAATAAAAACATATTTAAAGAGAGAGAGAGAGAAATGACTGTCAGGTATGCCCCGCACTCAGGCTTGAGGAGCTGAGGCTGGGACGGGTTCTCTGGTGACCTTGCTGAGTTTAGAAATGGTGACCCTGCCCCTCCATGTTTTGCTCAAAAGAATAAAGAATGTGTAAACAAGCATGGCATTTAAATTGTCAGTACGTTTATCATCGAGTCCAGATGAACAGAATGTGTACCACCTCAGCCTTTATGGGAAAGCCACACTAAGAAGTGGGTCAACCTGCCCCCCGGGTCTGAAATGCTCTCTGGTTGAAGCAGTGAATATTTGGTCACTGACACGCCAGGACCTCCCTGAGACCACAACCTCCCAATCATGGCTCTGTCACAGACCAAAGGAGTCCTACAAGCTGGGCTTTATTCTGCGCAAGGTCCACCTGTACACTCAATGCTCTCCTCTTGCTTATACAGTAAACACGTCCACCGCCCATGGCTCAGGTGCATAGGGCTTCCCCGGAGAAGGGTGTCAGGCCAGTGAAGTGGAAGTGGGGGTGTCTTTCCCTGATGCCTCCTCCTGGGAGCACTGGGAAGCTGCCAGCTCCGCCACAGGAGCTGGGCCACTGAGTGGTGCAGAGTGCTCCCTGCTGGTGCGGAGCAGCCAGACTTCCCAGGACAGCACAGAAGTCTGCGGGACTGCTCAGGGCAAACCCTGCTGCTAGGAAACATCATGGGGCGGAGGCAAGGCATCTCAGCACCCTGGGCACCACCCCTGGGCAGGCCTGGACACTGTGCCTGGGGAGGGGTGGGGCAGGCATCCCTGAGAACTCAGTGAGGAGGCTCTGAGAAGGCGGGCGGGGGCGAGAGAGGGCAGAGGTCAGGAGAAAGGCAGGTTAAGAGGGAATAAATTAAAGGTGAAAGAAGCTCGAGGGACAGGAACTCTGCTGACCTTCAAACAGCCAGGGAGTGACCAGGGGTGGGTGGGAGGAAGCAGGCAGGGGAACTTGATATACTACATCGTAAGAGATATCCTTTCACCCACCTTCTTCTCCATCTCACTGCGATGCCAGCCAGCCGGGAGCTAAGAGCATGGCCCTACCTCCCCCGTCAGTCCGGACATGGTGTGGGGTCAAGGGAAGTGCTGTGGGATATTTCAGGGAGGGACAATCACCCCCCCTGGTCCCCAAATGCTATAAGGCACAATTCTTAAGAGGCAATTAGATTCCATCCAAAACATTAAAGAAAGAAAACAACAAAAACCCTAAAAAACAAAACTCATAGGATCCCAGGCCTCCAGGGTGATGCTGGGCCTGAATGCCTACTGAGCAAGCATGGAAAATGTGTTTGAAGAGACAGAAAACCACCGGCGTCCTCTGGCAGAGGGGAGCAAAGGATGCCTCCAGTCGGAAAACTTGAGTGAGGGCCATCACAAAATAATTGGGCTTTTAAAAGCCAACAACAGCTCTTTTTCCAAGATGTGCCAAGTCTGTCCCCAAGACTTAGCAGTGCTGAGTGGGCTCCTGGCTCCTGGGGGGGGTCTTCTGCTTCTAGATGGTGTACAGGGTCCCAGTGGAGATGGACCGATGCCTGGCTCCAGGGGCACCCTCCTCTCGGGAGGAGGGGCAGCAGAGGGTCCTCTCCCATGTGCCACTGCTGTTGATTTCACTCGGGAAAAACCAAAAGCTTAAAGATGCAAACAGGTAAAGCCAAGGGGCCCTGCATGCCTAGTGTCCACGTCCTGCTGGTCTTCGCTGCGGACATGGGCTCCAGCCCCGCCCAGGCCGCAGCCACTCCTGCTCCACAGCTTTATTTACTTTATTTTTCTCTTATTTGTCAGGTTTGGTTGTTTTTTGTTTTTTGTTTTTTGTTTTAAAAAACACGTACGGCATGGGGCCGCCACGGGCAAGGGAGAGGGATGTAGCTCTGCTGCTACATGCGGGAGGGCGGGCTGGCCAGCTCGTAGAAGAGCAGGTAGGCATCGCTGGTGCGCACTTGGCTGGAGGACATGGGGGTGACACTGCGGAGAGAGGGGTCAGTGCCCTGGTGGAGGGTGGCTGAGGGGCTGCAGGGTGGCCCTACTCTCTGGGACCCACCCAGCACCACCCTCATCTGCGGTCTTCTAGTCTTCAAATGGGCAGCAGACATGCCACTGGCTTCCTGGCTAGGACTTTGTTTTTTTTTTGTTTAATTTTTAAAAATATATATTTTTACTGATTTCAGAGAGGAAGGGAGGAGGAGAGAGAGAAACATCAATGATGAGAACGAATCATCAATCGGCTGCCCCCTGCATGCCCCATGCTGGGAATCGAACCCGGGATTCTTCAGTCCAGGGGCTGATGCTCTATCCACTGAGCCACACCATCTAGGGCTCTGGCTCTGACTTTTCTGCTAGTCAAGGTGGAAGCCAATCAGATGGGCAAGGGACAGGCTCTGACAGCGGTGGGGCTGTCTGGGGTGCAGGTCTGTCTCACCTGGAGTCATTGAATGTGTGCCATTCACCGGTGGCCGGGTTCCGGCAATATGCGGTGTAGTGGCCGCCCATGGTGGTTCCAGAGTGATTGGACACAGCATACAAGTTGTAAACAGCGTGGTCTGGGGAAGGAGCAAGGGTCTGCAAACCCCAGGGCACTCCCACCCCATCCCGCCTTGATTCCTAGTTTCAAACTCCCTCTCCAGCAGCTTCCCATTCTCCTGACTTCCCATTTGCATTGTAGGTAACTGTGCCCTGTCCCTCCCTCCCTCTCTGTGACAAATACCACCCTCCCAGTGTGGCTAAGGGGTGAGCATCGGCCTGCCTATGAACCGGGAGGTCACTGTGGGGTTCCTGGGCAGAGCACATGACCGCGTTTCAGGCTTGCTCCCCTGTAGGCCCGTGCAAGAGGCAGCTGATCAATGATTCTCTCTCACCTTTGATGTTTCTCTCTCCCCCCTCTTCCTTCCTCTCTAACATCAATTAAAAAAAAAATAATTAAAAAAACACTCACTGGTGTTTTCTGAAGCAAATTCTCTCAAGTCCAGGTCTCTCAGCGGGAAGTTCACAAATGTTGTGAGCTTGCTGGTCCGCACCCTGGACTCGGAGAACCGTTTCAGATCTGGTAGAAAGTGTGTCAAGGACAGATAGGGTGCAAGCACAGTCAAATAATGGACCAGGTCCCCTGACGCAGGCACTCTCTGGGGACAGAAGAGCAAACACGAAAAGAAAGGCCCTCGAGACCCCTTTGTCCCCCTGTGGCCTGCCTTGGGCCTGGGCCATCAGCCTAAGAGCTAGGTCTCGCCTGGACACACAGTCCTAAGGATACGGAGCACCAGGACCTTGGGGAACCTCTGGATGGAGAACTTCTTTAGGCACCGCCTTCTGGCGTGGCAGCGGCAGCACGTCTGGGAGACACAAGAATGAGAGACCGTGAGCTCAGCGCCGGTGGCCGCGAGTGACAAGTGTCTCCTGGACACGGAAGCGGCGATGCCTCACAGGAGCCCACTTACAGGCTTCTCCTCGCCATCGAGCACGTCTTCTTTGGTGAAGAGCCTCATGCAGTCCATTAAGGTCACCTCGGGATAACCTCGCTGACAGGGGCAAAGGTACAGGTCAGAAGTCAACGGCACCAAAAGGTCAGGGGAGAGTTTCACAAGTGGGTCAGGGTGACTACCTTCGCAATGGGCAGCGAGAGGTCCCAGAAGGGGTCGAAGACCGTGGAGCAGTAGCCGCAGTCCGTGCAGGTCAGGGAGCTCTTCAGCTGCCCCACAAAGAGATCTGGGGGACACATGGGTGAGTGGGTGCAGCTCCTCTCACACCT
This sequence comes from Lasiurus cinereus, assembly GCA_011751065.1. NCBI lineage: Eukaryota > Metazoa > Chordata > Mammalia > Chiroptera > Vespertilionidae > Lasiurus > Lasiurus cinereus. Next base: position 44,212,200 of record JAAGEH010000005.1, read on the forward strand.
CCTCCCTGGGTCCCAGGACTTGGGCAGGGCACGGCGCAGGGGTGGGGGTGTGTGTGTGTGGAGGGAGGGCCCTGAGTGCTGGCATGCTCCACTCAGGCTCATGCACTCACCCCCAATCCGACTGTCTTCCCGCTCCAGGTATTTCCTCCACATCTGCCGCCCTTTCTCGTCATCACTGGGGACCAGGGAGGGGAAGGCAATGGGGTCAGAGATCAAACCATGATACATGTAGGGTCTATCAATCTTATCCTTAATATTCAAACTTCTTCTCAAGTCACTGCCCCTGAGGACGTAGGCAAACACCTCAAGTCCATCCAGTTTTGTTCCCCACGTTCCTCATCTTACTTACGGAAGGTGATCGAGGTTCTCAGGGGTGGACTTAGGCCTCACTGTGACTCGGTTTACCTCATTGTGCAGCCCATCCAGAAGAAAGCGGAGGAACTCCTGAGCATCCTGCTGACTGAGCCCCAGAACAGAGAGTGAGCAAGTCCTCCTGGCCCAGCAGCTGCCCCCACCCTCCCGGGGAGTTGGGGGTTTAAGGAAACCTGGTGGCAAGGCCCTTACTTATAGCCCACGAAGCGCGGGGCGTATCTCTGGATCTGGGTCTTGAACTCTGAGGGGCTCACCACGTCATTGAGAGGCGAAGTCCATATGGCCTGGATTAGCTTGGCAAACTCTACCAGGAAGAGAGGGGGAGGGTGGAGGACAGGTGAGACATTTTCTAGAAGCAGCTCGGAAACCAGGGTCCCAGCGGGGAGGAGCAGGAGGGAGATAGAGAGGTGCGCAGGAAAAAACAACTACTATCCCTGGCCGGAGGATAGAGCATTGGCCTGCGGACAGAAGGGCCCCAGGTTCGATTCTGATCAAGGGTATATGCCTGGGTTGTGGGCTTGATCCTCAATGAGGGCGTGCAGGAGGCAGCCAATCCACAATTGTCTCTCATCACTGCTGTTTCTCTCTCTTTCTCTCTCCCCCTTCCTCTCTGAAATCAATACAAATATATATATATATATATATATATATATATATATATATATATTTAAAAAAGAAAACACAGCTTCTAGTGCAGCCACAGTGAAGCAGAAAAGGTGTCCATAGGGGAAGCGTGGCTGTGCGGATGAGCTCCCACCTTCCATGAGGGCCGTGTGCGCGTGGCTGCTATGGCTGAGGTCCCGGAGGTAGAGCCGCTGCAGGCAGTAGTCCCTCAGCTCGCGAGTGTTGCTCAGGCACTGCAGGATGGCATTCATGAAGCACTGCAGGAAAGGATGTCAGAAGAGAGGCCCTGTGGCACCCAGCACTCTGCCCTGAGGTCCTCAGCGTCACCCACCCCAGAGCTACCCTCCCTCAGCCTCCAGCTCCTCCCTGATGAGTGAAAGGGGTGGAGGGGAGGCAGATGACTGCTGCTGGCACAGGTGATGCCACTGGTTATTGCCCAGAGGGGTGTATAAAAGGTTGTGGGCACCAGACAGAGGTGGGCGAGGAGCAGCAGTGGTCTTAGGGAAGAAAGGCCCAGGGAAGCACCTCCTGCTGTGGGCAGGGGGTCTGCTCGGGCCCGGAGGGGACTCTGGGCAGGTGGTCCCAGTCGGGAGAGCAAAAGTGGCCTCAAGAAAGATGTGGGCTGACAACTCACCGTATTCCCAAGGTTGCGCAGGCCAGCCAGACCCTGGGCGCTCTTTGAGTTCTGCAAACAATGAGCACAGGCACGTGAGGCAGAGGCAGAGGCAGAGGGGCTGGGCTGTTCGAGGCTCTCGTATGCTCTCCCCAGGCCGGGAGCACCGGCCACATGTGTGCTCTCTTCAATGTTAGTAACACACATCAGAGGCAAAAAGACTGGGAACGCCTGCCCTTTGCTGTGCACAGCAATACCTTTAGGCTTTGCTTTCTTTTACCTGCCCCCCATCTTAAAGGGACTCTTTTAAAAGAAAAAAGTTTTTTATTGAGTTCAAGGAAGGAGAGAGAAAAAGAAAGAGGAGCATTGATGATGAGAGAGAATCACTGATCAGCTAGCCTCTTGCAAGCCCCACACTGGGGATGGGGCCTGCAATCTGAGCAAGTGCCCCTGACTGGAATCACACCTGAGACCCTTCAGTCCACAGGCCGATGCTCTATCCAGTGAGCCACACCAGCCAGGGCTTACGTTACTCTCCATTCTCTGACATACTGGAGGCTGGAGGTTAGAACTGGAGAGTAAGAATTCATATATTTGGGGACATATTTGAGTCCTGGTTACAAGAAACTTCAGGTTCCCAATTAGACACTGGCTCAGAGACCTGTGTCCTAGGTAGGTAGCAAGAGCAGCTGGCATTAGGCACCACAGGAAAAGCTCAAGAGAAAACATCTGAACTGAACGTAGGTCTGGGGTTTAGGGGTATCAAGTCGACCTGCTATGATGAATGGTCAGAGACAGGCAGACTCTTTCCAGGGGAGCTCCTCCCTGCCTGGCTTGGTCCCACACCCCAGTAGCCCAGAGAGGCAGCCTTGTGCTGGCAGGTTGCGGTTGCAGAGGCATACAGCTGCCTGCAGGTGCCGCTCTTGCTCTTGCCCTTGCCCTTGAGGAGGTGGTGAGGTCAGAGAGAACAGGTGCGGGGGAGGACTCTGTGCATGGTGGGTCCAGGTCCATGGCTAGTTCTGGCCCTGCCTCCAAGGAATCAGAAAACCTTTAGGGTCCAAAGATTAAAGAAGCCGTCTGAAGATGAGCCTGCCCCACCCACCCCCTCAGAGTGGGGGCTGGGGCAGGCAACTCTGGAGCAAATCTGGCTGGGGCATGCTCAAGCAGCTCACCCTGATCAAACAGGAGCCCAGAATAACTCAGCTAAAATTACTCATGCCCAGCCCTGGCCACGACACTCAGCTGGTTGGAGCATCATCCAATACCAGAAGGTGGTGGGCTCAATTCTCAGTCAGGGCACATAGCTAGGTTGTGGGTTCAGTCCTTGCATATGGGTGACAACTGCTCTCTCTTTCTCCCTCCCTCTTTCCCTCTCAAAGCATATCCTTGGGTTAGAATTAAAAAATTTTTAAGAAACAAATAAAGTAACTCGTGCCCTGTGCTGACAGCCCAAAGCCCACGAGGCTGTCACCTCCAGAGGGAGGGGCAGGGGCTGAAAGAGGGCTTTGCTGAGCCACAAGAGAGAGCATCCCCTCGCCAGCTGTCAGGCCTAACTCTAAGCAGCAGGGAAGGACAGGCCCAGAAGGGAGTTGGCTGTGGCAGTGAGAGAAAAGCCCTTGGCAGCAGAAGGGGCAAGCATTCTTTTTTATTTTATTGATTTTTTTACAGAGAGGAAGGGAGAGGGATAGAGTCAGAAACATTGATGAGAAGAGAGACATCGATCAGCTGCCTCCTGCACATCTCCCACTGGGGATGTGCCTGAAACCAAGGTACATGCCCTGACCGGAATCGAACCTGGGACCTTTCAGTCCACAGGCCGACGCTCTATCCACTGAGCCAAACCGGTTTCGGCAGGGGCAAGCATTCTTGAAGACATCTGCCAGGATGAGCTGTCTACGGCCCCAGACAGCATCTCTGACTGTCTGAACCCTGAGGTTCTGAAGAGGCCCATAACGGAAAGCATCCCCTAGACAGAGATTGCACCGGCCTTGTCAGGACATCCTGGGAAGTACGCCCTAGGCCCAATGACACTGCTGCCCCAGCCTGTGCGCATCCTGAGCTCAGCATGGACAGGCACTTGGGTGAGGACAGCTACGCTCACACCTGCTATGAGCAGAGCTCCGTTAGTTCTCACCCGCTGCACCTCAGACCACACCTGCCCAAACAGGCTGTGGAAGCAAAGTCACTCTACCACTGGCTACCCTGGCCACACGCCACCAGGTGGGCCCTCAGCTGAGAAAGTGGTCACTCGGACCAGGGACGACGGGCAGCAAGACCCATGGAGGCTTCCTCGTGAGGCATCTGCAGTGTGGATACTCTGCTCCTGGCCAGCAGAGGGAAGGTCAGGAAGAGCCTGACATGGTCCAGTGACTATTTCTCTTTTAATTTTTATTGATTTCAGAGAGGAAGGGAGAGGGAGAGACATCAGTGATGAGAGAAAATCATTAATTGGCTGCCTCCTGCACACTCCCATTGGGGGTTGAGCCTGCAACCCAGGCCTGTGCCCTGACTGGAATCAAACCTGGGACCTTCAGTCTGCAGGCTGACACTCTGTCCACTGAGCAACCCAGCCAGGCCCAGTGACTGTTCTTGAGGAACTAGTCCTGTTAATGCCTGGTGCAAGGGGAGAAGTTCCTTTAAGGCACTGTGAGGACTCTTGGTGTTTTTTGGGGGTGAGAGAGTGAGATAGGGGGGAAGTGCTGTGCCTTTCTCTAAATTCCTGAGTTCAGCCTGGCCAATGTGGCTCAGTGGTTGAGTGTTGACTTATGAACCAGGTCATGGTTCAATTTTGGTCAGGGCACATACTCGGGTTGCGGACTCCATCCCCAGTGTGGGGTGTGCAGGAGGAAGTCGATCCAAGATTCTCTCTCATCACTGATGTTTCTATCTCTTTCTACCTCTCCCTTTCTCCCTAAAATGAGTAAAAAATGTTTTTTCTTTTGGAAAAAATAGATAAAATTTTTTTATTTCAAAACCACATGCCAATTTCTAAGGACTCTATGTAGAAGGCAGTGAATAGTGGCATTGGGGTAAAAGCAGAGGGAGGCATGAGATTGGGTGCCCGGGTCCAGGCTGCAGCCAGGCACCTGCTTTGTGCTCAGTCCTGATATCCTCTGCCACCAATAGGCACTGGGAGCTATAGGGAAGGCCAGCACTTTCCATCCCACAGAGAAACACAATGTCCCGGGAGTGACCTTTCTCATGGGGAAGCAATCTTGCCTGGCAGCTGGCGGGGTAAAGCTGAACCTGCAGGAGCTCCCAGCAGCCTCACCCCAGGAGAGGACTCCAGGCAGGACTCGGGTCCGCAGGAACTCACGTGGAGTCTGGATCAAGGACTCCCCATTAGCCATTGGCAAACCTAGTTGTTTGTTTGTTTGTTTGTTTGTTTGTTTTACTTTAATCAACTTACATTTTAATTCAGAAATTTAAATGCACACATTTGTAGCAACTATGAAAAATACACCTTGCTGTTTTTTTAAATGGCATTTTCAAGAAGGGAGTTTTAGCCAAAAGCAATAGCAAAATTTACATGATTACAATAGGCTGAATCTTTACACAATATCCTTTAAACATCAGAAAGTAGAATTACCACACAATCCTTTCCTACCATCAAATTATTTCAAACCTAATACTAGTACTCTAATGAACAAAAGTATAGAAATCTCTTTATGATTCTGAACAACATATGCTCAGAAAAGCATAAACACCATGTTCAATTCTTCAGCATCTTTCCCCCCTAGCATACTCTTAGCTCCTACAGCAATTTCTCTGTTAGGTCAACTTAAGTTTAAAAAGTAAGGCTTTAGACACGTGGCCTCTGGTTATTGACATGATTTCTTATTCTTCATAGCAGAAAATTTGGACACACTGTTAAACTGGAAGGCATTTGGTATATGCATACCAGTCTTCAATATGTACTGAAATTTACCAAGCAAGGTGTGAACTCAGATTACCTTAATATTTAAAGCATTAAAAATTACATTCTTTTAGAAACAAAGGAAACTAAATATTATTTAATGTTATTGTTTTGCTCTAGCTTTTTTCACACTTTTCCTTTATTAAATTTTAAATACTTGAACTTACTCGTCACTAAACTTCCTAACATAACTGGGAAGATATGACTTGAATGTGTTCTGTATAAAATAGTATATGTAGTTGGATGCTAAAAGAGCACAGAAAAAAGTAAAAAAGTAATTGCAAAGATGTTTACATAACTCATTTCTTAATCTCACCCATCCTATATTACAAACAACTGATTCCCACATGCTTCTTGGGCTCATCTGAAGCACAGAACACAGTGGATGATTTGAATGATTTTCTCCATTCTCCTAAGTATGGTACATCATCAGTACCATTCTATGTGCCACGGGGAATTAGGGTTCAGTCTCTCCCGGAAACCCCCCTGAGGAAGGCTGTGATAGATACTAGCACGACTCTTCTTCCCCAGCTCTTCTCCCCAATTTAACTCAGAGCCAACTTTGTCCGTATTCATAACCACAGGGGGAAATTGTTTAAAAACAACTAACTTCAAATATTTAAATCTTAAGCTTCCTCTTGTTATATTTTCCTCTTTAGTACATACTTTTGTCAAGTTCAGTAGAGAACAAGTCATGACTTTTTACTTATTTTCTACCCACAAACAACAAAAATTCTCAAAATTTTTCTGTCGATTTGGAATCTACATAATATAAGATACATATAAGTTTTGGGTTATCCTATTCTTATAAACTAATGATGAAAGATGAATTATTTTGCTCAAAAAGAAAGTGTTAATTTTGAAAACTTTTGCTTAACTCTCAAGATGATAAATAAGTGGTAAAAGATGGAAAGGTTTTTGTGATATGTGCTAACTGGAAAACTCTTCCGATTCACTTACTAAGTCATTGGAAGTTATTGAAGAAAATCTCACTCACACTAAATGGAATTCTATTATAATACAAAATAATTTGAAACAAGATTATTTTTCTTGCTAACAATATAGAGCAACAGTTTAGCTTCTTCTGTGACTTGACCTTTTTCCTCTTATGGTGACAAAGATTCTAAAACAAGAACCTTTCAATCAGTTAAAAAACCTATCCCAATATATTAATATGCTTATCATATTATACTATACTGTAGAACTTGTGCTGTAAAGAGTCAGACAGTAAAAATTTTAGGCTTTGCAAACTAGTTTCTGAAAAGCAACTGCTCAACTGTCACTGTTGCACAAAAGCAGCCATAAACAATAAATTAATTAATATAGCTGTATTTCATGCTCACTATTTATGAACATTGAACATATTTTCATGTGTCTTGAAATATCCTTTTTTAAAAAATGGTAAAAACAATTCTTAGCTCATAAGCCATGAAAAGCAGGCAGTGGGCTGGATTTGGCCCATGAGCAGAGTTAGCTGTCTCTTATATAAAATATTTTAAAATTACAGGTTGTGAGTATAGAAACTTTAAAAACCTGTTTCTGGATCTCATTTTAAAACTTACCAGATAAGTTCTCTCTGGATAAATATACTCACATGAGAAAGAAAAAATAAGTCAGAATATAAATCCCCACTTAAAAAAAAAAAAAAAAGACAGACAGAAGCTGTAAAACAAATGTTTTACCTTAAACATAATTAGGAAACAAAAATTGTGTTCCATGACATATAAAACAATATGCATTGATTTAGTATATACTTTTTAGCCTTTTTTTTTTTTACTTTAGGAAAAAAGGCAATGAAGAAAAGGTTCACAAATCTCTCTATCTTTTATACAAAAAATTACAAGTGAAACTAGCAAGCCCTTACCTGTAGAACCATTAGCTCTGAATATAAAGTACACCTAGGAATTGGAACTTATCTAAATGAGCTCTGGGTGCTCTTTTAAAAATGCACAATTAATCATAGAACACTATGGCTCTACAATCTGGGACACTTCTATAGAGGAAACCCCTGCCTCCATAATATAAAGAAACAAGAATATTTTTTCCAGTCATCAGTATTATAAAAAAAACTTTACAGTCTGACTCATCTTTATCAAAGGTAAAATGTTACTGATACATTTCATGTTTATTTTGATCCTCAGTAGTTGCTAAACACAAAATAAATTTTGGATGAACTTTCTTATGTTTGAGTTTTCCAAAGCAAGATACCAATATAAAAATGTATTGAACTGGCAGAAGTCCAAGGGCTAAAGAAAACAAAAAATTATAAAATTTTGACCAGCTTTATCCTTTTAATTTTGTAACAGTTTCAGATACTGAGACCTAATTGGTTTCTTGTGCCTATCCATTATGAACATAACTCAGTCTTCTATTTAATATTCCTCAGTGCTTTTTGATTGGGGCCTCACTTTGCAACGATCTTCACGTCCAACTTCAACCATTTGTTCTTCCCAAGATTTGATTTCACTGTAATAATGAGCTTTATCATCTTTAGCAAGTTGAATATATACTTGCTTTTCAGCACTGGAAAGGTTTTTTCTGCTTTCATGTATAGTTTTCAGCCTTACCTGTAATGAACCATTCTTAGCTCCCTGGAAACATTCAGATATAAAAATGTTAGGAACCAAGATGGTGGCATAAGATATACATCTGTACGTGTTGTCTCTCCCAACCACACCAAAACTACAACTAAAAGACAAAACAGCTATCCCCCAGAACCATGGGAAAGCTGGCAGAGTGGAAGTTCTACAACTAGAAGGAACTGGTAGGAAGTGCAGAGGCTCAGAAAGGCAGAGGAACAGAGATGCGTGCAAATGCTGGCATGTGCTGTTGTTTTTCAATTGGGAGGGAGTTACAAGTTCCCGACTCTCTGAACTCCAGTTTCTGGCAAGATTCTGGGGACCCAGACTCATACAGAGAAAAACTGCCATCAGGTCAGAAAGGGAGGTTGGCTCTCTAGCAGAGTTGCGCACTGGAATCATTGTTTACTGCGCTAGGGCGCGGGACACAGGACCCTGAACAGAACTTGGGCAGAGAGGGCTGACTGGTAGCCATTGCTGTTTGCCACGCCCTAACCTAGAGACTCCCTGAGACCTCACCCTGCCCAATTTACAAACCCACCCAGTTATGCGGCGACTTTTGCATATGAATGGCCTGCCCTCTGGCAGCTTAACCTAACAAATTGCAGCTGGGTCAGACAACTCCAAAACTTCCAAACTCCAAGTAAAGAGGAGAAATCTGCAGAGCTCCTGCTGAGACACTAGCTGACTTGCACCTCCTTGGAGATCCAGGAACCAGTGTACCTAGAGGTCAGTGTGAGATGACACCAGATTTCAACTCCTCACATATGTAAGTGACACATTCATGAAGCAGACTCGGTGAGCACCAAAGCCTCACTGAAGCAAGTCTTGCCCCATAGGGGTGTCTCCACCACAGCAGTTCTTCCATTAATAGACACAGCTAATCATCACAGTCAATTGGCCTGGAGGTCAATTCTTCCCAGTGTACCAATAGCAATCAAGGCTTAATTACAAGACTGTGAACCCAGCCCACAAAGGGGTGCACCAAGAGTGTCCACCTCAGGTGATTGGGGAGGTAGAGCTACTGGACCCTAAGGACCACTAGCATACAAAGCCACTCCATCAACACCGGGAAGCAGCCAAAATGCGGAGACCAAGAAACATGTCACAAATTAAAGAAATGGAGGAAAGCAAACTACTGGACATAGAGTTCAAAACCACATTTATAAGGATACTCAAGAATCTTCTACAAACCGCCAACAAACTTATTGAGAATTCTGAGAAACACTGAGACCTTCAAAGATCTTAATAAGAATGCCCCCCCCCAAAAAAATGGAAAAGGACCAGTCAGAAATTAAGCATGCACTGTCTGAAATAAAGAATAATCCAACAGCAGACTAGAGGACCCCAAGAATCAAATCAAAGATCTGAAATATGAGGAAGCAAAAAACACCCTAACAGAAAAACAAAAAGAAAAAAAGAGTCCAAAAATGTGAAAATAGTGTAAGGAGCCTCTGGGACAACTTCAAGCGTACCAACAACAGAATTATGGGGGTATCAGAAGAAGAGAGAAAGCAAGATACTGAAAACCTATTTGAAGAAATAATGACTGAAAATTTTCCCTACCTGGTGAAAGAAATGGACTTACAAGTCCAGGAAGCACACAGAACACCAAATAAAAAGAGTCCAAAGAGGACCACACCAAGACACATCATAACTAAAATGCCAAGGGCAAAAAACAAAGAGAGAATCTTGAAAGCAGCAAGAGAAAAACAGTTACCTACAAGGGAGTACCATACGACTGTCAGCTGATTTCTCAACAGAATCTATGCAGGCCAGAAGGGAGTGGCAGGAAATATTCAACATGATGAGTAGCAAGAACCTACAACCAAGAGTGCTCTACCCAGCAAAGCTATCATTCAGATTGAAGGTCAGATAAAGAGCTTCACAGACAAGAAAAAGCTAGAGGAGTTCAGCACCACCAAACCAGTATGATATGAAATGCTGAAGGGTTTTCTTTAAGAAGAGGAAGAAGAATAAAAAGATAGAGATAAAAATTATGGAGAATCCAAGATGGCAGTATAGGTAAACACCTACACTGCTGCCTCGCACAACAATTTCAAAGCTACAACTAAAAGACAGAACAGACATCATCCAGACCCACAGAAAAGCTTGCTGAGTGAAAATTCTACAACTAGATGGAAAGAGAGGGGCTCATAGAGACCCAGAGGAGCTGCAAAGAGCTGAAGTATGGAGAGAGTGGGTGCCGGAGTATCTGGGTGGCTTTCTCTGGCGGGAGGGAGATGGAGACTCCCAACTGCATTGAACCCCTTATCCTCAGGCACTGAACCCCAGGTCCAGCTAAAACTCATATGGGGGGTTTGGACTGTGAAAAGGGAGAAGTGCACAGAAATTTAGGGGAGTCGCGAAAGGGCAGAAGTCTGGTGGCGCGCACAGCACTGTGTTCAGAAGACCAACTGCTGATTGTCACTGGCTTTCACAAGTGGGCAGGAGACAGAGCCTCCCAACTGCTTCACTTCTAACTCCACTAAACCCCAGTTTTGGGCAAAACCCCGGGGACCCAGACTCATATGGTCCCAGAGTGCAGGGGAGCTGGAAAGGCAGCAGTCTAGAGGCACTGCAAGCGCACACAAGGACCGCTACACCGATTATTCAGATTCATGTCAGACCCAGGGTCCGTGTAGGGTGGGGCCGACTGGAAGGCAAGGCGGTCTGGTCCCTTAAGCCCTGACCCATCCCAAGCTCAACAGAGAGGCTTTTGCAGTTTTGCAAGTCTTGTATCATAAGGCTGAATCCAACACAGAAGTTCTTCCAGCATAGTGAAAATGTAGAGACAAAGGAAAAGATCACAAACAAAAGAAATGGAGGAAAACAAATGACTGAATATAGAGTTTAAAACCATGGTTATAAGGTTTTTCAAGAATTTCCTAGAAAAGATGGATAAATTTAGCGAAAACTCAAGAGGAGATGAAAAAGGACCAACTACAGATGAAAAAGTACCAATTAGAAATTAAACATACACTGACTGAAATAAAAAAAAATATTATACAGAGACCTAACAGCAGACTAGAGGAACGCAAGAATCAAGTCAAAATGTTAAAATATAAAGAATCAGAAAACACTAAACTGGAAAAGCAAGAAGAAAAAAACAATTCAAAAAATGTGAAGATAATGTAAGAAGCCTCTGGGACAGCTTCAAGTGTACCAACATCAGAATTGTGGGGGTGCCAGAAGAAGAGAGAGAACAAGATACTGAAAACCTATTTGAAGAAATAATGACTGAAAATTTCTCATATCTGGTGAAAGAAATAGACTTACAAGTCCAGGAAGCATACAGAACCCCATATAAAAGGAATCCAAAGAGGACCACACCAAAACACATCCTAATTAAAATACCAAGAGCAAAAGACAAAGAGAGAATATTAAACACAGCAAGAGAAAAACAGTTAATTACCTACAAGGGAGCACCCATATGATTGTCAGCTGATTTCTCAACAGAAACTATGCAGGCCAGAAGGGAGTGGCAAAAAATATTCAATGTGATGAATAGCAAGAACCTACAACCAAGAATAATCTATCCAGCAAAACTATCATTCAGAATTGAAGGTCAGATAAGAAAAAGCTAAAGGAGTTCATCAACTCCAAACCAGCATTATATGAAATGCTGAAAGGTACTGTTTAAGAAGAGGAAGAAGAAAAAGGTAAAAGATAAAAAATTATGAACAAACAAATACATACCTATCAACAAGTGAATCTAAAAATTAAGTTAATTAAAAATTTGATCAACAGAATAAACTGGTGAATATAATAGAATGAGGAGCACAGAAAGGGAATGGACTGATAATTCTCAGGGGGAAAGGGGTAAGGGGCGTGTAGGGGGAGACTGGACAAAAATCATACACCTATGGATGAGGTCAACGGGGGAAGGTAAGGGTAGAGGGAGGAGTGGGAGCCAGGTGGAGTGGAGCTACGGAGGGGAAAAAAGAGAGACAAATATAATAATCTGAATAATAATGATTTAATTTAAAAAAGATAAAAATTATTAATAACAGTGACAACAAATACATACCTATCAATAAGTGAATCTAAAAATCAAGTGAATAAAATAAACCGATGAACAAAATAAACTGGTGAATATAATAGAATTAGAGGCATAGAAAGGGAGTGGACTAACAATTCTCAGGGGAAAGGAGGAGTGAGGGGTGCAGGAAGAGATTGGATAAAAATTTTACACCAATGGATGAGGACAGTGGCAGGGATAAGGGCATGGGGTAGGGGGGAATCCGGTGGAGGGGAGCTCTCGGGGGGGGGCCAAAGAGGAACATTTGTAATAAACTGAACAAGAAAGATTTTAAAAAGAGAAAAAAATAAATAAAAATGTTATAACCTGAGAGAGGTCTTTTTGGTTTTCCAGTGTTAACTCTTTTTTTAAAAATATTGATTTTTTTTAAACGTTTTTGCATCATTTCTTTTTCCAAAGGTACTTCCTGACTTGGAGTTAGCTGTTCTTGAATTCTGTTTAGCTCTTCTTTGTATGCCTGCCAGTTTACCTTGCAAGCATCTTCATATATTTTTTTCTCTGATTGAGGAAGTTCCCTCCATATCCCCGCAATTTTTTAAATTAGTTCTGAATTTTTCGCATCTGGGTTCTGAGCTTTATATATGGCTAGCTGTTATTTAGAAAATCTAATGTAAGAAGTCATAGGCTTCTTTGGATAACTACTCAAATTGGATGAAAACCATCTGGATATATACACAAATGTGAAGGGTGTGCGCAGTCGACTCCCACAGTCCTCACTGAGCTCCGCTCCGGACTTTCCCAGGGTGCTGAGCATTCCCCACACACCCCTAAGAAGCAGAATTGCACCCCACTTGGCAGTGGCTGGATCTTAATCTCGCAGAACGCTCTGGCACAGCAGAGCAACCCCAACAAAGGCGACTAAAACCTACGTTCAACCTTCCAAGCTTGTTATCAAAACCCCTGGCAAACCTAGTTTGACAGTAGCAGCCACTGTTCCAGAAGGTCAGGACACAGGCCTGATTTGCGGTAGTGAAGGAATAGGGGGTGTGGGAGGCTCCCACTGGGATGAACATAGAGGCAAGAGCTGGGCTAGGGACCATGTAAGGAAGGCAGCTTGAGGGTTGTCTTCACCCTCAAGACCCCAGTAAAGAGCTTTCCTGTTTACTTACCCAAGCTCCGCGGGTCAGTAGGCCCAAGGGTCAGCCTGAGTCCTGAGCGCCCAGAATGGCCCTGGCAGGGGCAGTGGGCACACCGCCAACGCGGACGGCTGCTTGTTACCTAAGACCTGTCAAGCTCTGGCTCTTCTCCTCCCCAAGGTAGGCAGTGCCCAACCTTTACCTCCAGCTTCTCTCAAGTGCCTGCTTCCCTGAGGGACCCAGTGCCCGCTGAGCAGAACTGGAAAGAACAGGGCCTGCACCTCCTCTGCCCTTCACAGTGCCCTAGGTCCCGAGCTGCCCTTTGGGATCAGCGTGTGTGCGTGCGTGTGTGTGTGTGTAAGGGGCGCTTTCCAACCAGCCTTTCTAGCTTCCTTTTGGCCTCAGAGTCGTCACCCGGGGGAGACAAGCGAGCCAGCCACCAGGACCCTGGCAGGCCAATAACTGTCAGGGTTACCTATTCCTGCACCTGTCCCATCTGTCCCGACAGGTGCCTGCCGGGGGAGTCACCTGGTGCCGGGTTACCGCGGAGTCAGGGCCCGACCCTCAGGAAGGGGAGGAGGCTGTGAGCAGGCAGTGCTCCTGGGGGCGGGAGCACTCCTGGCCGAGGGTCCTGGGGAAGGAGGGGCGCCAGGGGATGAGCGGAAATGCGGCCCCGCGCGGGGCTCCGGAAGGAGCCCGTACCTTGGCTTTGTTGAGCAGGAGCCCCACGAAAGTGGAGAGCAGCAGCGACGGGGAAAGTGGGGAGTGTGGCCGCAGCTCCTTGGCGAGGGCGGGGAAGGGGGCGGCGGGGGGCTCCTCATGCAGCGTCACGGTGTAAGAGGTGCGCATGCTGGCTTTGCAGGCGCCTAACGGGGGCCAGAGGGGCGCGGGGGGTTGGTACCGCGCGGTCCCACAGTCCGACGTCCAGGCCAGCGGGGACGCCCCGATCCGCCCGTCGGTAACCGCTGATGCGCCGCCTGCGCGCTCCTGCCCCAACCTTCAGGCGCGCGCCGCCAACGCCAACCGCCCTGCGCGCTCCGAGTCTGGCTCCCGCGGCCCGACCAACGTCAGCGCCGGGCGGAGCACGTCCCGCCTCCTACCGCGCTCCGCGTCCCCCGCCCCGAGGAGACCTGCACCCTGGGAAGGGCAGGATGGGGGCGCGGAACCCCGCTCCGGCCTGGGGATGGGACTCAGGAAAACTGTCCTAGAGGCCCGCAGAGGACACGGCCCCAAACGGAGTGTCAGCCGGTGAGCTCTCCTGCAGATCGCTTCGAAAGTCCATGTCCTCCAGGCAGACTCTTCCCCGGAAAACGCGCTCACACACAAGCGTTTGTACAGCACAGAGGTGCGGTGGGAGGGGAGGCGCTCATGCCCTCTTGGAGCCCAGCACCCAGTCTGTGAGGGACCCTGACCCAAGGTCAGGGGACATAGTTCCAAGGCCCTGCCTCTCTCCAGCCCTAGTTTGGCCCAGTACTGAGAGGCGTTGTTCATACTTTGTAAGTCCCAGAAGGTAAGAACGTTTTCTGGGCTCTTTTACACAATTACTCAACTCCCTTTCTCCCAGAATCTCAATTTCTGATTTGTTTTTTTGGAGATGGGGATAAAGTAACACAATGGTGTGTGTGTGTGTGTGGGAGTGAGGGTACCACTCTGGTGGCGCTTGAAGGTCAGCCGTCTGGCGTTTTTTTTTTTCAGTGCTCCACCCCCTTACCTATCCAGGACGCACTGGAATCTGCCTGGGCCGGACTATTTTTAGCCAGTATTTTTAGCATTCCCAATATTCGGAGGGCAGCGGGGTGCCTGTTCCTCGGGCAGGCCGGACTGCTCAAGCACATGCACCCTAAACACAGGATTAAAACCGTGAGGACTATGTGCATGACACACACGTGGCTGCACCCTAGGTTGTAGAGGGCGTCTGGGAAGGCACATGGGCATTTCTTTAAATTGTCAGCTGAACCCAAGGTGACAGGCAAAGCCACACCCTGAGTGTTATCAGCTTGACCTTCATTTCAGCCCAGGTGTCAGGAATGCTTGGGTCTACTCAAGAATGCAAATAATCTCCTTTTCTTGACTTTTGGTGAAACTTCCTGGTATTTGGGGGTATAAAATAAACATGCTGCATCGGCTATGGGTCACTGTCTCTCCACTAAAAGAGGGCAGTGGTCCACCCGGCCCTGGCTTTTTCCTTCCATTTTGTGTCTTGTCTCTAATTTCTCAATCCCCAGCCGCCTCTACTCAGGAATTGGACCTGCTCTAACTGCGCTGGACACGGAAAGGAGATAAATATTTTTACATCACTAGGCCACCCCCAAAGTGGCAGTTTCATGCCAATGCGTGTGTGTGTGTGTGGGGGGAGGGCAGCAGGAGGCAGGACCTGCAGAGCTTCCACTTGGTGATAAAAGAGGGTGCTGGCGTTCAGAGGGTGGTTTCCACAGCCTCTGTGCTCCCTTAGTGGCCTGTCCTGGCCTGTGGACAAAGCACAGCCAGCCTTTTTCTGTGTGCACCCTGCTTTTTAACCACAGCCCTCGGCAGTCTGCAGCGACGCTAGCTAGCATGTGATCAAGTCACACCTCTGCCCTAAGACACGAGCCTCCTCCCAGCTCTCACTTCTGGCCCGGAACCTGGGCAGTCCTGTCTGTGGAGCTCTGTTAGTGCTCCCCCCACACCCTGCCACCCCGTATGGTCACCACCAGCCTGCTCTCCTTTCTCTGCCCCAGCATTTGCCTTCTCTCCTGTCGGAACAAACCCGCCTCTGATTGCATGCTTCCCGAAGACCAGGCGCTGGCTAAGTGCTTTAAACGAGCAATCGCAGGTGACGTCCGCCATAACACAATGCACAGTGACGATGGCCACTGCTTCACAGACAAGACCCTGAGCCCTGAGAGCAGGATGACTTTCCATGACCAAAAAGCTAATACATGTCAGCCTAAGGTTTTGAAGCCAGGCCTGCCAGTTTTCCTGCAGCAAAACTCATGCTCTTACTGATACGTTGGCCTTCCTGGTCAGCTAATTGCCTCCTTATAAATTAGAGAAGGCTTTGTTTTCTCCAAAGCCTCCCTGATGGACTCCCTCATCCAGCTCTGAACCCCTGCAACGGCACCCCACAGTCTGCTGGCATTTGGTCTACACTGTTCGTTTACCCTGATGTAGCAATCTTTGCTGTGGTGTTTCTTAGACTCTGGGGGATGGTCTGATTGTGGGTGATGGTGCCATCACTGAAAGCGCTTCAAGGACAGAGTTGCGGGTTCTTAATAAACAGTGCTCTCATTTCTGCAAGGGGCCAGGCCAGGCTCTGCAGGGCATCCTGGGAGTCCCCCGAGTCTCTGCTGGTGGGGTGGGTCTGAGTTTGCATGAGGAATCAGGAGCTGCAGGGGGCAATTTCAAGCAGGCACTCCCCCTGGAGCAGCCCTGCCTCCCTCTGACCCCAGCCAGAGCTGTGCCTTCTCCACCCAGAACTTCACTGCCTCCTGCCAGATGCTCCTCCCCTTCCCGGGGGCAGAGGGTTGTGAGCATGGCTGGGCTAGGGGTGAGGGCAGGTGGGAAACCTTCACCTGGGAGCCCCTGAGAAGGCTCAGGGCAGGGGAGAGCATTCACACAGAGTCATCTTGCTAACAGGTCTGCACAGCCAACAGAGAACTGTGGCTCACTCCTCCACTAGCCACGCTCCCTGGAGGCCCTTTCTCCTCAGTGCCACTTCTTAACCCTCCCTGAGGACATGTTTCTCACTAATTCTAGAGTGAGAGGAAGCGGGGGGGGGGGGTGGGGATTTGGGTGCTGGGGGGAAGACACTGACCTCAGGCACGCGCCCTGACCAATCAGGAATGGAACCCAGGACCCTTTGGTGCCCAAGATGACGCTCTAACCACTGAACCACACCACCCAGGGCCAAGGCCATTCCTGGAAGTGGAAGAGGTAAAAGATATACAGCCAGCCTCCTGTATCTGTGGGTTTCACATCCATAGACTCAACTAACCTCAAGTTTAATTTTTTTTTTTAAAGTCAAAGTTTCACAAAGCACAGTTTCAATTTGCAATGTGCAGGGTGCTATGCTGAGTCCCCATGAGTGGAGTGATGTAGGGGCCCATTCTGCCACAGCCTCCATCTAGAGAGGTCACATGTGAACACGATGCTATTACGTAAGATGCTGCGCATCTGGGGGTTTGGTATTGGGAGGGGGCGTCCTGGAATGGCGTCCCCGTGGATCCTGAGAGAGGACTAGTCTTCTGGGTCTGAATCTGGCTCCGGCCTTCTGACGTAGGGGGAGCAGGGTTTGCTCTCACAGGCTGCCTGCCCCCAGCAGCACAAGTAATTTTCTTCCCCTCGAATACTCCCTGGTCTGTATAAATAAAGTCAGAAGTAGCTCTGTGAGAGCAAGACTGAGTGTGCACCTGCCAGCATGGCTCAGTGGTTGAGAGTTGACCTATGAACCAGGAGGTCACAGTTCAATTCCCTGTCTTGGCACATGATCGGGTTGTGGGCTCGCCCCCCAGTTTGGGGTGTGCAGGAGGCGACCCATCAAGAGAAGAGCTAAATATAAATATCTATGAAGGCAGTGTGGCCTGCTTGCAGGCCTTAGTGGGCAGCTGGGCCAGGGTTTGGAAAACTGTCCATGGACACTGGTGGCTGATGGGTGGTTGGGATTCCAGGTCCTTGCTGGGGCTGGGGTTTTAGTCACACGTGCCCTCAGAAGGGAAGCCCAGTAGGAAGCTCTGCTTCCCAATGTCACTCACACCTCAGGAGGCCACCAACTATGTATGCCTTTGAGCCTTAGGCAGTCTGACTTTAACCAGCCAGATCCGGGAGGCCCACATACCTCCCTTTCTTGCTTGTACCTCTATTAGGGCACTGGTTGGCAAACCGCGGCTTGCAAGCCACATACAGCTCTTTGGCCCCTTGAGTGTGGCTCTTCCACAAAATACCATGTGTGGGCACCCATGTACAGTGCGATGGAAACTTCGTGGCCCATGTGCAGAAGTCGGTTTTCAGCTCTCAAAAGAAATTTCAATCGTTGTATTGTTGATATTTAGCTCTGTTGACTAATGAGTTCGCCGACCACTGGTCTAGGGCACCACTTTTATGTCTCCATCGAGGTCAGAGGGTGCAGGGTTCCCTGTACAGCGCTGGGCCCTGAACATGACATTCATTGCTACAGCCCATGGCCAGTGGAGTGGCGCCTCCAGGGAGGGGACCTTGGCCAGGCCGGATTAACTTCTGCCTGGCTGAGCTCTACCCAACACCATGGCAACTCCTGGACTGGGGTGAGGGAGGAGGCAGGGAGAATGGTGCTGGGCACTGATTGGGACACAGCTGGCCAAGGCCGCACTGGGCCACCACCAGGCCACAGCCCACAGCTGGCCTTCCAGGAATGAGCCCACGGTGTCCTACAGGCTCTGACCACAAATCACGAGCTGTCTGCCCTTTCTCCACACCTGATCCTGGCCCTGGCCCTGGGCCCCCTCTGGTTCAAGGTCCCCTCCAAGTTACCTTCCCATGCTGTCAGCACACATTCAAGCTCAGGGAATCCAGCCCCTCAGGGCAGCGGATAGGGTGAGGACAGGCCCGGGGTCTCAGGCAGCCAAGCTGCACAAATAGGACAGCAGGCTGTGGCACAGCGAGCCCAGAACAGCAAGGAGGATGGGAGGGGGGGGAAGGGGGTCACACCCTCCCTCAGGAGCCCGGGTAGTCCTCTGTCATCTCCATAACTGGTACCTGTGGAGGATGCCCCCCAACTGCAGGCAGCAGTCAGGTCCAAAGTCCCATGAGAGACAAGTCACATGACCTCAGCTTATATAATCTGCCTGCTACCATCAGCTGGGACCCAGAGCTTCAAGAGATGAGTTGGCAGCCCAGGGGCAAACAGGCCCTAGGACACCTTGGGGCCCAGGTGCATCCAGGGCAGAGGGCATGGGAGCAGGGGAGATAAGCTGAGCCAGGATCCCAGCCTTGGGCCCTGCTCTACCACGGAACAGCAGGTGCCTGGCATGGTGACTGATCTGCAGGGCCTGAGCTACCCCCCAGCTCTTTCTGGGGACCGAGAGTGTGGCCTGGGCCGGGCAGGAAAGGGCAGGGAGCAGGCAGGGCTGAGGCTGAAGGCAGAATACCAGGGTGGGGAGGGAGCAGTTGGAAGGGTGGCCTGGAGGAGGATTAGGATGGACTGTAGGGTCAAAGTAGCCTTGGCAGGGATCATTGGGAACAGCGTGTCCTTGGGCCCAGGGACAGGAGAGGTGGGCTGGGGAGGGGAAAAGGGGGCAGACCAGGTTGGGTACTTGGACTCCGGCATCTCTGCAGGGCCAGGACACCTGGTGTAGAGCGCCCCCCTGGGGGTAGTGAAAGCTTTTTCTTCTTTTAAAAATAATACCAGTTTTTAAACCATCACATCCATCCTCTCCAATGTGTGTGCGTTCTAAACAGAAGGTGGAGCCTGGGCAGCTCTTACTGTCCTAGGCTGAGTGACACCCCGTGACTGGCATCTGGTTGGTGCTTCGGCAGCAGGAGGGAGTCATTCATGGCCCCCAACCCCATCCCATCCTTATTGTGCCCAGAATCTGGTTAGAGTTTCGGTGCCCTGGCCGGCCTACTTCTGACCTTCTGACCCTTCTGTAGAAAGTCAGCTGTGGAAAGCCGCTTCCCTGGGCCCTGGGGATGCCCCCTTACCTCTCTCCTCTGAGGCTGCTCCCTCCCCTCTCTGGGGAGCTGCCAGATGCTCCCTTCTGTCCCTCCCCCAGAAGTTTACAGGGATTCCCTGACATTGACATCACAGTGGCTTCACATTCCTCCACACTAGCCCCGTGGCATCCCTGTGAGGTAGGAGGGTGGGTGGTGTGGCCACCCCTTTTATGGATGAGGGTGCAGAGCTCAGATGAGGGGTGTCAAAGTAAAGAGGAAATGCTGCTTCCAGCAGCCTCAGCCCATCCTGGCCACACCCTCGCCCTCTCCCACCACTTATGACACCTGAAAATAACGAGGGCTGCGTCCTATTGCAACTATTTTAAGAACTTATTTCCTGTACAACCCAACTGGTGTGGCTCAGTGGTTGAGCGCTGACCTATGAACCAGGAGGTCATAGTTCGATTCCTGGTCGCGGCACATACCCGAGTTTCAGGCTTGATCCCCAGTTGAGGGGTATGCAGGTCAATGATTCTCTTTCATCATTGATGATTCTATCTCTCTCCTCTTTTTCTCTCTGAAATCAATAAAAATATTAAATAAAGAACTTACCCCCCCCTCCGTTAAATGTGAATGCCCTGGGGCAAACACCAGCTCATACAGCTTGTGCCCTCAGGAGGGAGTGAGCCTTGAGTACCACAGAAACTCTGCTCTTTGGAGCAAAGTGAGGTGGCCCCTCAGAAGCCTCTAGGACCTGGGTCCCTCCACAAAGGGCCCTATTCTAGTCACCCCTGAGATGGGCAGTGGCAGCCATTCCCACGGGGGTGAGACACACTTCCACCCCAGCAACTCTTCCTCTGAGAGCTCACACCTGTCCTGCCATGTCCCACTCCTTCTACCCCATCCCCGGCGCAGTCACCCACCCAGGCGGCATCAGCTTCTGTATCTCCCTTGGCCCTTCAGATGCCTCCTGGGGCCATGACTCTCTAGTCAGGTTAGCAAAGTTGTCCTCTCCAGACTGTTAGTGCTTCCACACTTCAGGGTCTGTGGCCCGAAGCCCCATCCTGAGCTGCACTCCTACTCCATTTATCTGACAAACCCACTCAGCAGCATTTCTTTTTTGGTTTTTGAACTTGAAGCAATCTTTCTTTTTTAAATCCATCCTCTGACAAAAGTTTTACTGACAACTTTCCATACAGTTAGAAAAAAAATACAAAAATACAGAACACCGCAGACAGTATTTCGTATACTAGAAACCAACATGACAGAAGTCCCTTCTCATCACTATAAAAAAATCCTCAACCCATAAGCACTTAGTTTTGGTGGGGACAGGACTGTGGTATCCCACCTAATGAACCAAAACAACCCAGCAGAAAGTTCTAACTGGGGGTAAGATTGAGGCAGCGGATCAAGATTTTTAAAATAGCCCAAACTGGTTTGGCTCAGTGGATGGAGCGTCAGTCTGCGGACTGAAGGGTCCCAGGTTCGATTCCGGTTAAGGGCATGTGCCTTGGTTGCGGGCACATCCCTAGTGGGGGGCGTGCAAGAGGCAGCTGATCAATGTCTCTCTCTCATCGATGTTTCTAGCTCTCTATTCCTCTCCCTTCCTCTCTGTAAAAAATCAATTAAAAATATATATAAAAATATTTTTAAAATAACTTCAGCATTTCTTATTGTGACACACGATAGTGTAAAAGGCGGCACATGTCCTAGGAGTATGGGCAGAGCACATAAAGGAGACATAACATCTAACTCTTCTTCTTTATGCTAGCCTGTCCATCTATTCACCCATCCATCCATCCATTAATCTACCCATCTATCCATCCACCCCCACCCTTCCTTACACCCATCCATCCATCCATCCATCCACTCATCCATCCATTAATCTACCCATATATCCATCCACCCCCACCCTTCCTTCCATCCACCCCTCCATCTATTTACCCATCTAGCCATCCATCCATCCATCCATCCACCCACTCATACATCCATTCATCTACTCATATATCCATCCATCCATCTGCCCATTGATCCATCCATCCATTCATCTATCCATCCATCCATTCATCCATCCATCCATCCATCCATCTACCCATCCACCCATCTAGTCATCCATCCACCTACCCACCCACCTTCCCATCCATCCACCTAACCACTCACCCATTCCACCCACCCACCCATCCACCCACCCATCCATCCCTACACCTATCCACCCACCCCCACCTATCCATCCACCCATCCATCCATCTAACCACCCATCCACTCACTCACCCTCCATCCATGCAATCAGCAGGCCAGCTGAGCTCTGTGCTGCTTTAGGTACACGCTGAGGTAGTCTAGAGACATCATTTCTTTCTCATCCCCAGAGCATTTGCCACTTAATAGGTTACTAATGACCATAGACAAGACCAAAGGAAGTCTGTGCCCCAAGGAAGGAAGGAGTGTTCAGGGATTAGATACGAGGGAGATGCCGCCAGCCCTAACTCAGTCTCCAGGAGAGCCCTGTCCTCACAGGGCCCAAGGAGGGTGGAATCAGAATTATTAGCTTGTCTAAAGCTAGAGACAAAAATGTCTCCAAAGACACAGGAGATGGACAGCTGTCCAGGTGCCTGGGCCTGAGCCAGCTGGTGTCAGTCAGTGGAGAATCCCTTGCCCAGTGACCAGGCCCACCTGCTAAGTGGCCTCTGGGCTGGGAGAGATCCCGAGCAGAAGAGACGCACCGTCCAGAGACCTCTCACCACAGGGACCAGGTGGTCTGGGGCCTCAGCACTGCACAGGAGGGGGCCAGGCCTGCACGGGGCCCTGGCCTTTGGGGTAAGAACCGTGGAGTATGTGGGGGGGTCTCTGAGTATTTCTGGGAGCACTGCTGGACTGTCCTCATGTGCACAAGTCCTCAGTGGGTTTCCCAGGGAAACAGGAAGCCTAGGAGCAGGGCTGGAACCATCGGGGCATCGGCCATGCTCGGCTGGTCCCCATCAGGGATGAGGGAGCAGCGGCTGGGCCAGGAGGTTTGGGGAGAAGCCCTCTGCCTGGATCATCAGCAAAGGAAATCCTTCCTGCCAGCTTGGCTCTTCCCCATCAGCGACCCTCCCCAACCCCTCCCTGGGTCCCGGAGGGGCAAACTCACCGTGATATGTCGCCCTGGGGAAGTGCTGTGGCTGGGCCCTGGAGCCAGGCCCTTCCCCTTCTCCCACAGAGTGTACCGGCCGCTAGGTCGGTAGGTGGGGCTGAGGACTTCAGGGACTCGCGATGGAGGGGCCTGGGCAGGCAGCTGAGGGGTGCTGCCCTTGCGCCCATAGTTCTCCAAGTAGTCGGCCAGGTACTCGGAGCGGCTGGCCGCCTGGTAGAGGCCCTGCAGGGCACACAGCTCCCGGCGGGTGCGGGCCAGCCCAGGGCTGCGGCCCAAGGGCCCAGAGTCCAGGCGATAGCTCTCTGAGGCCCGCAGGCTGGAGAAGTCCCTGGCCAAGTCAAGCTGACTGCTGGACTTCTTCTGCGTCAGGGGCAGCCCCTGGCTGCGGGCACTCATGGGCAGGTAGCCGAGGGAGCTATTGGTCATTCCATATGGGAATCCACTGCCCCCGCTGAGTCCGCTCTCTACTGGCCGCTCGAGGCCTCGGGCCTGGCTCTCTGCCTTCTTACCACCCCCGAGGACGTCTGGTCTTAGCAGGGGGTGGCCCCTGTCATAGTCCAGGATGGAGGAAGGGCCATAGGTACTGGGCCGGGTGAGGAAGCTGGCTGGGGGGGCTGGCTTGAAACCCCGCTTCTCCTTCTCCAGGAAGGAGGCAGCCAAGGTGGCACCGTAGGAGGAGGGGGTGTAGGAGCCATAGCCTGCCTTGGCGTAAGGGGTGTCTGCGTAGTGGGCCGACTCTGTGTAGCGCTTCAGCGTGGAGGAGAGCTGGGACATCCTTCAGGGCTGTGCTCCGTGGGGACCGGGAGCCTCATGGGCTAGAAGACAAGGAAAGGTCATCAGAGGGCCCTGCCAGGGGTCAGTTCCCAGCATTCCTGCTCCTCTATCCTCCACCTCTGAACTCTGATCTCAACTAGGGACCACATGGTCCCTTTCCACAGAGGCTGGCCTCCAACTGAGCAACAAGCCTCTGCACAATGCACACACATGTGGGTGTGCAGGTCTGCACACACTCTGGCATTCACACTTCAAGGAGGGCACAGAGGGGACTGGCTTTGATGAACCACCAGGGCAGTCAGTCTCAACGCCTCATGTGTCTCTGAGTGGCCCCCACTCACAATGCCAACATGCCAGCAGGAACTGCCCTCTCCCCGAAGCCTCCAACCACACACGTAGCCCAGCCCAGGCTCCACGTCCCTCCTGGGCTCCTGCAGAGCCTTTGGTGGGCGGCTGCACGGCCTTGCCCTCGGGACAAGACCTGGACAGTGCAAGAGTTAGGGCCACTGTCTGACTCATGGGGCGAGTGGGAGTCTGGAATTAGACTGTCTGAGCCAGAAAGACCAGAGGGTCCTGGATCAGATTCCTGGTGAGGAAAAGCAGACTCATGAGAGGGAGAAACAGAGGGTGGGGGAGGGGTAGGAGTGAGCAGGTGGCCAGGAGGGGGCTTGACCTTGGTCTCCACACTCTATCCCCAGCCTTTTCCTGACACACTGGCTGCCCTGAGCTGAGTCTCCTGCTCTAAGTGGATCAGGGCACCGTGGCCTCCAGGAGTCCCTGCCAGGTCCATGCCCAGCTGCTCCTGATGAGGAGGACGTGCCCCTAGAGGCTGACATTCTGCCCTGCAGGAGGTTCGCCTCGTGCTGCCCCAGGCGCTCATGCTGGGGAGCTCTAGTGAAGGAATACAGTCCAGCAGAGCCAGGATGAGAATCCAGGCCTTTCAGGTTTCCAGCCCAGTGCTCTTTACACATGACCTTGATTCACCCCTCCCATCAAATGTAGGCTTACTCGGGACCCCCGGAGTCCCTTCCGCACCCCTAAAACGCAGGCTTTATCTATAGTGGAGTTGGAGGGCACAGAGGCTTTGGAGAGAGCAGCAGGTAGGATCAGGCCCCTTTCCTGAGGGCCCCTGGGGGCTCTTGAGGCAGGAGGAGAGTCACCTGGGACCCTCAGAGTAGTGTGCAGGCACAGGCTTTGACTTGCCCTGTGATAGACTAGTTGGATGACTTTGCCCTCATCATTTCACCCCTCCCAGCCCCAGTTCACACCTGTAAAGCGAGTATAACATCACTGCTATCATCCCTACCTCACAGGGATGTCTTAAGGAGATCAGTGCGATAATGACAGGGGAAAGCCCTCCACAGGACAGCTATTATTTTCCCTTCTCTCCCCCGAAGGCAGTCTGTCCGGCCCTACCCTTGCTGAGCCTGGAATATGTTAAGGCAGGGCTGGGTCCCCCTCACCCCCCACACTAGTTGTGGTGGCTTCTGACCTCAGTCTTGAGCACTCACATTCTCTGCAGCCCCCAGTAACCTCTACTGGGGGTGGCTGCTTAGGAGGCAGCCCATAGCTTGCCAGGCCTGTAGCTCAGCCCATCAGGGCAGAGAAGAGCTGGTGCCAAGCTCCACACGCCAAGGGCTTGGCAGAGGGTACTAGAAGCCCGGTGCGTGCCAGGCTTGGGGTCAGTACAGGGGAGACCCACAGATGGCAATGTTCACAGCTCCCCTGCCCGCCTGAACAAAACATCTAAGGGCTAGAGACCTTCAGCAGTTTCCAGCCCAGGCTGCCTCCGACAAATCCAGCCCACATCTATTGTTTAACTTTCTCCCACCTGCCTGGACCCCAACCTTCACACACACTCCCTGGCTTGCTGAGTTCCCACCTCCAGCACAATCTTCACTCCTTTCTAGGAAAAGGTGGTTCCAGGAAGACCTTATTCAGAGTTGGGGAAACCATGAGCTTTCCTCCCATCGACTTAACTTTCTGGGTGCAGAGAAGGAAGAGCGTAAAAGCTGAGGGAGGTTGGGAGAGGAACAGACAGAGGACCGGGGGCTGGGCCTGGGGCCCAGTCCAGTCGGGCTGTTTCACTATTGATGAGAACACCATCAATAATTCAGTCAAAGAAACTCCAGGTCTCGGGAGCTGGGCTCCTGGACACCGAGCTACCAATCAGATACAGCCTGCCCCTCCCATGTCTTCCTGCCTCTGGCCAGGGCTGTCTCCCTCCCTCATGCCATGCTCTGGGGAATTGGCTCTTTGTGTGCATCGCCCAGCTCTTGACCTCTCCTGGCTGCTGACGGTGCAGAAGGGCTGCAGCCAAGCAGGAGTGCAGGAGGCAGGACTCAGTGATTCTCTTTCATCATTGCTTCTCTCACATCGATGTTCCTTTCTCCCTTCCTCTCGGGAGGGGCAGCAACATTCTTCTTTGCAGAGCACCAGCCTCTTGATAGCACAGATGAGCCAAGCACCAGGCCTCGGGCCAGGGCTATGCTGAGTACATGCAACCTCACCGCCAGCTTCAGCTTCCCCCCACCCCTTTTCCGGGGCTCTTCTAAGTACCTTCGGACATGGGACATGTGCAGCGTTAAGCTTTAATTGTTTAGAAAGAATAAATGCCTTGCTCTGGTCGAATTACTCGGTTGGATGTTGTTTGATGCACTGTAAAGTTACCGGTTTGATTCCTGGTCAGGGGACATATCTGGGCTCGGTCCCGTGGGGGGAGTGCAGGAGGCAGTGCTCAATGATTCTCTCTCATCATCGTTTCTCTCACATCAATGTTCCTTTCTCCCTTCCTCTCTCTCCTTTCCTCTCTCTCTGAAAGAATAATAATAATGATGAATAAATACCACAAACATCATTTGAAGATTTAATTTTTTACATTAACTTGAAATTTAAAGTATTTTATTCAAAAATTTAAAAATAGACAAGAAATATAAAGAATGGAACGTTCAAATGAAGCACTCATGTTACCAAAGTTGTTAAAGCTTAAAACTCCCTGAGACTGTGGGAGCCTGTGCGGACCTATCGCCTCCCCGAAGGAGCAGGTGTTATTAACCTGCCCTTTTTGCTGGGTACCCAGGTCTCACTGGGAGGAGGGGCAGAACTGGTGGGATCTTCGTTCTGCCTCTCACAGCCACCCTGACCTTGGCCCCCACTTCACCCTACCCTATGCTCTCCCTGAGCTGGCCCAGGGGGACAGGATGAGGGTGGGGCCTCCAGTTGTCACTGTCTGGCCACAGCAAGACCGAGGTGGCAGCCTCCATGGGGGTGGGGGAGATAAGGGGGGTTCCCACTGCCGGGGAGTGAGCACAGTCAGGTGCATCCTGAGCCTCACGATAGGATGGCAGTGAGATGGGCCGGGTGGCCTCCTTCCCTGCAGCTAAACCCTGCATGTCGCCTGGCTCCAGGCTAGCCCTGCTGGCCCTCGGCCCAAGGCCTGGTCAGGGACATGCCCCAGCCTCCCACCTTGCTGCCACTTGGCTCACTCCCCAAGGCAGCTGGGCTAGATGAGTCAGGGGTTCAGATGAAACTTATCCCCCAGAGGCAGCCAGCCCCTCGCAATCAGTCACTGTCATTTCCTGTTGCTCATGTGCAAGGTTCCCGAACCTGCCAGGTCAGGGGAGGACTTGCTCCACAGGAATCCTGGGCACTACTGGCATCCAGGTAGGGGACTGGGAACATCCCACGTCCCAGCAGCCTTCCCATCCCACTCTGCCCAGATGTGCCCTGCTCTCTGGGGTGAAGGCATGCCAGCTCCCGTGGTGTGGCCCTGTTGCTGCCCAGATGAAAAGCTCATGGCTGGGTCCCCAAGGCAGGCCTCCACAGGACCCAGGCTTGCTCCTTGCCAGGTGGCAGGGCAGGTGCATGAGAGGCAGCCACCCAGCCCAGCAAGATGTAAGAGCTTCCCACAGCCACTGGTGAGGGTAGGGGGCCTTGCTGGTGTGCTGACCTGCAAGGCCAAGTGGCGGAGAGGGCCCATCTCCCTTCACTTCCCCCTGACCTCCCTCCCTCTCCCTGACCTCCTTCCCTCCCCCTGACCTTTTTCCCTGCTATCAGGTATTGGTTGGGCACACGCAGGAGCGTAGGAATCTCAGGATGTCCTGGCAGGTCTGGAGACCCAGGTGGAGTGGAAGCTTGGGCAAGGATACCTGTGTTCACATCACCCAGGAGACCTGTGGACTCTTCTCAGGGCCCAGGAGCCTCAGCCGACTGTTCCTCCCCAGCCTGTCCCTGGCAGCTCTAGCTCAGAGGGGAGCAGCCAGTGATCCACCAGTAGTGCCTGATAGTTTTACAGGCCTTGGTAGGGGTCATAAAAGGGAATTTGGGGCCATTTCTGTCTTTCTGGCTTTCAGTAGGTGCCCAAGGATTGGGAGAAGGATGGAAGAAGAGATTAAAAAAAAGAGATTGAAGATGAGAACAAGAATCCTGACTGGCCCAGGGGAGTATTTCCATTGGGTAATTCTTTGATTTGGGGTTAGGAGAGGGTAGGCATCTCTACAGGGGTAAAAAAAGGGCACCAGAAATGGGCCCCAGACAGAATTGAAATCCGTAAGTTCCTTCCAGCCACCTCTGTGGGGCACCTCACAGGGCGCCCCTTTCTCTCTCCCCCTCCAGGACTCCATCCTGTCTTATCCTTGACTTCCAGCCTCTGGTCTTGCCCACAGCATCTACCAAGCTTGGTGGGCCTCTCTCCAATGTTCCCCCAAACAGTCCAGGGGCCTCCATTTGGTATCCCTGTGAAGCTCAGGTATTAAAGGGGTAGCTACTAACCTGTGTTGGAGGGCAATGGGCAGGTTCTGGGGGCTTCTCCTTCCCTGGCTGGGCCGGAACGCTGTCGTGAGCCCTGGAGGCTGGAGTACGCCTCTGGGCTGGTAATTCCTGCTCAGGTTACTGAATGATATATATATAGCCTCTTATCTGACCTCACAGCCATGGCCAGCTAGCTCCACTAGCTGCATTCTAAGCCCAGGAGGAATTAAAGGGGCAGCAACAGGCCTTCCCTTAAGGGGCTATCCTGATGGGCTGGGCCAGGCCAGGAGTCTCAAGAGGACTCTCTGAATGGGGGACACTTTGAAGTGGAACTGAAGGGGGATTCCAGGTGGAACAACTGGAAAGAGGGCAGTGGGATGAGGATGGAATGGACACAAACTATGCAGAAGCAGATTCCAGTCACAGACTTAGAAACAAGGAAGAAGCACAGCACCGCCCCTTGCTTCTGAAATAAAGACCTGAAGGTGACAGCCCCTTGTTCAAGGGCACAGACAGCGAGAGGCAGTGCCCAGACGTTCAGCCCAAACCCTTTTACAGTGAGCTCCTATGCCTTGGCTCCAGTCCCTTCCTTTCCTTCCAGTGGCTCTGAGACAGAGGGCAAGTCGTGTAGACTGTCAGAACCTCAGTTATTTAATCCAAAAAACAGGAGCCTAGTCAGCATAATAACACAGCACCTCTCAGTTGTGAGGGTTAAATAAAACACATATCAATATCCTGGCAGGATGAGAGCCCCAGCACAACACTGATGGGCAGTGAGGTGGGCCAGGAGACCGCCTTCTCCTACAGCTAAGCTCCCCTGTGTCCCCTGGCCTTAAGGGCTAGCCCTGGCCATGGCCCTCAGCCCAAGGCCTGGTTGGGGACATGCACCCCAGCCTCCTAATATAATAATAATTATTATATTGAATATTTCCACTTGCCATTATAGTTAGTGGTAGTATTTCTTGTTGTTGTTGTTAATCCTCACCCGAGGATATTTTTCCCATTGATTTTTAGAGAGTGGAAGAGAGAGGAAGAGACACAGAGAGAAATATTGATGTGAGAGACACATCTATTGGTTGCCTCCTGCATGGGTCCTGACCAGGTCCAGGGAGGAGCCTGCAACTGAGGTATATGCCCTTGACTGGAATTTATCACAGGACCCTTCAGTATGAGGCTCTATCCACTGAGCCAAACCAATTAGGGCTAATAGTCATCATAATAATGCCATATCTCCCAGTTGTGAGGGTTAAGTAAAGCATATGTCAATATCCTGGCACATAGTAAGAGTTTAGGAAGTGATTATTATTATTACATTGAGTAATTCCACTTACGAATAAAGCTAATGGTGGTATTTTCAGTAGCACCTCCCAGGTGAAACTCCTTAGAGAGAACAGGACCTCTGTGCTGACCTTCGGAGCATCCTGCCCTGATATTAGGAGATGGCCCCCACTCCCCTGAGCTAGTCTGTGCCAGTAACTTGCCAGGGCAAACGAAGCCTGCCATACTCCCAGCCCTCCAGCTCACCCAGCAGAGGAGGCCTGGCCCAACGGGTGCCTTCCTCCTTTGCCTAGAAAAACACAGCAAGAGCAGCTGCTCTGAGGGGGCTCACTCTACCTGCAGGAGTGCTCGTTTTCCAAGGCCATGGAGCTGGGCTGGGCAGGGTAACGGGTGGAAGGAGCAGGGTCTTTAACCTCTGGGCCTGGGCTCTCAGTCTGTTTCTCGAAGGTTCAGCTTACAGACTGGGAGTCCCAAGCTGTGCCTCACCTTGTCTTGGCCGAGGCCCTGACTCAGCTTGAGCCTTGATGATGCACTTCCGAGGATGTCCTGGCCTGTCCCTCATTCCAGGCTTGGTGACTACTCGTTTGGCAGCATCTGTAGCATCAAAGGAGTGCAGGGCGCCCAACCTCACCTCAACCAGCTCTCTTGCTCTCCACTTTATGGGGTCCAACTTGGGGGACCTTCACATGCCCATGCCTGGGAAGGTGATCATCGCCCCAGTCTCCAACTCAGCCCTATTTTATTATTTTACTTTATATTTTTATTGATTTCAGAGGGAGGGAGAGAGAGATAGAAACATCAATCATAAGAGAGAGTCATTGATCCACTGTGTCCTGCATGTCCCAGCCTGGGGATGGAACCCATAACCCAGGCAGTGCCCTGACCTCCCGGTTCATAGGTCCACGCCCCATCCTAGAAGGAGCCAGGTGGGAAGTAGATGGTCAGTCCTCAGAGACCAGCTAGAACGGGTTGGCCAGGGCTTCCCTGGGCTATTACTTGCCTCCTGGAGTATCCCCCACCCCCGCGCCCCGCTTCTGGTTGGGGATCGGTGAGAATTTCTAAGATGCCTCTTTCTGGTCGGGAGTGTGGGACATCCCTCCATCACTTCACTGCTGCTCTCCCCACACCCCCACTTCCCTTGGCACATTGACCAGAGGCAGTCTCCCGTCCGGGAGCAGTACAGGCAGAGGGAGTGTCAGTGTCCAGGCGGCTCTCAGGCCACACACCACAGGGCACGGGGTACGGGGACCCCATCCGCCAGAGCGCGTTTCCAGAGAACCACTGATAGCACGCACCCGGGCTGCCAGCGCAGCCCCCGCCCACGGCTGGCACCCACTGCGGCGGCGTCCTCCACGCGGCTGGCACCCGCTCTACGTCTCCATTGCCCGCTTCGCCGGGGGGTCTCCGACGCTCCGCCCTCTGAGCCTCAGAGGCGCCGACCTCCGCCCCCGGCCTCCCCCTACACCTCCCCGGCAGGTGGCACGTACCTGCGTCTTCTCCCAGGGTGACCGCGCCGAGCCGGGTACAAGCATGGGGCCGCGGGTGCCCCCCGGCGTGTCCGAGCGCGGGCAGCGAGCCGCTGACGCGGGGAGCTCCCCGGCCTCCGCTCCGTCACCTCCCGCACCTCTGCCCGGGGCCCGCGAGGACCTCCCCGGGCAATCCGCGCCACCCAGCGGGCAGCCGCCGCATCGTGCCGGACAGCGAAGCCACGCCTCGCGGCGCGTCACCGAGACGCCGCACGGCTATTGGCTGCTCCTATTGTGGCGTTATTAGAGCCCGCCCTGCTCGGGTCTCCCTGGCAATGCTTTGTGCCGGGAGCCAAGCGGAGGAAAAACCCGCAAGTTTGGAAGCGGAAGAGCACCGAACTCCTGGCCTGGAATGTGACCCCACGGCAGGCAGGTGGGCCAGGACATGAAGGGGCAGCACGAACTGGAAGGTATTGGGGAAGAGGAGGGAGGGGCCCTGGGGAAAGGCCCAGAACCTGAACCCTGGGGCACATGTAGCAGTTCCCAGTGTTTAGGGAAGGGGGCCTGCCCCTCAGACCCCTTTTCCTCTAAAAGACACTCTCTCATTTCACTAACGTGAGACCGGTGCCTGGTGGTGACTCCTCAAGTGGCAAACGCGGGGCGGTGCCGATGCCACGGACCACGGACAGGATGCTCTTTGGTCTTTCAAGAAAAAGCTGAGGCAGAACTTGCATTCTGACCCTCGTTATGTACACTTTCTGTACATTCTCCTCCTCTCCCGAGGGTGCGGAACCCAGCACAGCCAGGCAGATTGGCATCAAGAAAATTCAGGCTTTCCGTTTACCTAGATCGTCAAACCGAGAAGCGAAGCCGTAGGGCTTCCCCTAGACTTTCTTTTTTCTTTTTTAAAATAAATCTTTATTGTTCAGATTATTACAGTTGTTCCTCTTTTTTCTCCCCATATCTCTCTTCCACCTGGCTCCCACCCCACCCTCTGTCCTTCCCTCCCTCCCGTTGACCTCATCCATAGATGTATGATTTTTGTCCAGTCTCTCCCTGTACCCCCCTCACCCCTTTCCCTCTGAGAATTATAGGTCCACTCCCTTTCTGTGCTCCTGATTCTAGTATATTCACCAGTTTATTCTGTTCATCAGATTTTTTTATTCACTTGATTTTTAGATTCATTTGTTGATAGATATGTATTTGTTGTCCATAATTTTTACCTTTACTGTTTTCTTCTTCCTCTTCTTAAATAATACCTTTCAGCATTTCATATAATACTGGTGTGGAGTTGATGAACTCCTTTATCTTTTTCTTATCTGAAGCTCTTTATCTGCCCTTCAATTCTGAATGATAGCTTTGCTGGGTGGAGTAATCTTGGTTGTAGGTTCTTGCTGTTCATCATGTTGAATATTTCTTGCCACTCCCGTCTGGCCTGCATCGTTTCTGTTGAGAAATCAGCTGACAGTCGTATGGGTGCTCCCTTGTAGGTAATGAACTGTTTTTCTCTTGCTGCTTTTAATATTCTCTCTTTGTCTTTTGCTCTTGGTATTTTTTAATTATGATATGTCTTGGTGTGGTCCTCTTTGGATTCCTTTTGTTTGGGGTTCTGTGAGCTTCCTGGACTTGTAAGTCTATTTCTTTCACCAGGTGGGGGGAGTTTTCAGTCATTATTTCTTCAAATAGGATTTTAGTATCTTGCTCTCTCTTCTTCTGGCACCCCCATAATTCTGATGTTGGTACGCTTGAAATTGTCCCAGAGGCTCCTTACACTCTCTGCACATTTTTGGATTCTTTTTTCTTTAGCTTTTCCAGCTGAGTGTTTTCTGCTTCTTTGTATTTCAAATCTTTGACTTGATTCTTGCCTTCCTCTAGTCTGCTTTTAGGTTTCTGTATAATATTTTTTATTTCAGTCAGTGTATGTTTAATTTTTAGTTGGTCCTTTTTCATCTCCTCTTGGGTCTTGCTAAATTTATCCATCTTTTCTAGGAAATTCTTGAAAAACCTTATAACCGTGGTTTTGAACTCTATATCCAGTCGTTTGTTCTCCTTCATTTCTTTTATTTGTGATCTCTTCCTTTGTCTCTGCATTTTCATTGCTTCCCTGAGTAGAGTTTGTGTGCTAGGTGTCCTATAGGGCCCAGTGTCCTATGGCCCTTCCCAGTTACCTGAGGTGGACATTCTTGGTGCACCCCTTTGTGGACTGTGTGTACAGCCTTGTTGTAGTTAAGTCTTGATTGTTGATGGTATCACTGGGGGGAATTGACCTCCAAGCCAATTGGAAGTGAGGATCAGCTGTGTCTATGCTGGGAGAACTTCTGTGCTGGACTCCGCCCGCCTTAACATTTGCAGAACTGCAAAAGCCTCTGTGCTAGGCTTGGATGGGGTGGAGTCTCAGTGCTGAGCAGGCAGCCTTGGCTTCCCATCAACCCCTGGTCTCAGTGTCCCTTGGTAATCACTGCAGCCCTCTCTGTGCACAGGCCTGCGGCCCTCCAAACCTCTGGCTTTCCAGCTTCCCTGAGTTTCCATGCGCTCCGGGGACCTGTATGAGTCTGGCTCCCCAGTGTCTCGCCCGAAACGGGGTTCAGTAGTCTGATCTGGATTTCAGTGCAGTTGGGAGCTTCTGTCTTCCTCCTGCTAGAGAAAGCCAGCGAGCAGCACTTTCACACGCACCTCTGTGTTCGCGGTTCCCCTAAGTTTCCCTGCATTCCTCCCTTTTCACAACAGTTTAGGCTCCCCTGTATGAGTCTCGCCCAAAACTGGGGTTCAATGCAGTTGGGAGTTTTGGTCTCCCTCCCACTAGAAGAAGCCAGCCAGGCACTCCGCCCCATCCTCTTTATGCTCGCATTTCCGTACCTCAGCTTTTTACAGTTCCTCTGAGTCTCCATGAGCCTCTCTCTTTCCTTTTAGTTGT
The DNA here is from genome assembly GCA_011751065.1 of Lasiurus cinereus. Lineage (NCBI taxonomy): Eukaryota > Metazoa > Chordata > Mammalia > Chiroptera > Vespertilionidae > Lasiurus > Lasiurus cinereus. Next base: position 44,246,339 of record JAAGEH010000005.1, read on the forward strand.
AGGATTTCCACTCAGCCAGCTTTCCTGTGGTCTGGATGATGCCCGTTCTGTCTTTTAGTTGTAGTTTTGAAATTGTGTTGGACACAGAAGGAATAGTACATGCAAAGGTCCTGAGGTAGAAGCATACTTGCCACTTTCGAGGAAGAACCACAGGTCATTGTGGCCAGAGTGAGGAGAGAGAATGGGAGATGAGGGCAGATTTAAGGGAAGGACTTCACCATGGTGCTAGGTCAGTGGTGGGTAAACTCATTAGTCAACAGAGTGGCAAACTGTGGCTCTTGAGCCGCAGTGTAGGTGTTTACCTATGCCGCCATCTTGGTTTCTCCTCTTCCCCTAGACTTTCAATGCCAATAATTACAGGCTGTTGTTCTTCTTTGTGATTAAGCCCTAGGCGACCAGGAGGAAGCCCAGCAGCGTTGGGCAGCTCACCCCCCTCCCCATTCTCCCCTCCTTGCAGGAGTGCCCAGGGTCTGTTAGCTGTCTCTCCATTCTCCACAGCTGGCATTTGTGTGCATTGCTGCTCTCCTGAAGTCCCTTTGTCTTCTGTTTCCCTGAGATATCAGAGGAGGAAAATACTTAAATCTTTGCTGCAAACATATCTGAATTCATTCTTCCTTCTACTCACAGTAGGAAGGGGTATGTCTCTTGTTGTTTCCAGAGAACCACTGATAGCATGCAAATGGTGCCCCTGGTGCCCGGGCTGCCAGTGCAGGGCCCCCCCCCCCCGCCCAAGGTTGGCATCCATGGTGGTGGCAGCCTCCATGCGGCTGGCACCCACTCTACGTCTCCATTGCCCGCTTTGCCTGGGCAGTCTCCGACACTCCGCTCTCTGAGCCTCAGAGGCACTGACCTCCGCCCCTGGCCTCCCCCCACACCTCCCTGGCAGGTGGCACATACCTGCATCTTTTTCAAGGGTGACTGCGCCGAGCCGGGCACAAGGCTAATGGATAATTAGCATATTCCTCTCTTATTGTATAGGACTAGAGGCCTGGTGCACGAAATTTGTCCCTCAGCCCAGCCTGCACCCTTTCCAATATGGGACATCCCTCTCACAATCCAGGACTGCTGGCTCCCAACTGCTACCTGCCTGCCTGCCTGATTGCACCTAACCACTTCTGCCTGCCAGCTTGATCATCCCCTAACTGCTCCCCTTCCAGCCCAATTGCCCCTAACTGCCCTCCCCTGCAGGCCTGGTTGCCCCTAACTGTCCTCCCCTGCCAGCCCAGTCACCCCTAACTTCCCTCTCTTGCTAGCCTGATTTCCCCTAACTGCCCTCCCCTGCAGGCCTGATAACCCCCAACTGTCCTCCCCTGCTGGCCATCTTGTGGCGGCCATCTTGTGTCTACATGGGGGCAGCCATCTTTGACCACAAGGGGGTGGCCATCTTGTGCATTGGTGTGATGGTCAATTTGCATATCACCTCTTTATTATATAGGATTATATTAGAGGCCCAGTGCACCTTCCCTAGGCCTAGCCTGTGATCAGTGCCATCTTTCTCAGCTGTTGACAGCTGACCCCACTGCCCGCCGCCATCCACCCTGGTTCCCCATTTGCCAGTGGGTGATTGGAGCCTGCTCTTCAGGAGGGTAAGGGAGGGACCAAAAGGTAGGCCATCCCACCTGTTTGCTGGCCCTGGCTCCCACCACTGGTCGCCCTCTGTGTGTGTGTGTGGGGGGTGACCAGCAGGGTGGGGGCCTGGGCCTGGCGTCACCCGTGTCCACCGCCACCCATGCCCAGTTCCCCATTTGCCCTTGGGTGATCAGAGCCTGCTGGGACCAAGAGGTTGGCCATTCTTGCCGGCCACCCATCCCCAGTTCCCTGTTCACCAGCAGGCGATCAGCGCCTGCCTGCCAGGAGAAAGGACCAAAAGGTTGGCAGACACAGGCCCTGATCAGGTGATAGGGGCCTGTGGGTTGGGGACAGCTCCTGCATTGAGTGTCTGTCCCCTGGTGGTCAGTGTGCATCATACGACCACTCGCTCCACCATTCTGTCGATTTGCATATTACCCTTTTATTATTTAGGGTTTTAAAAAATAGTTTTATTGTTTTCAGAGAGGAAACGTGAAGGAGAGAGAGAGAAACATTAAGGATGAGAGGGAATCATTGATCGGCTGCCTCCTACACACCTTACACTGGGGATCCAGTCTGAAACCCGGGCTTGTGCCCTGGCCAAGAATTGAACCCTGACCTCCTGGTTCATAGTTTGACACTCAACCACTGAGCCATGCAGGCCAGGCCCAATAGTAGATGCTTTTAGAAGTGAGTAGGAATCACTAGGGAGACTGGCATGGCTAATGAAGTAGGGAAAACAAATCTAGGAGGTGGTGACATGTGATGCCAACAGCAGGAGACTTACCAAGGAGGAGAGGGGTGGGTTGTGTCCCATCCTGCATGCAGGTGAAGTAGGAGAGTCTGAGAACTGACTTAAAAGGTTGTTGGTGAGTCGACCTAGCAAGACTGCTTTGAGTGGAATGATGGGGTGAAAGTTGGATTGTGGGTGAGTTCAAGAAAGAATGGGAGAGGGATGGATGATGAGAACTTTTTTGGAGGAGTTTGTGGGAAAGGAAGGAGAGGGGTTGGATGGTGGAAACATAGGTGGGTTGATAGGCAGCAGCAGGGCCCATTGGAGGTCAGAAGCCATGGTGTGAAAGTGTCTCACTTGCCATGAGCACAGCCACCACATCAGGGTCAGAGCCCTAAATCTTTATAACTTTCATCTCCCACTGACTTTCCTTTTGACTTACAATAGTCCCCCCCCCCCCCTTATTTTATTTATTTATTTTTGTTAATCCTCACCCGAGTATATTTTTCCATTGGCTTTTAGAGAGAGGAGAAGAAAGAGCGAAAGACTGAGAGAAATATTGATGTAGAGAAACACATTGATTGGTTGCCTCCTACACGAACCCTGAGGGGAGGAGTCTGCAACCAAAGTACCTGCCCTGGATAGGAATTGAACCCGGGACTCTTTGGTTCACAGGCTGATGCTCTATCCACAGAGCTATCCACAGAGCTGCACTGGTTTTCCTTTTTTAAAAAATATTTTATTGATTTTTTACAGAGAGGAAGGGAAAGGGATAGAGAGTTAGAAACATGGATGAGAGAGAGACATCGATCAGCCGCCTCCTGCATGCCCCCTATTGGGGATGTGCCTGCAACCAAGATACATGCCTGTGACCGGAATCGAACCTGGGACCTTTCAGTCTGCAGGCCAACGCTCTATCCACTGAGCCAAACTGGTTTCAGCACCGTTTTCCTCTTGATAGCACCTTTTCTTTCTCCTTTCCTCCCTTTTTACCCTCTCTGTCCCCAGTGTAGCTTACTATAGGGGGTTGTTGTACAGGAGTCCCCTTTGCTTCCTGTGGTTTCAGTTACCCAATCCACCATGATCCCAAAATATCAAATGGAAAAATCCCCAAAGAAACAATTTCTACATCTTAGATTTTCCACTCTTCTGAGGGGCTTGATGAACTCTCACACCATCCCATTATATCAGGCCCAGGATGCAAATCATCTCTTTGTGTCATGTATTCACATTGCACATGTAGCCGATCAGTCACTCTGTAGCTGCCTTGGTGATCAGCCTGGTCATGGTGTTGCTGTATGGCGATGCTTATGTTTAGAGCTTCCTTCATTTTATTTAACAATGGACTTTTATGACAGTTTATTGTCATAATTGTATGTTATTATTAGTTGTTGTTGATCACTTACTGTGCCTCATTTATAAATTAAAGCTTACCATAGGTATGTATGGATAGACAAAAGCATAGTACATATTGGGTTCTGTACTGTCCCCTGATTTTCAGCAGCCACAGTGGTGGGGGCTTGGGAGGTATCCCCACAGATCAGGGAGAGGATGTTGTGTGCAGACTGTGGCTTTCCCAATATGCCTTCTGACTCCTTTGCTTACTGTCTTGAGGCCTGAACATGTCTATCTGGTTTTCCATGTGTTTTAAAAAGTGGGGTTAACAGTGGCACCTGCCTCAAGGAGTTGCTTTGAGTATTGAATGGATATGCATGGAAAACTGACCGCAGTGCCTGGCCAGGCTGAGTGCAACACCACTCTCATACTGGTAGGGGCTGATGACGTTGAAATTGGTATCTCTAGGGAGACCTTACTCCTGAGCACCAGTGCAGTTACCCTGACATACCCGTGGATGTCCCCTTCCATCTCAGCCTCAACATGTCTGACCTTAAACTCATCATTTCCACTTGTTTGTTCCCCTTTCTACATTCCTCACATTTATGAATGGCACCATCATCTATCCAATTTGCTAGCCAGAAATTTGCTAATTTCCAACTTTCCCCTCCCTTAATTCTTTTGATTTTTTAAAAATTTATTTTAGAGAAAAAGGGGGAGAAAGAGAGAGAGCTAGAAATGTCAATGATGAGAGAGAATAATGGATCAGCTGCCTCCTACATGCTCCACACTGAGGATCAAGCCCACAACCTGGGTCTGTGCCCTGACCGAAAATCGAACTGTGGTCTCCTGATTCACATCTTAATACTCAACCACTGAGCCATGCAGCCAGGCTATGCTCTGACCATTTTCCCTTGGGTTCCTTTGGGCTGGTGGTGATGATGATGAGAGAGACCTGGCTTTACCCAAGATGTTTTCTCCACATCTTTTGTTCAGGCCTCGGCAATTGGAAATCAAAGGCCAGTGTGCCTTCCTTTCCCCCCACTCCACCAGACGCCCCTCATCTTCCTGCCCAGTGAGGCATGACACAAAACTTGACTGCTTACAGAGGAGCTATAGGGCAAAAGGGAGGCAAACAACATCTTCTTACTATATCCCCTGCATCTAGGGGGCGCTGTATATCTTACTGATTCTGTTGCTTTTCTCCAAAGATTCCTCTCCCCATCTCCATACTTGATCTTAGCCAAAAGGCTGAGAAGCGATCCTCTCCCCATTTCCATTGCTCCTGCCTCCTTTGGAACTCCATTCATATATATATATATCACACATACTGATTATTTTATTTTTATTTATTTATTTAAATGTATTTTATTGATTTTTTCCAGAGAGGAAGGGAGAGAGATAGAAACATCGATGAGAGAGAAACATCCATCAGCTGCCTTCTGCACACCCCCCACTAGGGATATGCCTGCAACCAAGGTACGTGCCCTTGACCAGAATCGAAGCTGGGACCCTTCAGCCTGCAGGCCAACGCTCTATCCACTGAGTCAAACCGATTTCAGCCAAATTATTATTATTTTTTAAATATATTTTATTGATTTTTTTTACAGAAAGGAAGGAAGAGGGATAAAGAGTTGGAAACATCAATGAGAGAGAAACATTGATCAGCTGCCTCCTGCATACTCCCTACTGGGTGTGCCCACAACCAAGGTATAATGCCCTTGACCAGAATCAAACCTGGGACCTTTCAGTCTGCAGGCCAACACTCTTATCAACTGAGCCAAACTGGTTAGGGCTGGCCAGATTATTATGATCTCTGAACACATAATAATCTGACCACTCAGTGTCTATCCACATACACACACACACTATATATATATATATATATATATATATATATATATTAGAGGCCCAGTGCATGAAATTCGCTGCATGGGTGTGTGTGTGTCCCTCAGCCCAGCCTGCACCCTCTCCAATATGGGAACCCTTGCGGGATGTCTAATTGCCCTTTTAGGCCCAATCCCTCTCACAATCTAGGACTGCTGGCTCCCAACTGCCCGCCTGTCTGCCTGTCTGATTGCCCTTAACTGCCTTTGCCTGCCAGCCTGATCACTCCCTAACCACTCCCTTGACAGCCTGATCAACACCTAACTGCTCCCCTACTGGCCCTATTGCTCCTAACTGCCCTTCTCTGCTGGCCTGGTCACCTCTAACTGCCCTCCCTTGCCAGCCTGATTGCTCTAATTGCCCTCCCATGCTGGCCTGGTCACCCCCAACTGCCCTCCCCTGCTGACCTGGTTGCTCTTAAATACCCTCCCCTGCAGGCCTGGTTACCCCCCAACTGCTCTCCCCTGCTGGCCCAGTCACCCTTAACTGCCCTCCCCTGCTGCCTGCTCACCCCCAACTGCTCTACCCTGCAGGCCTGGTACCCCCCAACTGCCCTCCCCTGCTGGCCCACTCACCCTTAACTGCCCTCCCCTTCTGCCTGCTCATCCCCAACTGCCCTCCCTTACAGGCCTGATCGCCCACAACTGCCCTTCCCTGCTGGCCATCTTGTATCCACATGGGGGCAGCCATATTGTGTGTTAGATAGGAGATATGTGTGTGTGTGTGTGTGTGTGTGTGTGTGTGTGTATGTATACACACACACACACACACACACACACACACATACACTGAGTGGCCAGATTATTATGACCACCTGACATTTGTAGGCAAATTAGCCATACACTGCATCGTATGGGATATGGAAGCCGAAGGCCTATTCAAATACCTTTGCTGTCTGCAGTTACCAAGATAAAATGTCTCCAATTCATAGAGGAACACAAGGATTGGACAGTTGAGCATTGGAAAAAAATTATGTGGTCTGATGAGTCAGTCACCTTTTCAGTTGCATGATGCAGATGGCAGTGTGAGAATATCGTGGAAACAGCATGAAAGCATGCACCCCACATGCATGAATACAACCCTTCAAGCTGGGGGAGCATGTTATGGTTTGGGGCATGTTATCCTGGCATGATTTGGGCCCTTTAATTTGTGTGGAACAACATCTGAATAGCACAACATACCTAAGTATCATTGCTGATCAAGTTCCTCCTATCATGTTGATGGCATATCCCAATGAGATGCTTTTTCCAACAAGATAATGTGCCATGCCACAGTGCTCATATTGTGCAGGAGTGTTTTCAAGAACATGAGGGAGACTTTCTTTTGCTTACGTGGCCCCCACAATCACCAGATCTCAATTCAATTGAGCATTTGTGGGACAAAGTTAAGAGAGCCATCAGGCAGCTGGTTCCACAACCATGAAATCTCACAGAACTGCACAATGCTATTCATCAGGCATGGTGTCAGATTCTTCGCATCACCCTTCAAGATCTCGTGGAGTGAATGCCAAGAATCACTGCAATATTGAAGGCAAAAAGTGGCCCAACGAAGTACTGATGGGGTGGACATAATAATCTGGCTGCTCAGTGTGTGTGTGTGTGTGTGTGTGTGTGTGTGTGTGTGTGTTGCTTTTCAGAAAGGAAGAGAGAGGGAGAGAGAGAAAGAAACATCAGTGATGAGAGAGAATCACTGATCAACTGCCCCCTGCACACCCCACACTGGGGGTCAAGCCTACAACCCAGGCATATGCCCTTGACTAGAATTGAATTTGGGACCCTTCAGTGCACAGGCAGACATTCTGTCCACTAAGCCAAACCAGCCTGGGGAGCTTCATTATTTTATCTTTCTCCTGGTTGGACAACAGTCTCCCCAACATTGAGAGTCAAGTTGCTAAAAGAGTGGGAAGTTTTGGGGGGAATCCAAGATGACGGCATAGGTAAACACACTGCTGCCTCGCACAACAATTTCAAAACTACAACTAAAAGAACAGACATCATCCAGAACCACAGGAAAACTGGCTGAGTGAAAATTCTACAACTAGAAGGAAAGAGAGGGGCTCACAGAGACCCAGAAGAGCTGCAAAAAGCTGATGTACGGAGATGCGCGTGTGGAGAGAGCGGGTGCCAGAGTACCTGGCTGGCTTTCTCTGGCGGGAGGGAGACGGAGACTCTCAACAGCATTGAACCCCTTATCCTAGGACACTAAACCCCAGATCCAGCCAAAACTTATATGGGGGGAGTTTGGACTTGAAAACGGAGAAGTACATGGAGATTTAGGGGAGTCGTAGAGGATCAGAGGTCTGGTGGTGCACACGGCACTGCGCGTGGAGGACCAACTGCTGATTGTGCCGCTGGCTTTCACGAGTGTGTGGGAGACAGACCCTCCCAACTGTGCCACTTCTAACTCCACTGAACCCAGGTTTCGGGCGAAACCCTAAGGATCCAGACTCCTGTGATCCTGGAGCGCAGGGGAGCCTGAGGGGCAGCAGTCTAGAAAGCACCATGAGAGAGAGTGCGCACGCATGCAACAGGGACCAATCCAGCAATTACCCAGTCACGTGAAACTCGGGGGCTATGGAGGGCGGGGCCGACTGGAAGGCAAGGTGGTCCATTAAGCCCTGAGACTCCACCCATCCCAGGCTCAACAAAGAGGCTTTTGCAGTTTTGTAAGTTCTGTATCATAAGGCTGAATCCAACACAGAAGTTCTCCTGGCATAGTGAAAATGCCGAGACAAGGGAAGGGATCATGAACAGAAGAGATGGTGGAAAACAAACGACTGGATATAGAGTTTAAAACCACACTTATAAGGTATTTCAAGAATATCCTAGAAAAGTTGGATAAAGTTAGCAAGACCCAAGAGGAGATGAAAAAGAACCAACTGGAGATGAAAAAGGACCAACTAGAGATGGAAAAGGACCAACTAGAAATTAAACATACACTGACTGAAATAAAAAATATTATACAGAGACCTAACAGCAGACTAGAGGAAGGCAAGAATCAAGTAAAATATTTGAAATAAAAAGAATCAGAAAACACTCAACTGGAAGCAAGAAGAGAAAAGAATCCAAAAATGTGAAGATAATGTAAGGAGCCTCTAGGACAGCTTCAAGCGTACCAACATCAGAATTGTGGGGGTGCCAGAGGAAGAGAGAGAGCAAGATTCTGAAAACCTATTTAAAGAAATAATGACTGGAGAGAATCCAAGATGGCGGCATAGGCAAACACCTACACTGCTGCCTTGCACAACAATTTCAAAACTACAACTAAAAGACAGAACAGACACATCATCCAGAACCACAGGAAAGCTGGCAGAGTGGAAATTCTACAACTAGAAGGAAAGAGAGGGGCTCACAGAGACCCAGAGGAGCTGTAAAAAGCTGAGGTACAGAGACGTGCGCATGGAGAGAGTGGGTGATGGCGAACCTGGTTGGCTTTCTCTGGCGGGAGGGAGACGGAGACTCTCAAAGGCATTGAACTCCTTGCCCTACAACATTGAACCCCTGATCCAGCCGAAACTCATTTGTGGGGAGTTTGGACTGTGAAGGGGGAGAGGTGCACGGAGGTTTAGGGGAGTCACAAAAGATCAGAAGTCTGGTGGCGCACAAGGCGTTTCGCGCGGAGGACCGACTGCTGATTGTGCCGCTGGTGTTCGAGAGTGGGTGGGAGACAGACCCTCCCAACTGTACCACTTCTGAGTCCACTCGGCCCCAGTTTTGAGCAAAACCCTGGGGACCCAGACTCATGTGGTCCCGGAGCACAGGGGAGCAGGAAAGGCAGCAGTCTAGAGGCACTGGGAGAGAGCGTGCGCGCACAGGGACCGCTCCACCCATTACTCAGGTGAGACTCAGGGGCCGTGGAGGGCGGGTCTGACCGAAAGGCAAGGCGATACCTTAAGCCCTGAGGCTCCACCCATTCCAAGCTCAACAGAGAGGCTTCTGCAGTTTTTCAAGTCTGGTATCATAAGGCTGAATCCAACACAGAAGTTCTCCCAGCATAGTGAAAATGCCAAGACAAGGGAAGGGATCACAAACAAAAGAAATGGAGGAAAACAAACGACTGGATATAGCGTTCAAAACCACGCTTATAAGGTTTTTCAAGAATATGCTAGAAAAGATGGATAAATTTAGTGAGTCCCAAGAGAAGATTAAAAAGGACCAACTAGAGATGCAAAAGATCCAACTAGAGATGGGAAAGGATCAACTAGAGAGAATCCAAGATGGCAGCATAGGTAAACACCTATACTGCTGCCTCGCACAACAATTTCAAAACTACAACTAAAAGACAGAATGGACATCATCCAGAACCACAGGAAAGCTGGCGGAGTGAAAATTCTACAACTAGAGGGAAAGAGAGGGGCTCAGGAGATCCAGAGGAGCTACGAAAAGCTGAGGTACGGAGACACGCTTGTGGAGAGAGCGAGTGACGGCGAACCTGGCTAGCTTTCTCTGGCAGGAGGGAAATGGAGACTCTCAACGGCATTGAACTCCTTATCCTACGACGCTAAACCACGGATCCAGCCGAAACTCATACGGGGGGAGTTTGGACTGTGAAAAGGGAGAAGTGTATGGAAATTTAGGAGAGTCGCAAAAGATCAGAGGTCTGGTGGTGTGCACAGCACTGTGCCGCAGAGGACAGACTGCTGATTGTGCCACTGGCTTTCACGAGTGGGCGGGAGACAGATCCTCCCAACTGTGCCACTTCTAACTTCACTAAAACCCAGTTTCGAGCGAAACCCTGGGGACCCTGACTCATGTGGTCTTGTAGTACAGGGGAGCCAGAAAGGCAGCAATCTAGAGGCACTGCGAGAGAGAGCACGCGCATGCACAGGGACCGCTTCAGCGACTACCCTGTCACGTGAGACTCGGGCCGTGGAGGGCGGGCCCGACTGGAAGGCAAGGCAGTCCCTTAAGCCCTGAGACTCCACCCATCCCAAGCTCAAAGAGGCTTTTGCAGTTTTTCAAGTCTGGTATCATAAGGCTGAATCCAACACAGAAGTTCTAGCATAGTGAAAATGCCAAGACAAGAGAAGGGATCACAAACAAAAGAAATGGAGGGAAAAAAAACGACTGGGTAAAGAGTTCAAAACCACGCTTATAAGGTTTTTCAAGAATATGCTAGAAAAGATGGATAAATTTATCAAGTTCCAAGAGGAGATGCAAAAGGACCAACTAGAGATGCCAAAGATCCAACTAGAGATGATAAAGAACCAAAGAGAAATTAAACATACACTGACTGAAAAAAAAAAATTATACAGAGACCTAACAGCAGACTAGCGGAAGGCAAGAATCAAGTAAAAAATTTGAAATGTAAAGAATCAGAAAACACTCAACTGGAAAAGCAAGAAAAAAAAAGAATCCAAAAATGTGAAGATGATGTAAGGAGCCTCTAGGACAGCCTCAAGCGTACCAACATCAGAATTGTGGGGGTGCCAGAAGAAGAGAGAGAGCAAGATACTGAAAACCTGCTTAAAGAAATAATGACTGAAAACTTCCAACATCTGGTAAAAGAAATAGACTTACACGTCCAGGAAGCACACACAACCCCATATAAAAGGAATCCAAAGAGGACCACACCAAGACACATCATAATTAAAATACCAAGAGCAAAAGACAAAGAGAGAATATTAAAAGCAGCAAGAGAAAAACAATTCATTACCTACAAGGGAGCACCCATACGACTGTCAGCTGATTTCTCAACAGAAACCATGCAGGCCAGATGGGAGTGGCAAAAAATATTCAACGTGATGAATAGCAAGAACCTACAACCAAGAATAATCTATCCAGCAAAGCTATCATTCAGAATTGAAGGGCAGATAAAGAGCTTCACTGATAAGAGAAAGCTAAAGGAGTTCATCAACTTCAAACCAGTATTATATGAAATGCTGAAAGGTACTCTTTTAGAAGAGGAAGAAGAAAAAGGTAAAAGATAAAAAAATTATGAACAACAAATACATATCTATCAACAAGTGAATCTAAAAATTAAGTGAATTAAAAATTTGATCAAGCCGAGACCGGTTTGGCTCAGTGGATAGAGCGTCGGCTTGCGGACTGAAAGGTCCCAGGTTCGATTCCGGTCAGGGACATGTACCTTGCTTGCGGGCACAACTCCACTGTGGGGCGTGCAGGAGGCGGCTGATCGATGTCTCTCATCGATGTTTCTGACTTTCTATCTCTCTCCCTTCCTCTATGTAAAAAAATCAATAAAATATATTTTTAAAAAAATTTGATCAACAGGATAAACTGGTGAATATAATAGAATCAGGAGCACAGAAAGGGAGTGGACTGATAATTCTCAGGGGGAAGGGGTGAGGGGTGTACAGGGAGAGACTAGACAAAAATCATACACCTATGAGTTCAACGGGAGGGAGGGAAGGGTAGAGGGAAGGGTGGGAGCCGGGTGGACGGGAGCTATGGAGGGGAAAAAAGAGAAACAAATGTAATAATCTGAATAATAAAGATTTAATTATATTAATCTTTAAAAAAGTGGGAAGTTTTGCAGTTGACACCCTTGATAAAAAAAAATAAGATTGGGGCGAGGGAGTGGTGGCTCCAATATATGGTGACAGGAGAAGATCTGACTCTGGGTGGTGGGCTCAGTGTGCAATACACAGATCTTGTCACATAGAAACCCACATCTGAAACTTGTATGTTTATGATGACCAATGCCCCCCAATAAATGTAATAAAAAATACTAAAGATTAAGATGACTGAGTGGCCTACAAAAACACTGGAGCAATTTTATCTTCACTAACACCAAACATGAAGCACTAGCATGTTAAATGAAGGGGCACCAGAGGCAGTTTACAGATGCGAGTTAGCAGTGATGTGCATTAGACTCTCACTGGCTGCCCTGGGCTTCACCTGCCTTGGATTTTCAACATAACACGAGAGGGTAAGTCTGGTTTGTTTTACTGTAGATGGCATGTAGGATCCTCATGGCAGGTCCTTCTTCACACGCTGATGCCTGTGTAAAGGAAGGGCTTGCAGTTTCTGGGCACCCCTGTCGGGCTAGCTCTGGGGAACCTGAGATTGGATCCTATAATTTTTAACCATTTGGTGAGGAGAAACAGGAAAAAAACATCATTTAAAGTTTCAAGCAGCCCGGTTGGTGTGGCTCAGTGGTTGAGTGTCAACCTATGTACCAGGAGGTCGCTGGTTTGAATCCTGGTGAGGGTTTGATTCCCAGTAGGGGACGTGCAGGAGGCAGCTGATCAATGATTCTCTCTCATTGATGTTTCTATCTTTCTCCTTCTGCCTTCCTCTCTGAAATCAATAAAATATATTAAAAAAAATTAAAGTTGCAGCAGCTTTGGTTTTACAGGGTGAGCCTCCTACTTTCCTTAGCTGACTGAGTGTCTGCTTTGGGAAAGTTGCTACACAATGTGGGCTTTAGTTCGTACATGTAAAGCAAGTAGTGACAGCTGAGAGAAATGTTCAATCTGGTAGATGGGAAATGCTTTTCCCCATTGTGCTTTTTATTTTTTTTATTTTTTTTCTGTCATCCTAAATCTTTTTTTTTATTTTAATTAAATCTTTATTATTCAGATTATTACATTTGTTTTTTTTTCCCTCCATAGCACCCCTCCACCCAGCTCCCACCCTCCCCTCCCTCCCGTTGACCTCATCCATAGGTGTATGATTTTTGTCCAGTCTCTCCCTGTATACTCCTCACCCCTTTCCCCCTGAGAATTATCATCCCACTCCCTTTCAATGCTCCTGATTCTAGTATATTCACCAGTTTATTCTGTTGATCAAATTTTTAATTCACTTAATTTTTAGATTCACTTGTTGATAGATACGTATTTGTTCATAATTTTTTGACTTTAATCTTTTTCTTCCTCTTCTTAAAGAGTACCTTTCAGCATTTCATATAATACTGGTTTGGAGTTGATGAACTCCTTTAGCTTTTTCTTATCTGTGAAGCTCTTTATCTGCCCTTCAATTCTGAATGATAGCTTTGCTGGATAGATTATTCTTGGTTGTAGGTTCTTGCTATTCATCACGTTGAATATTTTTTGCCACTCCCACCTGGCCTGCATCGTTTCTGTTGAGAAATCAGCTGACAGTCATATGGGTGCTCCCTTGTAGGTAATGAACTGTTTTTCTCTTGCTGCTTTTAATATTCTCTCTTTGTCTTTTGCTCTTGGTATTTTAATTATGATGTGTCTTGGTGTGGTCCTCTTTGGATTCCTTTTATATGGGGTTCTGTGTGCTTCCTGGATGTGTAAGTCTATTTCTTTCACCAGATGTGGGAAGTTTTCAGTCATTATTTCTTTAAATAGGTTTTCAGTATCTTGCTCGCTCTCTCCTGGCACTCCCACAATTCTGATGTTGGTACGTTTGAAGCTGTCCCAGAGTCTCCTTACATTATCTTCACATTTTTGGATTCTTTTCTCTTCTTGCTTTTCCAGTTGAGTGTTTTCTGCTTCTTTATATTTCAAATTTTTGACTTGATTCTTGCCTTCCGCTAGTCTGCTGTTAGGTCTCTGTATAATATTTTTTATTTCAGTCAGTGAATGTTTAATTTCTAGTTGGTCCTTTTTCATCTTTAGTTGGACCTTTACCATCTCTAGTTGATCCTTTTTCATCTCCTCTTGGGACTTGATATATTTATCCATCTTTTCTAGCATATTCTTGAAATACCTTATAAGCGTGGTTTTGAACTCTATATCCAGTCGTTTTTTTTCCTCCATTTCTTTTGTTTGTGATCCCTTCCCTTGTCTCGGCATTTTCACTATGTCGGGGAAACTTCTGTGTTGGATTCAGCCTTATAATGCCAGACGTGCAAAGCCGCAGAAGCCTCTGTTGAGCTTGGGATGGGTGGAGTCTCAGGGCTTAAGGGACCGCCTTGCCTTCCAGTCAGCCCCGCCCTCCAGGGCCCCTGAGTCTCACGTGACTGGGTAATCGCTGGAGCGGTCCTTGTGCGCGCGAGCCAGCAGTGCCTCTAACCACTGCCTTTCCAGCTCCCCTGCGCACCAGGACCACACGAGTCTAGGTCCACAGGGTTTCGCCCGAAACGGGCCCAGTGGACTCAGAAGTGGCACAGTTGGGAGGGTCTGTCTCCCGCCCACTCGCGAAAGCCAGTGGCACAATCAGCAGTCTGTCCCCCTCTGCGCAGCGCCGTTCGCGCCGCCACCAGGCCTTTGATCTTTTGCGGCTCCCCTAAATTTCCATGCACCTCTCCCTTTTCACAATCCAAACTCACCTTGTATGAGTTTCGGCTGGATCTGGGGTTTAGTGTCATAAGAGAAGGGGTTCAATGCCATTGGGAGTCTCCGTTTCCCTCCTGCCAGAGAAAGCCAGCCCGGTACTCCGGCACCGCTCTCTCAGCGCGCTCGTCTCCGTACCTCAGCTTTTTGCAGCTCCTCTGGGTCTCTGTGAGCCCCTCTCTTTCCTTCTAGTTGTAGAACTTCCACTCAGCCAGCTTTCCTGTGGTTCTGGATGATGTCCGTTCTGTCTTTTAGTTGTAGTTTTGAAATTGTTGTGCGAGGCAGCAGTGTAGGTGTTCACCTATGCCACCATCTTGGATTCTCCTCTGTGCTTTTTATTTTTTCCTAAGTTTATTTTATTGATTTTCAGAGAAGGAGGGAGAGAAACATCAATGATGAGAGAATCATTGATTGACTACCTTCTGCACATCCCCTACTAGGGATGGAGCCCACAACCTGGGCATGTGCCCTGACCGGGAATTGAACCATGACCTCCTGATTCATAGGTCAATGCTCAACCTCTGAGCCATGCTGGCTGAGCCCCAGAAGGTCTTTACCGGAGCTGAGACGCAGGGCAAAGGGAATTCACAAGGAAAGAAGGTGACAGCGGTAGGGAACAAAGCAAAGGCAGTGGGTGCTGTCCCATACAGCTGGCTAGGATGGACGTTTGGAATGTGTTGAGTGGCATGTGTCATGGTGTCTGAGGGTTTGTTAGGGTCAAAGACCCCTCACACCCTGTGGGTGGTGGTGAGTTCTGTTTTCTGCAGGAGGTGACTCCATGGTCAGGTGAGTGGAGGCAGGAAATAAAGGGGGTCTTAGACGAGTGGCAAGGACAACTTCCTGGGCCTCATGACATGTGTTTGGGCTTGGAGGGGGTGCATGTTCTGAGCTTTGCTGGAGCTGCAGGAAGCTGACCTCGCCCCAGGGAGCAGGCTAAGAGGCTGGGCTGCTGGGCAGCTCTGAGGTGCATACAGGGTCCCTGCTCAGGGTCTTGCCAGCTCTGTCCAGTGGAACTCTGTGCAAGTGGATGTGACTTCTGTGCTGTCCACTGTGCCAGCTGCCAGTCACATGAGTGCTGCAGTATGGCTGCTGTGACTGAGCAATTGACATTTTAATTTACTTAAATGTAATTTATTCATTTTTAAATTTATTTTTATTGATTTCAGAGAAGGGAGAGGGAGACAGGGAAAAATCAATGATGAGAGAGAATCATTGACCAGCTGCCTTCTGCATGCCCCACACTGGGGAGGAAGCCTGCAACCCGGGCAAGTGGTCTGACTGGGAATCGAACCATGACCTCCTGGATCATAGGTCAGTGCTCAACCACTGAGCAATTCTAGCTGGGCTAAATGTAATTTATTTAAGTTTAAATCTAAATAACTGGTGGGACTAGTAGCTACCACACTGCATAGCTCCAGTCTGGGGGCAGAGTCTGCAGAGCTGGGATGCAGGCTGATGCCAGGAGAGGCCATGGAGACCCCAAGAATCCTAGTGGTGCTATGTGTAGGTGGAGCTGCCTCAGAACCTCACAGGGAGACACAGCAGTGGGTTGGCAGCCTGGCTGTGCTGGCTGCCTATGAGCAGGCCCCTCCCACAGCTGACCATGCCCAACCCGAACCCAGAGCCCAGGTGGTGGGAGCCAAGCCCAGGGTGCACATGGACCCTGTGCCCCGAGGGGAGGGAACCATTTCCCCTGACTCAGAGGCTGTTTTCACTCTTGCTTTCAGCACCTCTGGGTGGAGGGGCCTGTGTTGCCCAGGGCTGTGGGAGTTGATTTCCGCCCTGTGGCTTTACACACACACTCTTTCTCACCCATTAGGAAACCACAAACCAACATGTTACAGGGCCACACTGCCTCTGCAGCCTGGGGTGGCGGGGCAGTGGGGAGGGAACACCTTCCTTCCTCTTTTAATTCTGGTGGCTCAGGTGTTCCTTGGCTCCTGGAAGGCTCACACCAACCTCTGCCTCTGGCTTCACATGGCTGTGCCTCCAGGCTCCCTGTTTCTCTGTGGGCCAGTCTCTTGTCTTACAGGAACTGCCTTCCTGCACTGTGACTGCATTTAACTTGATTCATTAGCAAAAACCCTTTCTCCAAGGGCTGTCCCATTCACAGTGAGCAGGGGCAGGACTGCCAGTCGACCCACAGCCACTGGGGTAAGTGTCCCTGCTCCCCGCTTCCTCCCCAGGCATGGGAGCCTTGCCTGACCTCACCACACTATTGCTCCTTTTCCTGACTGCCACTGGCTGCTCCCGGCCCCTTTGCTTTCCTCTGTGACACTCCTGGTCTTCTCTCCCTGCCATCCTCTGATTCAGCACCCCTTTACCCAGAGTAGGCTCTAAAGTACATCATTCTAATCACTATGTTTAAAGAAACAAATACTTTTATTGATTTCAGATAGGAAGGGAAAAGAAGACAGAGAAACATCATTGATGAGAGAGAATAATTGATCAGCTGCCTCCTGCACACCCTCTACTGGGGACGGAACCCGAAACCCTGGGCATGTGGCCTGACTGGGAATCAAACTGTGACCTCCTAGTTCATAGGTCAATGCTCAATCACTGGCCCAATAGGGGGGAAAAAGGACATATGTAATACTTTCAACAATAAAGATTTATTTTTAAAAAAACCACAAAAAACAACTTTCTCTGGCCCACAGCCCCTGGCTTTCCTCTTACCTTGCTGCTACTCTGTAACCTCCTTTGCTTTCTCCAAAACCCTAAATACTGGTCCACCTCAGACCTGAGGTTTGAACTCAGTTATTTCTCTATAATGTTTTCCTGCATGGTGTTACCGGTCCCATGGCTGATATATACCCCCTGCCCCCCAATGTTGATGTCTCCCAACTTCTGCTGCCTTCTCAATACTCGTGTTTGGATGTCTGATGGGCAAGTCCCCACCCAAATCCTCCCATCTCAATCTCACTGGGTGACATTGTCCCTTCATTGTTCAAGAAAAACCCGAGTCATTTAGGGTTCTTCTTTTTCCTTTCAAACCCTTTCCCCTCCATCTGCCTCCCTTTTCAAACCACTAGTAAGCAAGTCTTCTCTGTGGTTTTTTGGTTTTTTTTGGGGGGTGGGGGTAAGCAGCATTAATATATTTCTTTAAATATTATTTACAGTGTTTAGTGAATCAGTATATTTATAGAGATAAATTATTACAGGTTTATAATGTAAGAGTCGTTTGTTACCCCATCCTAAATTTTCATTCCTCAAAGCAATCATTCTCAATTATTTTAGCTACTTTTTTCTATTTCTGTATTTTTCAAAATTTGTCAGATAGTGATGTCTTGATTTTTCAGTTATAAGCATTGTCTTTTGCCTTTTGACATTGCCCTCTCCACCAAACACGTACACTTATTCTCCCATCTTCCAATCCAGCTTTATCACCAATTTTGGTTAAAAATCACTGTTTAGTGTTTAAGATAGTATGACTATATAAATACTATTCACAGGTAAGCCATGTAATGTGTTACTGGAATTCTTTTTCCCCTCCCTCTGGAGTTAATACTTGGCTTTTTTTTTTTTTTTTGGTGGGGGGAGGATTTGTTGAGAATTTAAAAAACACTTGTTTGGGGTATGCGAAGGAGGAAAATTGATGTGTGTCTCTCACATCAATGTCTCTCTTTCACCTTCCCTTCCTTACAATCTCTAAAAAAATCAATGGAAAAAATATCCTCAGGTAAGGATTAACAACAAAATAAAAGCTCATTTAAAAATAATATTTACAAGAAGTTGCAAAAATAGCAAAAAGAGGTTCTTCGCATGCTTCCCCCAGGTTCCCTTAGTAGTGACATCTTACATAGCTGTAGCACAGTATCAAAACTGGAAACCGATATTGGTAAATCCATAGGCCACCTTCAGATCTCAGCTTTAACTCTGTGTATCTCAAAGCCACCACTTCTGCTTTTGCCACCACATTTTCTTTCTAAATGACCATCATCTCTTTTAGGATTATTGCAGTATCCTTCTGATTTTTTAAAAATATATATTTTTATTGATTTCAGAGAGGAAGGGATAGATAAAAACATCAATGATGAGAGAGAATCATTGATTGGTTGCCTCCTGCACCCCCTTTTCCCTTGAACTGGGATCCAGCCCACACCCGGGCATGTGTCCTGACCAGGAATTGAACCCAGGATTCCTTAGTCTTCAGGGTGACACTCTACGCACTGAGCAAACAGGCTAGGGTTCCTCCTAATTTCTTGCTTCTATTGTTATTCTTCAATAGTATGCCAGTAAGCCATTACATAAATCAGATTATTGTAGCTTCATGTCATTTACATGTAGGAGGCAATTGGAGAACAATGGGTGAGGATGTGGGGGAGAGCCCAAGGTTGGGGCCATGAAGCCAGACGTGAAAGGCGGGAAGAAGTACCTTCTGAGAGCTGTAGGAGCGCCCCAGCACAGGGAGGTAAGGGCACACTCCACGGTCCAGGGAGGGTGTGGGACAAGGTGTCCATGGGGATGTAATCCAGGTCTCGTAGGGCCTCAGAGGTCATAGTGAGGAGTTTTGATTTTAGCCCTGGCTGGTTGGCTCAGTGAATAGAATATCAGTCTAGAGCAGTGGTTCTCAACCTTCCTAAGGCTGCGACCCTTGCATACAGTTCCTCATGTTGTGGTGACCCCCAACCATGAAATTATTTTCATTGCTACTTTATATTTGTAATGTTGCTACTGTTATGAATCATGATGTAAATATCTGTGTTTTCTGAGGGTCTTAGGCAACCCCTGTGAAAGGGTCATTCGACCCCGAAAGAGGTTGCGACCCACAGGTTGAGAACCGCTGGTCTAGAGGGTCCTGGGTTCGATTTTGGTCAAGGGCACATGCCTGAGTTGCAGGCTCCATTCCCAGTAGTAAGCATGCAAGAGGCAGCCAATCAATGATTCTCATCATTGATGCTTCTCTCTCTCCCTCTATAAAAATCAATAAAAATATATATTTTTAAAAAGTAGTGGAATCTATCTTTTGTGTTAACGGCTATTCCTGCCTCCTCCCCTGGGAAGCGCTGGGCCTGGCAGAGGGGCTTGTGTGTGCCTTTCCATAGCACTTTATTGAGGTCACATTTACATTTGATGAGAATCACCCATTTTAAGTGTAAGTATATGGTTGATGAGCTTTGACAGATGTGTACACTCTTGTAAGCACTCCACAGAGAGCTCCCTGCACTTTGGCTGCTTCCCTGGAAAAGCACACAGCAGGGGTACAGTACACATGGCATAAGATGGCTCCCTGAGTGCAGCATGGAGGTATGTGCACACTCACATTGTTGGGGCCACTGTCACGATTCCTGTCCAAACTCTTCTCAGCTTGCAAAACGGAAACTGCACTGAACAGTGGCTCCCAGTTTCCCTCCCTGCCCCTGGCCACTGCCCTGTGGCTGTTTCTATGAATTTGACTTTGCACTTTTTTTTTTTAATTGTAGTAAAACACATGGAAAATTTACTATCTTAACCATTTTTAAGTATACAGGTTAGTAGTAAAATTAGCTTATTTTTTTAAGTCTATCTTTTTAATACACTTTTTAAATTGATTTCAGAGGGAGAGGGGTAGAAACATCCATGATGAGACAACCATTGATTAGCTGCCTCTTGCACTCCCCCACTGGGCATGTGACCTGGCTCATAAATCAATGTTCAGCCAGAGCCACACTAGGCGGGCTAGATGCTGGGCCTTTTAATGTTCAGAAGGAACCATTTTATCCAGAGCTGACCAAGGAGTGGGCCCCTGGTATTTGCAACCGCCCACCCCCCCCCCCCATCCGTCCCTGCCCTTAGCAGGGAAAGCTGTGGGGGGTGTCTCGGGCTGCCAACAATGGGAACCTGAAACCTGGAGCAACCCTGTCCTAGCACCTGTGCCAAGACAGGTGCTGTTCAGCCTGCACATAACCTCTTAGTTGAGGAGGGGCTCCAGCGCTCCACCCCCTCTCCCTGGTGATGGGCCGCTTACAGGGCCCACTCCTGCTCCTCTGCTTGCCTCAGCACATGCCCTCCCCACAGCAGGTATAATTGGAGGGGGCATTCCCGGAAGTCAGATGTGAGAAGGAAAAGTAGGCTCCACCACTTAGTGCTTGTTAGCATATTTCAGTCAGGGTCACACGTGGGCAGGTGGGAGTGTCACCTGCCAGGTAAGTCAGCAGAGGAAAGATGCACTCATTTGGGCAAACATGTCACATCAACTAGAGTGGTTCTGAGCTGGCCAGCATGCACGGTGCACCCCTGGAGGCAGGGGAGAGGCTGAAGAAACCTGGGAGAAGGGGCAGGTCAGACCTCCAGGGCCAGGCAGGCCACCAGGGGGCAGAATGAGCAGAGCTGGGACCACAGGTTCCAGGTTTGTTTATTGTGCAGCTTTCTTCTTCCTCAATGAGATGTCGCAAGCAGGGGGTAGGGGGAGGAATTGGGGGTGGACGGCGTGTGCACAATATATGTCACAGGATCAGGCAGAGCTGCCAGCAGGCTGGGAGCTGGGTGTTGGGGAAATCAATTCCTCAGGGCTTGCCCCAGGCCCCCCAGAAGCAGGCTGTGGGGCAGAGGGGTGAGGCTCAGGCACCAGTTGGAGCTGGGATGGCTGAGGGAAGGAAACACCTCTGTCTCCTGGAGAAACATTGGGGCCAAACCCCATGGCTCTGGGATCCCTGGCCCCTCACGGCCTCCTGGTCAGTGTCTGGGATTCTTAGGGGCTGGGATAGCCACCTGCTCGGCTGCTGCTGGGGAGGCAGCAGGCCCCTTCTGAGCATCCTGAGGGAAGGAGATGAGGGGCCTCTCTTTATCCTTGGGCAAGATCTATGCCTCCACTGGACTGAGGCCCAGAGGGACAGCTGTGGGAAGAGGCCAGCTTCAGGGTGCAGGGAGGATGCCCCCAGCTCTCTCCTCACATACAGATCACAGGCGCCGGCCCTCAGGTTTGGGCGAGGCTGCTGAGGGGGCTCTGCACCCAAGCACACCCCCCTCCCAGGCTCTGTTCCTCAGGGCAGGGATGACCCCCCGCCACAGGTACCCTTCTGCCCCACAGCCCCTCCCCTGTCCTCATTCTCCATCAGGCCCCAGCCTGGCTTTCCTTTTCACAAACTCCCCAAGAAAAGGAAGGAAAACCCTGAATAAAACTACAGAAGCAGCAGCAGCTCTGGAGAAAGGACGAGTAGCCAGTTGTGTGGACGGTGGGAGGCGATGGGGGGTGGGCATGGGGAGTGGGTAAATGATGGCATGCGGCACAGGACTCCTTATGAGGGTAGGGTCCCCATTTCCCTCAGGTGTGTAAGGGACTGGGAGAGGAAGCTGTCTGGACGGGGCCTGTGGTTTCCTGCGTCTCTGTGGCCCAGCTGGTCACAGGTCACAGGTCACAGGGAGATGAAATCCATGGCTTGCAGGAGAGGCAGGGAGAGCAGCAGCAGCAGCAGCCACGAGGCGTCCTGGGCCAGCAGACCGACGCCCCTGCACTTGACCAGCTTGTCTGTGGGGAGAGATGAGGAGAGGGCAGAGCAGGCATTAGGAGCAGGCCCAGGCCGCCACCTGTGGGGAGAAGGCCCGGCTCCCTGGGGAGGCTGGTGCCATGAGGCTCTTGGCTGGACCAGGGCCAACCTGGTCCAGCAGAACCAACCACCTTTCCCATGTGCAGGGTCCTGAGTCTTTGAACAAACATCATATTCAATCTCTACTACACATCCTCATAAGAACACTGGTGATGACGAGCCAGAGTTGGCCTGCAGACTGAAGGGTCCCGGGTTCGATTCCAGTCAAGGTTGCAGGCTCCTCCCCCACCTGGAGCCCTGGTCAGGAATCATGCAGGAGGCAACCAATTGATGTGTTTTTCTCACATCGGTATTTCTCTCATCTTTCCTTCTCTCTTCCTAAAATCAATGGAAATATCCTCGGGTGAGAATTAACAAAAATACAAACAAATCTGGGTGAGGTGACTGGGATTAATCCCGTTTTCCAGGTGGAGAAAGTGAGGACTGTGGAGGCCAAGTCATGGTGGAGGCCTGTCTGATTGACCCCTGACCCTCCCCCATTCTCAGAAGGCAGGAATTCCCAAGGGCAGGGGAAGGGGAGAGGTTAATGGGAGCCCCTCCTCTGGCCAGTGGAGCACTGCCTGATCCTGCTCACCCTGCAGCCTCTCCCAGCTCCCCTGACCTGCTCTGTACCCCCCTTACTTCCCCCCCGCCAGGCTCCCCTGGCCTCTTTAGGGCGTGCTCACCTCTGAGCACAGAGATGTTCCTATGGGAGAAGGCAGTGGACTGGCCGGAGAGGTGGAGCTCGCAGGTGTACAGCCCCTCATCCCTGGAGCTGAAGCCAGACAGGTAGAGGACCTTGAGGGTGTTTCTGTTGGTGAGGTTGGTACGGGAGCGGTATGTGTGCTCGGGGACCCCCACGTTGCCTAATAGCACGTGCTTCTTGGCATCTCGGGTCAGACTGAACTCGAACTGTATGGGCAGGTTCGAGACATTCTCATGGCGGCAGTCCAGGCGCAGGCTCTGGTCCTCCAGGCAAGCAGTCAGGCTGGTCACCTTCTGTCCGCTGGCCACCTGCAAGCCTGCCCCAGAGCGCCCCCTCTGAGCAGGGAAGGGGGGCTGCCCAGCAGGAGGTCTCCCTCCATTCACAGCAGAGAGGGCCTGCCCAGGAGGGCACATGGGGTACCTTCTGAGCCCCCCTCCATGCCCCCTGCGAACCCAGCCCTCCCTCAGGTGCCCCAGGCTTGGTCCCACCATGTGTCCCAGGGCCAGGACACCCTGGGGAGGTGATGCAGGTTCCTCACTCCCAATGGAGGTTCCAGCTCTATATGGGGTGGGCTCTGTGAAATGTTTCCCAAACCACCCCAGGCTGCCAAGTCAACCAAGAGGCCCCGCTGACTAGGGATGAAAAACACCCTTTTTGCCGGGTCAATGTGGCTCAGCAGTTGCGCTTGGACCCAGGAACCAAGAGGTCATGGGTTCAATTCCTGGCCAGGGCACATGCCCCGATTGTGGGCTTGATCCCCAGTGTGGGATGTGTAGGAGGCAGCCAATCCATGATTCTCTCTCCTCATTGATGTTTCCATCTCTCTCCCTCTCCATTCCTCTCTGAAATCAATAAAAATAGATTAAAAAAAAAAAGGACAGCCCTGATCGGTGTGGCTCAGTGGATAGGAAGTGAAGGATCCTAGGTTCGATTCCGGTCAAGGGCATGTACCTTGGTTGCGGGCACATCCCCATTGGGGGTGTGTGCAGGAAACAGCTAACTGATGTTTCTCTCTCATGGATGTTTCTAACACTCTATCCCTCTCTGTAAAAATAAATAAAATATATCATCCCCACTTTCCCAGACCATGAGGAAGAAGCTAGCTTTTCAAAGGAAGGAAGCCAGGATGCTCAAACCTCAGCTCCACCCCTTGCCCAGTACCTGTTAGCAGGAGAGTGATGCTGAGGGTGGGGTTCATGGTGCCGAAAGCCTGGTTCTGGATCTGCGGGTGGGAACAAAGAGTCAGCCAAGAGATGAGGCCGGTGTGCCATGGGGGCTGGATGCCCTGGGACACAGGCCATAAAGGCGATGGCAGGCAATCAAGCCTTCCTGAACCTGTGCCCTACTTCCAGTGGCTGTACCGCTGCTGCCCCTTCTCCTTCCCTCCTGGAGTGCATGACAACAGGTGCTGAGCACTGGCTAGGGCGGCTCTGAGTGATTTTCATTCTACCACTTACTTGCCCTTCAGGAAGACAGGAGACTCCTACTTGTAATTGTGGCAAAGAACACATAACACATTTGCCATCTTAACCACTTTAAGTATACAGCTCAGCAGTGTGAAGTTTTTACCTTGTTGTACAACCAACCTCCAGAACGCTTAAAAAAAAAATCCTCATCTGAGGACATTTAGAAAGGAGGGAGGAAGAAAAGGGGGGAGGAGGGAGAGGGAGAGAGAGAGAGACAGAGAAAGAGAGAGAGAGAGAGAGGGATAGAGACAGACAGGCATAGAATGGCTGCCTCCTGTATGTGTCCTGACCAGGAGGGACGGGACCTATAACCAAGGCATGTACCCCGAAGGGAATGGACCCAGCAGCCCTTTCAGTGCAAGGGATTATGCCCCTGCCCCAGCCAGGACTCCAAAACGCTTTTCATCTAGAAACCCTCTTAAAACAAAAACTGCTCATCTGGGGACTTCCTAGTTCGCATTTAGAAGGAAATTCCCAGTGTCCAAACACTTCCTGGCAATGCTCCAAAGATGTTCTAGGAATGATGCCTCTGGGCGTCAGCTAACCAGAGGGTGTTAAGTTATGAAGAAAAATGACAAATGTCGGCACGATGCTCCCTCTTCCTCTTCCTGTGGCTGTGTGGTTAGGGATACTGCTGCATGCGGTTTCGGTGCACCCCGCTAGCACTACACTTGGCTCACAGCTAAGGGCGTTAGCTCGCGATGTGAGGAGGGCGTTGCTCTCCTGTTTTCGGACTGCAGAGAAACCAAGAGGTTCCCAGATGTCCAGTTCTCCCCGCAGCACTCCTGGGCCTGCAGCTTTCCAGGCTGGCTTCAGTGGTCTCAGGCCTAGGCTCTCTGCCCTGCCTTTTTTTTTTTTTTTTTTCAATCTTGGCTGGTAAGGCAGGCGACTCAGCAGGCACCCAGATTTGCACTTGCTCACCAGAGAGGCCTTAGGAGGGGCCTGCAATGCGCGTGGCTCTGCCCTGGTGAACGCGCCCGGTCGTGCGCCTTGCGCGTGCGTGGCTCGGCTCGCAGAATCAGGGGCCTCCTCCCTGTGATCCCACGGCTGCGGCTACAGTCAATACCCTCTTGAAGCCACGTCGAGAGGGACCTGTAGGTTCTGTAGAAGAATGGGAGGTGGCATCTGGCTCTGGCTCGTGGACACCGAGCCATGCAAAGAGGTGCGAGCTTGGGGGCCCAGGAGCTGAAGCAGCGGCGAGAAAGAAGGGAAGGCGGGATTGGGGCTGCAGGAAGAGGAGTCATGGGGGTGGTAGGGCCACAGGGAGGGGGCCCAGCCTGTTCTCATTTCCTCCGCCTGGGCTCTCAGCAGACCAGACCCTGGCGAAGCTCCGCCACCGCCCACGCTGATTTCTTTTCCGTGATTCAGTCCCTCCCGCCCCCGACTGGGCCTTCCCTGCTCACCATTTTCCAGTTTTTCCTACTACCCAGCACCGCCCGCCCGCCCGCCTGCCCGCGGCACTGCGGGTCCCCATTTTCTCGGATGCCTCGCCCGAGGCCGCAGGGCAGTTTTCTATAGTTCATCACCCTCTGTCCTCTTTCCCCAATTTTAACGCCCTCGCCTCCACCCCACCCCCACCTCGCGAGCGCGGCTGGGGATCCTCGGGGTGGAGAGCGGAACCCAAGGTGTCCTTGGGCCCTTCTTCCTGACTCCCCTCCAGCGCCCCGGCCCCAGGAGCCATCGTCCCCACGCACCGCGAGCGAAAGCCCGGAGGCCTTCCTGGAGAGGCAGGAGCGGCGGGACCCCGGCCCGCAGGCTGCATCTGCCCGCGTTCCCTCCGAGGAAGCCGACCCTCCTCACCTCCCCGGGAGCTGCGCAGCTCCTTCCCGGGGCGCAGACCGCCTCTCACAGCCTCGCCTCGGGCTGCCGGGGCTCGCGCGGCACGTGCCCTGTCTCTGCACCAGGTGCCCAGCCCCTGCATCGGATCCCACCCAGGGACGGGCTCTCACCGGCTCCCCGTTCGCTGCCGCTGCCGCCGACCTCCGGCTCTCGGCGCGCAGGAGACGCCACCTCGCCGCTGAGCCCACCCGGTGGCCGCAGTTTTTACCGGGGGCGGGAGGAGCTGGAGGGGCGGCCAATCAGGGGCCGAGGGCAGCGAGCTGGGATGGCGGGGGAGGCGTCAGCGTGCGCCGGGGCCTCACCCGCGGCTGACTGGCCTGATTGGGGATCAGACTGGGGAGCACAGCCCCACCCAGAGCGCCAAGGCGATTGCTCTCCTTTACTGCGTCCCCCCTTGTCTCCAGCCCGGGCTCCGAACCAATCGAGGTATGAGGGACGGCGACGGAGCCCAGCGCCGGTCCCCTTGGGCAGTGGCTTCATCTTGTTGCTTCCTTTTTCGCCCGAGCTTACCTGCTAGGGAGGCTCCAGGAGAGGGTTTGGAGTTGAAATTTGACAGGCTTTTTCCAAAGGAAGATGGCAGGGTGTTTCCCACCCTGGAGCGGCCCTTGGGGAGCAGGGCAGCACTGCACCGCGTTTTTCCAGGTCCCAGCCCTCCCCTACCTCCCCATCTTAACACCCAGCCTTCAGGGGCTGTCTCCTCTGGGGCACCGTCCCAGTTCCTGGCTGGCAACTCCCTGCGCAGGGAGCTAGAAGGTTCCTGGCCCCCTTCCTCTCCTCCTCCTCCTGCTCCTCCTCTTGCTCCTCCTCCTGCTCCTCCTCCTCCCTCCCCCACTCCCCAAGTCCCTGAGTACTATGTGTGTTTGGTTTCCAGACCAGGGCAGTAGTGCTGTTCTCCAGCAAGCACTGTGCTGGGCATACCACCGGTGCCAACGACCCCCTCTCCCATGCCCCTTTACCCCAATAGTCTGCTGGGTTCATCCCATTTCATGGCTAGGAAGTGAGAGAGTTGCCAGTCTACCTGGGCTGGCGAACCCCAATCCTCAAGGCCCAGCCTAGTGGGGGGTGGGGGGAACACTGTGGAGCTTCGGGCAGGGGAGGAGCTGGGCCAACTGGAAAGGAACCGCAGGGACGGAGCTTTTCACCTCCCCAGGTGCCTGTCCTGGCGGAGCTTTTCACCTCCCCAGGTGCCTGTCCTGGCGCCACCTATCCGCTGTCACCAGAAGCTCTTGGTGCTTTTCCTTTAAAAAATCTTCACCAGAGGGTACTTTCCCATTGATTTTTAGAGAGAGTGGGAGAGAGAGGGAGAGACAGAGAGAACCATCGATGTGAGAGAAACACATCAATTGGTTGTCTTCTGCATATGCCCTGACCAGCTCTGGGGTCGGGAAGAGCCTGCAGCCTGAGGTACGTGCCCTTGACTAGAATTGAACCTGGGACTCTTTGGTCCACAGGCCAAGGCTCTATCCACTGAGTCAAACTGGTGAGGGCTGGGCTTTTTTTTTCAGCCAGCACCAACCACTTGTTTCCCTACCACAGGTGAGGGAACCTTTTGAACAAAGTATCCTTTTATTTATTTGCATTCTCATGGCCACTTTGTGAATTCTGGTTCAGGACATCCTGTGGGCCCACTTTGCCTTCCTGCCATCTGCCTGCCTCCTACTCTCCTATTTCTAGTAGCTGGTGGCCTGCACCCTGGCTGCAACACCCATTACTCTAATGGCCCTTCTGGGAGCCTTCCCTGGGCTGGCAAGCAGGACACTCTCTGCTCTCCACCCAGAGGTTAGATGGCCTCCGGCACTCAGAGTGACAGCTCTTTAACTGGAAGGAGCCTCATGGAGTCCAACCTAGGCCATATGCTCTGGTGAACGATAGAAGCTCTGGGGGGAATTAATGCCGCTACCCTGTCCCCTTGTCTCTCCCTGAGTCTGCACTTATCACAACAGCTTGGGGTCTGGGGACTGCAGGGCATTGGTCTGGTATCAAACCATTCTCTCTCTTCTTTTTTAAAACACACACTGAGTGGCCAGATTATTATGATCTCTGAACACATAATAATCTGGCCACTCAATGTCTATCCTATATGATAAAAGGCTAATATGCAAATTGTCTCCTTGACCAGGAACTCAACCAGCAGGCAAGCCGGCCAACCGCCTATGTCCCCTCCCCTGGCCAGGCTGGCTGGACCCCATTCATGCACGAATTCATGCACTGGGCCTCATATATCTATATACTGAGGGGCCAGATTATTATGTGTTCAGAGATCATAATAATCTGGCCACTCAGTGTATATTCATATTGATTTCAGAGAGAAAGGGAGAGGGAGAGAGAGAAACATCAATGATGAGAGAGAATCAGGATCAGCTGCCTCCTACATGCCTGCTACTGGGTATTCATCATGCAACCCAGGCATGTGCCCTGATCAGGAATCAAACCCTGACTGGTTCATAGTCGCTTAACCACTGAGCCATGGGCTGGTCTAAGACCATTCTCTTCATATGCGTACATAAGCACACAGGTAGGGCTGGAGACAGTTCCATTTTTTGCTTTGGCAGGACATGGACTTTCCAGAGGCCCATTAACTACAAAAGCGATCTGGACTTGGATGGGACTCAGATCGGGCTCCCATGAGCTGTTTTCCCTCCACAGCCCCATTTCTGAGTGTTGCTGGGTGGAAGGCCTGGCTATACCATTTTGATAAGTTCTGAGAACCTGGCCTACATTCTGGATCCTCTAACACTGGCCACCAGGCAGTGAGGAGTGGGGACTCTGGAGGGAGAGGCAGTCATGTGTCTGCTAGAGCAGGGTCTCCATTTGGATCGCATTAATGGCTCATGAGATGACCTGGGAGCACAGCGTGGTGCAAGAGAGAAGATTTAGAAACTCCTATTTACTAATGGGATGGGGCATATGCTAAAAGCAGACAGGGTTAAAGGTGTCATGCCAAGGTAGGCTTTCTAGGCAGACTGTGGCTGTTTATTGATCCTTTAGATCTTTCTTCTCCCATCATTTGCAGGTGGTCCAGCTAGAGGCACCTGAAGTCAGACCTCCTCTGAAATGCTGGCTCCTTTAGGATGACTTAAGGGATACTATCTATTACTCCCTGATTTAATTCACTGATTTAATCAGAGTGTTCTTTATAAAACCACAGAGGTGACAAGCTATCCCATCATTCTGTTTCTTTTTTATTTTTTTAAAATATATTTTTATTGATTTCAGGGAGTAAGGGAGAGGGAGAGAGAAATAGGAACATCAATGATGAGAGGGAATCATTATTGCCTGCCTCCTGCACACCCCACACTGGGGATTGAGCCCAGAATGTTCTGACTTTGGCAGGACATGGACTTTCCAGAGGCCCATTCCAGATCTGGGCTTGGAATTTGAACTGTGACCTAGGTTTCAGAAGCTCAACCACTGAGCCATGCTGGCTGGGCATCCCATCACTTTAGAGCAGGAAATCAGGGCCTAAGAAGGCAAGTGATTTGTCCAAGGCCAGACAACACTTTGGAACTCTGCCGGGAAGAGCTCGATCCCCGTTCCCCTGACTCACAGACACTGCTCTCCACGGCTCCCAGGGGTGAGGGTGTGGGTTCTGAGTTCTGCCAGATGGCTTCCCTAGTTTTCGGTGAACTGGGAAGCACAGGACAACATGGGACAGTCTGCACAGGGGCTATCAGGTGATGCCTGTGGGATAACCTCTTCTTCACTTTGTCGATGAGGGAGGCGCTCCCATTCTAGGGTCTGGGAGATGGCTAAGCTTCTGACATCTGACCCTACACAGAGGAGAGCAGCAGCAATTTATGAGTCACATATATTCACAGCCCAGAGGAGGACACTGCATGCCATGTAGGGCCATATAGGAGTTGCGCTTGGGAACCGGGTGAACAACAGGATCCGGGAAGCAGGCTTTGTCGTATCAAGCAGCTGGGATGGCCTTGTGTCCCATGGGGGAATGGGATGCACTTTTTTGAATGATCTGTGGCCTAGCAGGGAATGAAGCCTGCGACTGAGGGATAATCAGGAGCTATGCCTGGTCCCGAGTAAGGAGAATGTGTGGTCAGATCCCGTGAAATTTTCCCAGTCTTACCAGGTGTCAGGACAGCACATACTTTTGAACTCTAGTTTTGGGCTAATGGAGGCCTCATACTTCCCCTTCCTTGGCAAGGCCTCTATTTTCATTTTTTAAAATATATTTTATTGATTTTTTTACAGAGAGGAAGGGAGAGGGATAGAGAATTAGAAACATCGATGAGGGAGAGACATCGATCAGCCGCCTCCTATTGGGGATGTGCTAGAAACCAAGGCACACGCCCTCGACCAGAATCGAACCTGAGACCCTTCAGTCCGCAGATCGACGCTCTATCCACTGAGCCAAACCGTTTTCGGCAAGGCCTCTATTTTCAGTCAAGGTAATATCTTTCTGCTTTTGTGAAGTGGTGGCAGATGGTCTGTTTTAGTGGCTTAACTAGGCAAAAAGAGAAAATTGATAATTTTCTGTTGAGCCTCAAACTTCTTTGGAAATATGACTAGTCTATAAAATTAAAAAAAAAAATCTATCGTGGAACCACTGCTCTACACTATGCTGACTCTCCTAATCTCTAGTTGCACTCAACGCCTGAGTGAGGTCACTCCCTGAAGAACTGCATGGCTGGCTGGAGAGCAAGACAAACATAAATGATATTTCTTAGAGCACAGGGTTGAGGGCAAGAGGACAGAGCCCTGATGTAGATAGAAATGTCAACATTTAATTTAAAGAAGCCTGCTACTTTATCGCTGCATCACGAGACAGTGCCATTTTTAATTTTTTTTGAGGCACCTCCATACTGTTTTCCATAGTGGCTGCACCAATCCGCATTCCCACCAGTGGTACCCAAGGGTTCCTTTTCCCCACATCCTCACCAACACTTTTTTGCTGATTTATTGATGATAGCCATTTTGACAGGTGTGATACTTTAATGTGGTTTTAATATGCATTTATCTAATGATTAGTGATATTTCATATGTCTATCAGCCATCTGCAAGTTCCTCTTTGGAGAAGTGTCTATTCAGAACCTCTATCTACATTTTTGTAGAGAGCAATTGGGAGAGCACCTGAGCAAAGGTCATAAGCTAAGTCCAGTGGATCGGCAAAGCCATGTTCTGGAAACATACCTTACCAAAGCTCTATGTCAGTCCTGACTTAGAGCTCAGGCACGAGGTGCTATTATCTAAGTTCAGCCAGGCACCAGGGGCAGACAATTATCCGGACTCGGTAAGGCCTGACAACTATGAAAAGCCACAAGAGTGAAGAATTGCAGCTTGATCTTTAAGCATGGTTTCACATAATTTTCTTTATCTTAAACTCTAGTAAAACTTCCTGGTATCATGCTGTAAATAAACATGCTGCACTAGCTCTGGGTCACTGTCTCTCCATCTGAGAACAGTGTCCTATCTGGTCCCAGTTTTCCCTACTATTTCTATGTCTGTCTCTTTCTCAATCCCAGTCACCCCTACTCAGGACTTGTTTGCTCTCTAGCTGTGCTAGTCATGGCTGGAGAACCCCCATATCTGGCACTCAGACAGGGAGCTGAGTACAGGGGAACTCTAAGCAATAAAAGGCGAGGGGACAGCTCCAAGCTGCGTATGCAACAAATTCAAGAAGTAATGTAAGGAGTGGATTGAAATAGCTGTGTGTAAAGCATGGGAAATTCAGGGTCTCAGGAAAGAGACCTCTATTCTCAAATGCTTAAGACATTGCTTAAAGCTAGAGGATGCTCTGTTAAGCGTAGTCCAATTTTTGATTTCTTAAATATTGTTAATGAAACTCGCCCTTGGTTTCCTGAAGAAGGAACTGTCAACTTATAGACCTTGGGAAAGGTTAGAAAGCAGTTGCATAACTGATATACAGCACAAGGTCCAGAAAAAAATTCCTATTCCTACCTTCACACTATTGTCTCTAATTCATGACTGCTCAATCCAGCACTGGAGAGTTTAAGACTGTCTAAGCAGGGTGTGGCCATGGCTTTACACCTGTAGTAGAGGGGTGCGAATCTCTAAAAACATCACTGCCCCCCTCTGGTCCACCTCCTCATCTGATTGTTGCTCCTGCAACCTCAGTCAAGAGTCTACCTGATAAAGTTTTACCTCCTAATTATGAATGGGAGCTAGAGTTTGAGGTGGGGCGGGACAATCATCACTGTGAGTAGGTGACTCAGATAATGAGAAAATTTTTACTTGCAGCCACACAGCCTTTACTGCTAGATGCAGGTGCTCAGCCAAAGGTGAAAGTGACTTCATATTTCACTTTGCTGGAGGCTCAAGCTACTTGTAGTGGACTGAACTTCATAGAAGGGGAATTGAAGGAATTTCCTAGCAGCTGCCATCTTGCTCTCCCTCCCAGGCCACCAGAAACTCTTAGCTAGTAAGATTTCTATCTGTATGTCTATAATGTAATTTTGGCTTTCTGACTTTTAGGAACTTCAATTAGCTCTTCTTGATTTATGATTTTGCTGTGCTGGGTTAAAATTTTAAAATTCTAAGATTAATTTGAAAGTATAAAATTTGTGAAGATTGCAACCTAGGAAATTTTAAGCAAAGGCCAGCTAATTCCAAACCTGCCTGTGATTAACAAACCATTATCTTCTCCACTTGAGGCAAAATGGAAAAAATAAACTGAGGTTTCAGTTTCCAGGCAAGGCAGAATGTGAGGCAAAACTTGCCGAATTTGGCAGGGTGGAGAAATTTGCAAAGCACTCGCCCCGCCCACCAGCGTCACATCCATTACACATCCAGTTGGTAGTGTCAGTATTAATGGATACTGTGACCAGGGACCAGGCTATCTGCGCCTGCCTGTGAAGTCACAGACCCACACAGGCCAGCTGAGGTGAAACTAAGGCTGACCTTGGGGGCATGGCAGCAAGGGAAGGGCAGGTGGTAAGTGTGTCCTCCCAGTGTTTTCTCTACAATTCAAAGTATACTATGGAATTATTAAAATATAACAATTTATTAGCCAGATTGAAAAGGATTAATTTTGTGGTCAAGACCAAATTTTTAATGTTAAAACTGGATTAAGTTTTAATAATCTTTAAATTAGGTATATTTGACAGCTTTTCTGAATGTAATATTTCAAGAATTTAACTGAGAGACAGATTTGTGACACTCCAAGGGCCCTGAGGTGACTCAAAGATCTACTCTCTCTCTAAAAGAAATGTTTTTGAACTAAATTAGACCAACACAATATACTTGAAATTACATAAGGAAGTAAGCTATACAGGCTAGGTTGGACAACAAGATTTATGCTTCCATTAAAAGGGTGGCTCCTGGGTCCCAAGGGCATACAATTCCCAGCCAGATTAGCATGTCCTTGCTTTGAATAGAAAGGGCAATTTGAAAGCATAAAATTTGTGAAGATTGCAACCCAGGAAATTTTAAACAAAGGCCAGCTAATTCCAACTTTAAAAATCTCAAAGTTGTTAGGCTATAATAAATAAATGTAACTAAGATGAAGAATTTGTGATAAAGCTTTTCATTAATAATTATAAATATGATAATAATAAAAATCCAGTCACCCGAGAGGATCCGGATGGTATTCTCTGTTGCAGGAAGGGTCAGTCCCCAGTCTGTACAAGTAGAGAAGCCACAGCTGTAACTATAGATGTTATCTCTAAGGAAAAAAATGTAGCAGTTTGAATCCAAGTATAGCTAGAGGCCTGGGAACAGGCTGCGGGCCCTGCTCCCTACTCCACCTGCCATTTGTCCATCTTCATTTACCTATACATAATTTTCCCAAGTTTATTTTTTGTCTGGCCAACATATTTATTTATTTTTAATTTTTTAATTAATGTATGACATGTATACATATCTTCCCATTGCACCCCTCACTCCCATGAATACCCTCCCCAGTGTCTTCTGTTCATTGGTTATGCTTATATGCATGCATACAAATTCTTCGGTTGATCTCTTATCTACCCCACCTCTTCCTAACCTTTCCGCTGTAATTTTGACAGTCTGTTTGATGCTTTACTGCTGCTATATCTATCTTTTTGTTCATCAGTTGATAATGTTCTTTATTATCCATAAATGAGTGCGATCATGTTTCATTGACTGGCCTATTTCATTTAGCATAATGCTCTCCAGTTCCATCCAGGTTGCTGCAAATGGTAAGAATTCCTTCTTTTTTATGGCAGCATAGTATTCCATTGTGTAAATGTATCATAGTTTTCTGATTCACTCATCTGCTGACGGGGACCTAGGCTGTTTCCAAATTGTAGCTATTGTAAATTGTGCTGCTATGAACATTGGGGTACATAAATCCTTTCTGATTGGTGTTTCTAGTTTCTTAGGATATATTCCTAAGAGTGGGATTGCGGGGTCAAAAGGGAGTTCCATTTTTAGTTTTCTGAGGAAACTCCATACTGTTCTCCACAGTGGCTGCACCAGTTTGCATTCCCACCAGCAGTGCACGAGGGTTCCTTTTTCTCTGCATCCTCACCAACACTTGTTGTTTGTTGATTTGTTGATGATTGCCATTCTGACAGCTGTGAGATGGTATCCTATTGTTGTTTTGATTTGCATCTCTCAGATAATTAGTGACTTTGAGCATATTTTCATGTGTATCTTGGCCTTCCTTCTATCTTCTTTTGAAAAGATTCTATTTAGGTCCATTGCCGATTTTTTTTATTGGATCATTTATCTTCCTTTTATTAAATTGTATAAATTGTCTGTAGATGTTGGAGATTAAACCTTTATCAGTGATAACATTTGCAAATATGTTCTCCCATACAGTGGGCTTTCTTGTTGTTTTGTTGATGGTTTCTTTTGCTGTGCAAAAGCTTTTTATTTCGATGTAGTCACATTTGTTTATTTTCTCTTTAGCTTCCATTGCCCTTGGAGCAGTATCAGTGCAGAAGTACCTTTGGCATATGTCTGAGATTGTGCTGCCTGTGGATTCCACTACTATTTTGATGGTTTCCCGCCTTATGTTTAAGTCCTGTATCCATTTGGGGTTGATTTTTGTGTGTGGTGTAAGTTGGTGGTCTAGTTTCATTTTTTTGCATGTATCTGTCCAATTTTCCCAACACCATTTATTGAAGAGAGTGTTTTGACTTCATTGTATGTCCATACCTCCTTTGCCAAATATTAATTAAGCATACTGGTTTGGGTCGATATCTGGATTCTCTATTCTATTCCATTGGTCTATTTTTCTGTTCCTGTGCCAGTACCAGGCTGTTTTGAGAACAGTTGCTTTGTAATACAGCTTGAAATCTGGTATTGAGATCCCACCTACTTTATTCTTCTTGCTTAGGATTGGTGTGGCTATTCGGGGTCTTTTTTTGTTCCAGGTGAATCTTTGGAGAATTCTGTCTAAGTCTGTGAAATATGCTGTTGGTGTTTTAATGGATAGTGCATTGAATCTATAGATTGCTTTAGGTAGTATGGACATTTTAATGATGTTTATTCTCCCAATCCATGAGCATGGTATGTTCTTCCATCTGTTTATGTCTTCTTCTCCCTCTTTTTTCAGTGTCCATAGTTTTCTGCATATAGGTCTTTTACCTCCTTAGTTAAGTTTATTCCTAGGTATCTTAATTTTTTTGGTGCGATGGTAAATGGAATTGCTTTTTTAATCTCTCTTTCTGTAAGCTCATTATTAGTGTATAGAAATGCCCTAGATTTCTTGGCATTAATTTGTATCCTGCTACATTGCTGAATTCATTTATTAAGTCTGTTAGTTTTTAAATGGAGTCTTTCGGGTTTTTTATGTACAGTATCATGTCATCTGCAAATAAGGACAGCTTTACTTCTTTTCCAATTTGGATGCCTTTTATTTCTTCTTCTTGTCTAATTGCAATGGCTAATACTTCCAGCACTATGTTGAACAGGAGTGGTGAGAGTAGGCATCCCTATCTTGTTCCTGTTCTTAGGGAAAGTGGTTTTAGTTTTTGCCCATTGAGTATGATGTTAGCTGTGGGTTTATCATATATGGCTTTTATGATGTTGAGGTATGAACCTTCTATTCCCACCTTGTTGAGAGTTTTTATCAAGAAAGGGTGTTGGATTTTGTCAAATGCTTTTTCTGTCAATTGATATGACTATGTGATTTTTATCTCTCAATTTGTTTATGTGATGTACCACATTTATTGATTTGCAAATATATTACCATCCTTGCATTCTTGGAATAAATCCTACTTGGTCATGGTGTATGATCTTTCTGATGGATTGCTGGATCCGATTTGCTAGAATTTTGTTTAGAATTTTGGCATCTATGTTCATGAGGGATATTGGCCTGTAATTCTCTTTCATTGTGTTGTCTTTATCTGGTTTTGGTATTAGGATGATGCTGGCTTCATAGAAGGTGGTTGGAAGTGTTCCTTCTTCTTAAATATTTTGAAATAGTCTGAGGAGGATAGGTTTTAATTCTTCCTTGACTGTTCGGTAAAACTCCCCTGTGTAGCCATTTGGCCTCAGGCTTTTGTTTGCTGGAAGCTTTTTGATGACTGCTTCAATTTCTTCCATAGTTATTGGCCTATTGAGATGTTTAGATTCTTCCTGATTGAGTTTTGGAAGGTTATATTTTTCTAGGAATATTTCCATTTCCTCTAGGTTGTCCAGTTTGTTGGAAAAGAGTTGTTCATAGCATTTTTTAACAATTCTTTGTATTTCGGTGGGGTCTGTTGTTATTCACCTCTCATTTCTGATTTTGTTTATTTGGGTCTTCTCTCTTTGCTTCTTAGTGAGCCTGGCTAGAGGTCCATCAATCTTGTTTATCCTTTCAAAGAACCAGCTCTTGGTTTTGTTGATCTTTTGTATTGTTTCTTTGGTCTCTGTGTCATTTGTCTCCATTCTGATCTTTACTATTTCCTTCCTTCTGCTTACACTGGCCTTTTCTTGTTGCTCTCTTTATAGCTCTTTGAGTTGTAGGGTTAGGAAATTTATTGCCATTGTTTCCTTTTTTTTTTCTTTCCAGTAGGCTGGTAGAGCTATGAACTTCCCTCTCAAGACTGCTTTCACTGTTTCCCATAGATTTTGGATTTTTGTGTTTTCATTGTCATTTGTTGCCATGATGTTTTTTATTTCTTCCTTGATATCTCTGGTTATCCAGTCATTGTTTAGTAGCATGCTGTTTAGTCTCCATGTGTTGGATTTCTTTTGATTGTTTTTATTGTAGTTGATTTCCAGTTTTATGCCACTGTGATCTGAGAAAATGCTTGATATGATTTCTATCTTTTTGAATTTGAAGAGACTTTGCCTATGACCCAACAAATGGTCTATCTTTGAAAATGACTCATGTGCATTTGAGAAGAATGAACGTTCTGTGGCTTTGGGGTGAAATGTTCTAAAGATGTCCATTAATTCCATCTGGTTTAGTGAGTCATTTAGGATTGATGTTTCTTTGCTGATTTTTTGTTTAGAGGATTTGTTCAGTGATGATAGTGGGATATTAAAATCTCCTACTATGATTGTATTGCTGTCAATCTCTCCCTTGATATCCTCTAGCAATTTTTTTTATGTATTTAGGTTCTCCTGTATTGGGTACATATAGGTTTACCAGAGTTATTTCTTCTTGTTGGATTGCTTCCTTTAGTATTATGAAGTGGCCTTCCTTATCTCTTGTTATGTCCTTCACTTTGAGATCTAATTTATCAGATCTAAGTATTACAACCCCAGCTTTTTTTTTTTTTATTTCCATTAGCCTAAAAAACCATCTTCCATCCCTTCACCCTCAGTCTGTGTTCATCTTTTTTTCTGAGGTGGGTTTCTTGCAGACAGCAGATATACGGGTCATGTTTTCTTATCCAACCGTTACCCTCTGTCTTTTGATTGGAGCATTTAATCCATTTACATTTAAAGTTATTATTGATTGGTACTTATTTGTTGCCATTTTTGTTCTTTACCCCTGTGTTCCTTCTTTGCTTCCTTTTTTTTTTACCATAGACCCTTTAGCATTTCTTGCATTGCTGGTTTGGTGGTAATAAATTCCCTTAGCCTTTTTTTTGTCTGTGAATCTCCTGATTTCACCTTCAGTTTTGATTGAAAGCCTTGCTAATACAGTATTCTTGGATTCAGACCCTTCCTTTGCATGACTTGTGTATTTCATTCCATTCCCTTCTGACCTGATGAGTTTCTTTTGAGAAATCCGTTGCTATTCTGATGGGAGTTCCTTTGTAGGTAACTTTCTGTCTCTCTCTGGCTGCTTTTAAAATTCTTACTTTGTTGTTGGTGTTTGCCAATTTAATTATAATGTGCCTTAGTGTCGGTCTTTTGGGTTCATTTGCCTTGGGACTCTGTGAGCTTCTTGGATTTGTGTGGTTTTTTCCTTCCCTATTTCAGGGAAGTTTTCTGTCATTATTTCTTCAAACAGGTTTTCTATTCCTTTATCAGTTTCCACCCTTTCTGGGACCCCTATTATGCAGATGTTGTTTTGTTTTGTGTTATCCCAAAGTTCCCTTAGGCTCTCCTCTTGCTTTTTAATTTCTTTTTCTAGAAGCTGCTGTACTTGGGTATTTTTTTCTACCTTATCTTCTAGCTCACTGATGCGGTCCTCTGCTTCTTCTAGTCTACTTTTGATGCTTTCTATTGAGTTCTTTACAGCAGCGATGTCATTTTTCATTTCTTCTCGATTATTCTTCATTTATTCTTGGTTCTTACTCATATTATTGAATTTGTCTTCCATTCTTTTCAGCCACCTTATAACAATTTCTCTGAATTCTTTATCTGGTAGGTTGCTTGCCTCCCTTTTGTTTACTTTCTTTTCTGGTGATGCCCGCTTTTCTTTTCGATGCGGGCCGTTTCTTTGTCTGCCCATGGTCTCTCTTCTCTGGGTGTCTGGTTATGTAGTTCTCTTTCCTGAGTTGATTTAAAGGCAAAACATCCAGTAAAACGCCAAGGCACTGAAGAGAAATATATTCATGATGTTAATAACCACAAATAAGGTGACTACCAGTGAGAGACAAATTAGGGGAAAGTAGAGAAAAAAGAAGAGAGAAAAGAGGAAAAAATAAAGAAAGAAGTGCCAAAATGAAACTGGGAGAAGGGAGAAAAAAGAGTGGAAAAAAGAAGAAGGAAAAGAAAAAAAAAGTAAGGGAGAAAAGAAAGAGAATAAGAAAGAAAAGGGGAACAATTTATATATATGTGGAGAAAACTCCAATAGAACAGCCACTAATCCCAACAAATGCTGGCAACAAGTACCTGGAGATTAATACAAACTACAAATAACTATTGTCAAGGGAGGTGAGGGAAAACAAAGTAAACAATAAGCAAAATAAAACAAGTAGAATAAGCAAAAACAATCTCACAAAAAAGTATTAAAAATCAATATAATCAACATTCAAGCAAACAACAACAAAAGGACATAGAGAAAAACAATTTTTTGGATGGTGAAGACACAGAAGAGAGAGGAGTGTTGGACTTGGAGTAAGGGATTTGATATTAGATATATAAGTGGGGTGAAATTTTAACCAGGTAAAAAGAAAGAATAGGGAAAATCTGAAGTAGGAAAAGGGTAAGAGAAACAAGACAACAAAATGGGAAAAGTTAAGAAGAGAGTGTTGGCATAAAGGTAGAGTTGAGATAGAGTAAAATGATGCTAAAGGAAGGATGAAAATAGAATGTAGAACTCTAATCCCAAAGTAAAATAAAGAGAAAATAAAATGATACTTCTTTTTTTCAAAAAGGTAAAATAGTAGTAGTAATAATACTGGTTGAAAATAAAGATGTAATAACTAAAAAGGTAAAATCAATTGAAGAAAAAGAAAAAAAATTAGTTTTTTAATTAAAAGATGAAAAAGTAAAAAATAAAATATAAAAGAATAGAGTAAGCCGGTTTGGCTCAGTGGATAGAGTGTCGGCCTGCGGACTGAAGGGTCCCAGGTTTGATTCTGGTCAAGGGCATGTATCCTGGTTGTGGGCACATCTCCAGTAGGGGGCGTGCAGGAGGCAGCTAATTGATGTCTCTCATCTATGTTTCTAACTTTCTATTTCTCTCCCTACCTCTCTGTGAAAAATCAATAAAATACAGTGGTACCTCGAGATACAAGTTTAATTCGTTCCGTAACCTTGAGGCGCGGGAAACTATGAGATGCTCGAGTCGCGGTAAACTGGTGGGTCTTGTGCAGCAGGCCGATCCTCGCGATTACTCCTATCTCAAATGTTGCTCGTATTTCAAAGCAAAAATCGCTCGCTCGATGGCTTGTATCTTAAAAATCTGTTAGGGCACTCGTATCTCGAGGTACCACAATATATATATTTTTTAAAAAAAGAATAGAATGTGTAGATAAAGATAATTCATTTCCTTTATTTATTTATTTATTTATTTTGGCACCCCTGTTTCCCAGTGGGGACGGTATTGCAGTTCCCTGCATTCCACTGCTGCTCAGTGTTGTATGCCAATCCTGGTTTTTAAGCAGGTGGTGTGTCTTAATCTCTTTATTCTTTTGTGATTACGCAAGAGTCAATTTGTGAGTCATCCCCTGGGTGGCAGTGTTTTGGAATTGACCTCGGAGAGTATAGGTCCTCTCTAGCCTGTGCTTAAATCCTTTTTTCTCTGTTGCACTCAATACCAGTTTGTGGGAGTGGGTTGCCCCAGAGCTGGTTCTCTGTTATCTATTCCACGCTCTGATCCCCAGGTTTCAGAAAAACAACTTTCTCCTGCAGTCTCTTAGGGTGTCCCCAACTGGGTGATCCTATATATTGGGCTTAGCAATCAGAAGCAAGGATCTGAAGGCGAAAGAGTGCAGTCTGTGCATTATCCCTTTTCCGCTCCTGTTGGAGCAGCCAGTACACTTTGATAACTCCCAGGCTGTCCTTCTGCCTCAGATCAAAATGGGTTGCTTTCTAGAGCTCCACTCTGTTAACAGCTCTGAGGGCCCCCTTCCACATTCAGGGATCACAACCTGCCCAACGTCCACGGATTTCTCTAGGTATAGCTTTTCCCCGGTCCAGTTCCCACAGTGTGCGCATCTCTCTGTT
Source organism: Lasiurus cinereus (assembly GCA_011751065.1). NCBI lineage: Eukaryota > Metazoa > Chordata > Mammalia > Chiroptera > Vespertilionidae > Lasiurus > Lasiurus cinereus. The sequence goes on from JAAGEH010000005.1 coordinate 44,287,530, forward strand.
TTGCTGGACCAGAGACCTCTCCTTATCTCAGGCGAATTCTGACCTTTCCGTATGGCGTGTGGAGCTCCTCTGAATTAGAGTGTTTGCGCCGATTGGGGAGCGATGTTCTAGGTCACACAGCTGTTTGGTGAGTGCTGCTGCCGTAGCTTTTCAGGCTGCCATAAACATTCACTTTCCCCTTCAAGGTGGTGTGGTCTCCGCATTTGCGCTGGTGACTCCAGGAGAAAAAAACCCTGTGGCAGTGGGGCTGCCTGGTCAGGGGAGCCACCTCCAGCTGTCCCCCACCTTCTTCTGAAGGATAACTGTCCCTTAACTTGCTAACAAACATTCCCAGTGCGACCCTTAGCTGTTCTTTCTGTCTGCTCCGCGACAAGGCTTTGGATACATTCGTCTATTCCACCGCCGTTTTTTTTATGTTTTTGTAACTTAAAAGCTTTAAAACATTGCTGGATTAAATGAGAAACATCTAAAGTACTTTAAAATAACATAAAAATGCTGAAATATTGATTGCTAGACAAGCTTTAATTCACCTGCTCTTAGTTTTTATTACAGAAGGTCTCTTGTACTTGATTGAATGTATATATTTTTAAAAGTAAGAGTGCCTTTAAAGTATGTTCATAAATGTTAATTAAAGAAACGTTGGCTATTTACTTTTTTGATAATCACTGAGATGATTAAGGTTTAAAGAAAAGAAAAAGAAAAGGTCTGAACAAGTTGCTGAAGGTATGACCAAAAGAAAGAATATTAGAGTAGATATACTCAATGGAGTGTCTGAGGCATGGTTATGTATCCTGAAGGAAAAAGAAGGTAGTTTCTAAAGGGGGTTATTTCTGAAAGTTGTAAGAATACCTGTGGAGTTTATAGGAAGTTTGTAGAAATAAATGTTAAAAGGAAATTGATTAAATGGCACAGGCCTCACATGCCCTACATCAAAATGCCTCTGCCTTGCACATGGGAATTTCATATTTCCTGAGAGCAGCTCGCTAAATTGTTAAGCAATGCCCCCAGTGTGTTATTCACCTCCCTGTGCCAGCATTAGGGGTAAGTCCCCAAGGACTTAAACCTAATTAAATCTGGCAGATGAATGTCACTCATGTCCCTGAATTTGGCAGATTTCAGTGGATCCATGTCTCTGTGCACACATGCTCATGCTCCATTTTCGCTACTCCTCAAACAGGGGGAAACACAAAGCATGTAATAAATTACTGCTTAGCAGCTTTTCCAATCATAGGACGGCCCCTAGAGATAAAGACAGATAATGGACCTGCTTATACTAGTTCCTTCTTTTAGCAGTTTTGTAAGCGATACCAAATAATACATAGAACAGGAATTCCCTATAATCCCCAAAGACAGGCAATTGTAAAAAGAGCCAATCAGATCTTGAAGAGTCACTTACAAAAACAAAAATGGGGAGATGGGTATTATCCTACTCCACACAATCAGTTAAATCATGCCCTTTACTTTAAATTTTTAAAATTGTGACAATGTGGGTCACACAGCAGCTGAGAGTCATCAAGCTCCTCGTGTGGTGGCATCTGCTGGTATGGTGTGATAGAAGAATTTACAAACAGGGCAGTGGAGAGGAGCGGATCCAGTAATGATGTGGGGAAGAGGCACATTTGTATCTTTCCAGAAGGTGCCTCTAACTCCATCTGGGTGCCAGAGCGAGTGGTGCATCATGACCATGGACCTGGGAGAACAGCTCATCTCATTGTTCAAGAAGCTGAAGATCACACTTCCGGTGATGATGCCAGCTCAGCCACCAACCCCGAAGGAGGAGAGCAGAGGGCGGGTGGCCAAGGCCACCCGAGAAGCTAGTGTCCCCACATGGGGTCAACTGGAGAAGCTGACCAACCTTGTTCAACAAGTGGTAGAAGGACAGGTAACCCCGTCCACCCTTTTTATTGCTATGCTTGTACTTGTCAGCTGCCAGGTAGGTATGACTACAGCAGAAACTTACTGGACCTATGTTCCGGACCTCCTGTGGTTAAACCAGCCACGTGGACTGGGGAACCAGTGCCAGTGTTTCTAACAACTGGAGCTGTTTATACTTTTCTGGATACTGGCCGATCCAGGTTCCAGATACTGTGTAAACTCTCTTAAGTCCTCATCCTAGAGTAGACCCCTCACAAATTCAGTTCAGCAGGTACTTCAACCCATCTAGGTCAGTGGGTACTTCAAAACATTATGGCCAGCTCAGGCCCTTTTAAATCACAGACAAGGGGTCTGAGAGCAAGACGTGGGTTATACATGCTTCCTCCACGAGACAAGGGAGGAACCCGTGACCTCTACGTGAGCTCAGGTCGGCGGGGTGCGGAGGTAAGTAAGGTCAACCCATCCGACAATCTGTTCTGCGACCGTGCGCAGCAAGGGCCACTGACGCTAGATTCATGAGTGAGGTCCTTACTCCTTACACCCGTGGCCAGGAGAGGGGCGCCGCGCTGGCAAAGGCACCTTTGGCTGGGAGGGGACGTGCCCCTGCCCCCGCCAAAGGGGCGTACACAGTGGACGCAGGATGTCCTTTGTGGGTATAGGATGCTGGACATCCTTGTACATTTCCTTTTCTTTCTTCTAATGGGAAGCATGCCATCACATTACATAAAATACAGCCCCTCAAAAATTGGGATAATTTTGATCCACAAAACTTAAAAAAAAGCCTGATTTCTCTCAGTCCTCAGGTTTAGTGGCCTCAATACCAACCAAAGAATAGTAAAAACTGCCCCAGAATGAGGTTTTAATCTTTTCAATAGAAAAAATGAAAAATGGTTAAAAGTCCCACATGTCCAAACTTCCTTTACCCTAAGGGACAAGCCAGATTTATACAAGAACTGTAAATTAAATCTCTCACTTCTGGCAATAATAACCCAAGTCCACCAAGGAAGAAGGCGAAGCCCATGTCCCACCCCAAGCCAACCTTAATTTGGCTCAAGATAGATGAAGGGTCTGGTCATACTTCAGCCTAGATAAGGGGTTATCACCTGGAACATATTAAAAACGATTCAGATAAGTTCTCAGAAGACCCTGACAAATATATTGAAGTCTTCCAAAACCTCACTCAAGTATTGGATCTCTCATAGAGACATCAGGCTCATATAAAGTCTGACCCTGTCAGCCACTGAAAGGCAGGGTATACTAGAAAGCAAGAAAATTTGAGAATAATCACCTTCTTACTGGGGGAATAAAGAATTCTGAGGAAAGGAATAGAGATTTCTTAACAGGATAAGAAACAATCCTCCCTCCCCCCCTAGATCCTCAATGGGATGAGAAATAGAAAATAAAAAATTGCCAGTTCTGTATTATAGAAGGTCTCAAATATAATAAAACAAAGCTTATTAATTCTCTAAGTTAACCACCATTAACCAAAAGGTTGATGAAAAGCCCTCGGCCTTTTTGGAAGGCTTGGGAGGCTTTGGTTAGGTACACCAACATTACCCAGATTCAGAATTGGGACAACTAATTTTAAAGGACAAATTTATCACTCAGGATATCCCAGACAGGAGGTTGCAAGAATTGGCTACTGGTCCTAAGAGTGCTTTAAAAATCTCCTGAAAGTTATCACCTCTGTGTTCTATAATAGAGACCAGACTGGGGAAAAAGCAGAAACAGGGGAAGCTGGGTGACTCGGGTGTTTGACATCCAGTGCTCTAGTATGTTCCAGAGCAAAGCCTCTACCTTATGTGGGGCAGTTAGGATTAGTTACTGCCTTAGGGTTAACTTATTTGCTTTTTCGATAAGCATAGCTATGGCTGCTACCGACTGGAGGCAAGTATGTTACCCAAATGCAAAGGGGTCAAGTCTTTTGGACAAATAGGCTACTGGCCTTTTCTAAGGGTTGAGACTTTGGGTGAATACCTCTTTGGCTATGCCCCTTGTCTCACATACATAGAGGTGGAAAGACTTAGTTACATCTGGTAGTACTAGTTGGCCCATTGTCCTTGCTCTGCTTATGTCTGTATAACTGCCTAATATTTTACCTCAAGGATCCTGGCTCTGAATTCTTTTAGGGAAAATGGACGTTGAATTTCTTCTGTAGCTGTTTCGTGCTGTCAGAAGGATGATGAGGCCTGGGCACAGAATGAAGTGGGTTTTGACTTGGCAGAGACAAACTGTAACAAATAGTCTGGTGGAAGGGAAAGAAAACATTTCAATTTTAATAAACTCTATTGAAATAGAAATTTTCTCCTTAAAATTACCTCTATGTTTATTAAAAGAGCCAAATCAAGACAGATTTACCTATTGTATTTAATTTGACCTGATTGTTTGCATAAACACAAGAATGGTAACTAACTACCTTTGCCAGAATTTCATGATTTTATCTTAGTGTGCCCCATAGGGCTAGGAAGCCAAGCCATCCAGCTGCCATCCGGCCTTGCCTGCAGTATCTGCTGAGTTAAATGAATCCCTCACTTTCAACAACTCCACCTAGACCCACACCCTAGGTTTTAAGGCCCATCTCAGTAGCCCTCCTACTCATTGCAGCCCAGAGTGCTTGAGGGTTCTGCAGGGACACAGAGGCGTCCTTATTGCTCCCCTTCTACTCTGACCAACCACCAGTGATGACAAGGCATGGGCCTGACACTCCAGTGCCAGCCATTTTCAGGGCTCCCAAGCAGGATACCGGGCTTTTCCTTGGCACTCTTATTGCTTCAAGTCTTCAGAGTTCAGACAGGGCTCTTTAAAATATGATACACCAGTCAAAGTTTCCGGTCAATGAAACCACTATTGAAAACTGGTCTTACTGAATTTACGCAAAGAAATATATTGCCATGGTTTTTTAAGCATTGCCAAATTTCAGAGGAATTATATAAGGAGAAAAATATACTGACCTGCTTTAAGATCTTCTGATTTTCCTTGTCAGTCCTTTCTATGGATTCTTCAGAGTAATATAACTGTCTTCAAATGATAAGGAGAAATTCAAAATTTCTTTATTCAAGTAGACAATTATAGCTGTCCTTGTAGTAGGGTTCTCCCTACTTGACTTGCCCTTAAAATTTCAAATGGTCTCTGGGAGGGGTGACATGCCCTCTGAGAAAGGATTAAGGGAAATTTATTGCTTTACAGGGTCTCACATGTCACAGGACCTCACTAAGTCTGTAATTCCTGTAACAAAGGACTGATACCACTTCCCTCTGTTCCAAACAGGCCTTCCCCAGTTTCCTAAAGTTGAGGTTTGTGTCAACCTGACATGGGTATGGCCACACAGGCCTGCAAGACAGTATACAGGCTGCCAACTGTCTTTCAATAGAGACCAAAACCAGATGGGTATTTTCCTTGCCCATTTGGGCACCTGCCCTTTTGGCAACTGCATTCAAATCAGTAAGGTTAATGCAATATTATTAACACAATGAAGTACAATATTGGCACTGTGGCCACCTTAGGTAGCCAAATCTTCTGCTACCATATATGACAAATGGCAGGGCTATACACATATCTTATTTTTAAATATATTTTATTGATTTTTCACAGAGAGGAAAGGAGAGGGATAGAGAGTTAGAAACATTGTTGAGAAAGAGACATCAATCAGTTGCCTACTGCATGCCCCCTACTGGGGATGTGCCCGAAACCAAGGTACATGCCCTTGACCGGAATCGAACCTGGGACCTTTCAGTCTGTAGGCCGACACTCTATCCACTGAGCCAAACTGATTTCGGTGGCTATTCAAATATCTTAAGGAGGTGACTAAAGTCTATTCTTGACCTTCCCACACAAAGCAAAATTGTCCTTGTCTTTCTGGAGTCATGTTCATGAAGACACAGGCATTATCTAAGCCTATATAATACAGTTTTCTGCAGGCCACTGTCAGGGCTGTGTATGATGGCCAGTTCTTTCTAGCTACAAACATAGCCTGTTTAATTTTTCTAAAATTTATTCTGGCACACGAGAAAGTTGTTTTGCTGTAAAAGAGCCAAATCAAGACCAATTTACCTATATAACTGGGCTTGGACATCTGCCTAGAAAGCCGAAATTTATAAGTTTAACATGTGACCTTAGGTCCTTCCAACCTCAAGGTCTCTACCATCCCTCAGTCAGACTCCTCTCTTGGAGAATCTCAAAGTCCTGAAGGCTCCCAGGTCCAGGGAGAGTGCCTTTCCTTTGCTCTTTGACTTTAAGCTGCCAGTCCAAAACAGCCAGAGTTGTAATTAGAAACAGCTTTGCATATTTCAAAGCACTTCTGTGGCAGTGGCTTGGGTATTAAGCCCCTTGTCTTCCCACCATTACCCTTTGTGGCAGAGAAGCAATCAGGCCTCTCCCAAGGGAGTGCACTGGAAAGGGATCTCAGCCCCTCTCTTCCAGCAGCAGCAGCAGGTACTGAATCCCTGTCCTATGCACACAGGGAGCTTTCACTAGCTCTATCTGCTGCTTTTACAGATCCCAGGCTCCCTGCTCTATTCTTGGGGCTGCAGGAAGGCCAATAGCAGTCACTGGCCTCTGGTTTAACTGTTGTAGCCAGGAACCCTAAGCCTAAGTTTTGTATTGCTTGTTGTAAAATGCTCATTATTCACTGGGCAGCAGTGAGACAGCTCTAGTATCAGGTAAATGTCTGCTGTCCCTGCTTTTCTCCCTGCTGTGGCTTCTTCCAGGGCCACTGCTGGCAGCTCAGGCATACAGCCCTCTTTCTTTCACCTGGTTCTCAGGGGCTGAATCTGCCTAGCTACCGGTTTTAAATCACCAGGGCAGCTAGATTAATTGTGCTTGCAGAAAATTTGCAATCTAGTGAAGTTCTGATAAGACACCTGGACCAGACCCCTATTCCAGCAGAGTAGTCTGCAGCCAGTAAAAATCAACAAAAACCTCTCTCTCCCTGCTTCATGATTAACTGCCACCACCCTTTCTCCCCTTTTCTGCATTAACCATTTACTCTCTCCTGAAACAAGGCAAATGGTCTGAGATCCTGTATATTTAGGCTTTTTACATTTAAGGATACATTTTTCTTTCTGTAACAGTTGTTTTCCCTCATAGATTTTTCCTCTTTATTCTAAGCCTCTAGAGCAGTGGTTCTCAACCTTCCTAATGCCATGTCCCTTTAATGCAGTTCCTCATGTTGTGGTGACCCCCAACCATAAAATTATTTTCATTGTTCTACAATCTTCCTAATGCCACGTCCCTTTAATGGAATTCCTCTTGATTTTTCTGACCAATCCCGTTCCCCAGTCTAGTTGCTTGTCTCCCTTTCCTAGTGCGAGTCAGAAGAAGACAATTCCTACAGAGGGGAGAAATAGAAACAGTGGGAGTTTCAGAGAAAACTACAGATTACCGCTGTAGTTTCGATGGCTGAGGTCCAACCTGTGGAGAAAAATGACTCTTAGTCATCCTGGAAAGATAGAGGATGAGGATAAGGGTGTGTAGGGAGATTTCTCGTGAACTGAAAGCCTGCATGGCCTCCTGAAAGAAAATATATTTAATCCAGTTACAGATGCTATCAGAATCAGGATGAGGGAGGAAGGGAAAGACCAGGTAATGTTCTCTATGAGGATCCTAATAACTGAAAACAGCAAGTCAAACAAAACATATAACCAGGAAGACAACATATAACCATACAAGACACACAACTAGGGTTAAATAAATAAATAAAATAAAATAAACACGTTAATAATAACTTTAGCCTTAGTTCAGCCTTAGATGGCTCATGTTGGACTATGATTTCACAGGCAAGGACAGGGCCTCTAAATCTCTCCACCCTGCAGAGATATAAGCCCTGTCCCTGGAAGTCTCCAACCACCAAAAGAGATAAGCCATAAATAAAAATTTTTTGTTCTTTGAAATGTCACAAGTTTATACCTTTAAATTAACCCTAGGACTTTAAAATTTCAATTTAATATAGCAAATTCACAAATCAGAGCAAACTGAAACTCTTATACAAAATTAAAGAGAAATTTTTATTAGCTAAATGGGCTGATTCCCTCTCTGACAGAGAGCAAAAAACTCAGATAAAGTAATTCCAGCAGCTACTAAAGACTTTTGTACTCTGTACAGCAGGTCCACCCCATCTTTAAACAAATTAAATAATAGAAAGAGATAACAAATACTCTCCTGTGTACAACCAGAAGGCACAAAGTAGCTTCTGCCTCACACAGACCAGTTAATGAGCAGATAATTATGCCAAGACAGACAAACATCCATACTCACACTCTCTCAGTAGACTAGCCCAGATTGGCCAGAGCAGATAAATGAAACAATGCCCAACTCCCCAGACGGGCTTGGGGGCACTCCTGGCACCCATGCCCCAGAACAAAACTCTCTACCAATGTCTTGGTGGGAACCTACCAGAGGAGTTAAGACTGCGTCCAGTCCCCCTTCTCAGTAGCGAATTGGCTAGTCTCTCACACAAACTCATAATTCCTTAATCGAATCTGAATTCACTCACCTCTAGAGTCCCACATTTATAAACTAGCTAGTCTGAGTTTTTTTTTTAAATATATTTTATTGATTTTTTACAGAGAGGAAGGGAGAGGGATAGAAAGTCAGAAACATTGATGAGAGAGAGACATCGATCAGCCGCCTCCTGCACGTCCCGCACTGGAGATGTGCCCGCAAGCAAGGTACATGCCCTCAACCGGAATCGAACCCGGGACCTCTCAGTCCGAAGGCTGACGCTCTATTCACTGAGCCAAACCGGTCCCGGCAACTAGTCTGAGTTTTTTACTTCTACCAGATATTTACCCAGTTTAAACAGTCCACCTGATACCTGATTCCTGATTAATTTGCCTGAGGAAGCTATAGCTTCTGGGGAGGTGATCAAGCTCTCTCTTCCACTCACGTGGAGTGGGCCGAACTGATCAGGCCCCTACCTTACAGATTCTGTTGACAGGTCCAGAAATGTCCGTCCACTCTCTCCAGATGCCAGCCAGGTCCTGGACTGAGGTCTGGGAGGGCCTGAAGTCCCCCGGTTCAATTCTGCTAAATTAGCAGAGCGGCACCTACCAGAGGCCTATCTGGCTCTCCCTATCCCCAAACCCAGTCCACCCACCAGAGGCTAAAAAGCCAAACAAGGGTTGGTTTTCTCGGTCAGGGAACCAATAATGTTACAGAGAACTGGAATAATCAAACAATGCTTGGAGAGTTTGGAGTTACATTTATTATGTACAGGTCCAGAGGAAAATGTTTCTCAAATTTTGGGCCCCAACATGCAGAAATTTTCCTTATTTATATGTTTTTACATTCTTTGTCTCCCAAATATGGGATGTTTCCCGTCCCTTTTGCAAGTTCTTAAAGAGCCCCTATGTGCTGGGGCCTTGCGTCCTCAATTAAAGGCCTGGCCTGGTGCCAGCACTGATAATTTTGTCTGGGGAAGGTTTAATAGCCTCTCTGGAGGAAGAGTAGTCTCATTTTACTTATTATTTAAGCAAGCAAACATTTATAGAAGCCAAATAGCAAGGTTAAAATTTCAAACAGCAGTTTTTATATAGATGGATGCTTCAGGGGAACACCGCATGTTCCAGTCTAAAACTCCCACTTCAGCTCTATCCATTGAGCAAAACTGTCTAGGGCTCATTCCATGGCAGATGAGGGAGAAACTAGCTCCCTAGCTGGGGCCATTGTCTGTGTGGAGTTTGCATGCTCTCCCCATGTCTTTGAGGGTTTTCTCTGGGGACTCTGGTTTTTTTCCAAAGATGTGCAGTTTTGATTAACTGGCCTGACTATATTGTCCCACTCTGAGGGAGGGTGAGATATGGTGTGCATGGCCTGTCAGAGCAGGTTACTGACTTGTCCCCTGAGCTGCTGGGACAAGCTAAGCCACCCAACTTTCAACTTGAATAGCAGGTTTGAAAATCATTATCCTACTTGTTTTTATCCATCGTTCTTAAATGTATGCATAGCTCATATTTCAATGTTTTATATTAGAAGCATTTGGTTTTTTTTTAAGGGGTTTAGTGATGTTTTTTGACCAGAAATATGACACAGGAACGCAATTCTTGTGTCTATCAGTTGGCCTCGGGTCCCATTGGTTTATGCCATGTCACTTAAAGCCAGTTTCCAGGAATCTAACACAGACATTGAGTAGATACTGACTGTACACAGTGTGGATCCTGAGAAAGAAGTCACCTCCCAAGAAGGGATCCTGGTGGCTGCTGGGCTCAAAGATTTTTAGGAAAAGCAGCACTTAGGTGCCATTTCTACCCAGGCCACACATAGAGAAGCCTGCACTGAAACCTCTGCATGGGGTTCTTGCATCTGAGCTGATCTTATAAAGCAGTTTCTGGAATCTTATTTCAACCAATAGGCCTGAGGCCTTCCGCATCCGATTGGAACTGCGCAGGTCTGACCAACCATGGGTTGGGCTGAGGGGGGGCAACTCTTTTCTGACCAATCAGGACAGTGCCTCTTGCACCAATCAAACTGTGAGGACTTAGAGTCCTCATTTGCATGAGGATAGACCAATCAGGGACCAGGGGTAGGAATTTCTATCCATATAAGCCAGCTCCTCTCTGCATTTTCCCTTTTTACCTAAGATGGAGGACTGTGTCTCCTTGTTTGATCTGAAAGAGAAGTTGTCTCTCTAGAGCAGAGAGAAGCAGACCAGCCAGTCCAGAGCCCATTGGCACAGAGGGGAGCAGGCCAGCACAGGGAAGCAGATGAGGGAGGAGCAGAGCAGGTGAGGGGCTGGGCCTGGCTGCCTCACAACCATACTGAATCACAGCTGTTTTTACACTGAACTAAAAATCCTTCTTCACAGAATCTCCAACTTGGGGATTTCTGTTGGCATTGAATTGGTTCCAACTACTAGTTGACAATAGCTTGTTGAATTTTTATAAAGTCACACACAAGTGCAACCAGAACCCAACCCAAGAAACCAAATTAATATCCCCTATGCATAAACCCATGGACATAGACAATGGCATGGGGAAGACTGAGGGAGAAAATGGGAGACATCTGTAATACTGTCAACAATAAAATAAAAATTAAAAAATACATATATGTTATAAATGCCAATGTCAATAATTTTTAAAATGTGGATAAAACTAATTTAAAGGAAAACAATTTGGCCCTTGCGGCTGGTATGGCTCTGGTTGAGTGTAGTCCTATGAACTAGGAGATCACGGTTTGATTCCCAGTCGGGGTGTATGCCCGGGCTGAGGGATGGATCACGAGTGGGGGCATGCAAGAGGCAGCCAATGGATATTTCTCTTTCATTGATGTTTCTACTTCTCCCTCTCTGAAAATTAATAAAAATGTATTACAAAAAAAAAGAAGAAAGACAAGAGTTAGCTTGGGAAGGCCCAGAGAGGAGCTGAGAGGGGATGAAGAGCTTGAGTAAGCCTGGGAGGTCCCTCAGACTGAAGGGGACCAGACACATTTCTCGAGTTGCCTTTTCCTTAGTCTTTTGGGAAGCTGTTAGGTGTGTTTTTGTGTGATTGATAACAAAACATACACCAAACTCTTAATGGCCAAATAATCTGGATACAGAGCAGTTTGAGGAGCAGTTCCAACTGTGGCGACATTACTGGTCCCTGCAGACTGCAGGGAGCACTTAGGACACTCACCTCAGCAAGGACCTTGGCATCCTGGTGGCTGATTTCCTCCCGTCAGTTTCCTTACAGAGAGATGAGTTTGGTTGATGTTAGGGGGAGAGAGAAGCAAAGAAGAGATGGCCTACACCCACATCTGCCTGCCTGGCTCTGTCTGACCCAACTCTACAGTTGACTTGTCAACCCCCTTGGATTGGTGAAGATACCACAGGGAGGCCCAGTGGCTTCCCTGGGCCCCTCCACTTGTCGGGAGAGTGAACTGGAGATAGCAGCCAGAAGTGTGGTTCAGAAACGCACGCTCATTCCCGGAGGCAGGAACTACCTGCCCTCCTCAGTAGAGAGTAATGAGGATGCAAACCCAGTGATGTCTTCAGATCTTCTTCGGAAAGGCCTTCTGGGATTAAGGAAGATGCTTGTAAAAGGCTCTTTATCTCCCCTTTTCATCCCACAGGGAAAATGAGCCTTAGATCCGGGAGACCTCAGGCAGGCACAAGGGTAGGGCCAGTGCCCGGGAGCCCTGAGGCCAGCTGGGTGGAAAGGGCTTTGGGAGGCCCTGGGGGGTGGAGTCTGGACAAAGTGTCCCTTGTCTGGGGCCATCGCAGGGCTGCTGCAGAGACTGAGAGGACATTTGGAGGAAATTTGGAGCATCTACTGGTTGTAGTTCGTGGGTCTGAGGGAGGCAGGGAGACCACTCCAAGTGTGTGGCTGGGTTTAGAGAGAAGATGACTTTAACAAAAAAGAAAAGACAATTTAACAGAATTGATTCACAAAAAGTGATAAAACCCTAATGATGGAGTAGTCATTAAAGACAAATTGAATTAGCTTAATGTAAAAAGAGCCTATTTCTGAAATAATGCATTAGGTTCAGAGGGTTATTTATTTTGATTATTTTATTTTATTTTCTATCCTCACTGGAGAATATTTTTTCCATTGATTTTTAGAGAGTAGAAGGGAGAGAGTTGGGGGGAGGGGGAGAGGAAGAGAGAGAGAGAGAGAAAAAAACATTAATTGGTTGCTTCCTACATGGACCCCAGCTAGTGATCAGATACACAATCTGGGCCTATGCTCTGACCAGGAATTGAACCCACTGCCTTTTGGTGTGCAGAACAATGCTTCAACCACCTGAGCCACACTGGCCAGGACACTATAACCACATTTAACCAAATCTTTGGGAAATTTACAATTTTTATTTATATATCTATCTTGTTTCAATAAATAAAATTGAAGTCTTTTAAAATAATATATTTTATTAATTTTTTACAGAGAGGAAGGGAGAGGCAGAGAGAGTTAGAAACATTGATGAGAGAGAAACATCCATCAGCTGCCTACTGCACACCCCCCACTGGGGATGTGCCCACAATCAAGGTACATGCCTTTGACTGGAATTGAACCTGGGACCTTTCAGTCCTCAGGCAGACACTCTATCCACTGAGCCAAACCGGTTAGGGCTAAAAATGAAGTCTTGACAAAAAATGCAGTCTAAGATAGCTCAAGAAAAAAATTGTGAGTTTTAAATATGGATATTCAAAAGCTCTGAATATCAGCAAAATAAACCACTATTTGTATACAATAACACATGGATACCAAACCTATACAATTGAAAGATAGCTCTGCATCAGAAAGCATCCCCATTACATCAACACCCTAACAGATTAAAGGAGAAAACCATACAGTTGCCTTCATAAATGTGGAAAAGAAGAGTTATGAGAGCTGGGCCTAGCAGGGAGCATGCTTAACCTGATGAAAAGCATCTAAACCCAGCAAGTGTTTGATGTAAAGAAGAAACTGCTGAAGTTTCCACTCTCACATGTTTGCACCTCTGGACCCCATGCCACCCTCTCCCCGGCTCTGTGCCTGGGCCTGGAGTTTACACTCATGCGCTTCCTCGCCCATTAGTTTCCAGTTGCCATTGGGTGGTACTGACTGCAGTTCCGAGAGAGGAATCATGTCAACGTATCTATTCCCCTTATGCTTCCGGGCAAAGCCCTCTGAGACCGCCAGCTCCTAATGCAGCCATTACTCTTCTCAATGTGATCCGCTTTACATGACAGACATTTTATCACACACATCATTTAACCTATTCATGCACATCTGTATGTGTTGTACCCCAGTCCTTCCCCACTCACACTCATTGGTTCTCATTTATAGCCAATTGTGTAAGAATTATGAAATCCATTGTGTTCTGATACCCATGCTGACCTCTGATGGTTGCTGTATTTTTTTTTTAACTTTAAAAAATGTTTTATTGATTTTTAGAGAGAGAGGAAGGGAGAGGGATAGAGAGATAGAAACATTGATGAGAGGAACATCATTGATCAGCTGCTTCCTGCACAAGCCTGCAACCCAGATACATGGTCTGACCGGTATCAAACCTTGGACCCTTTAGTGCAAAGGCTAATGCTCTATCTGTGGAGCCATTTGCATATATGAAATACCTACAAGTAGCCAAATAGCCAGAGCAGAGACTCTGTCTTCTGATTTTTGCTGATGTTATTCTTCCTACTTCTGGTTTACTACTCAATGAAGATTCACACCAGCATAGTCACAAGCTAGCTTCTGTTTTCTCTCTTCTGTAGGAAAAGAACTTGTAAGGTCACGATTTCTGATATATTGACACAAAAATAATATTTCTTTGCTTAGGTCTGTAATTTTTTCTTAGCCCATGTTTTTCCCCACCTTCTCTATTTTTAACTTCTTCTTTAAAAAAATATTTTATTGATTTTTTCTTTTTACAGAGAGGAATGGAGAGGTGAGTGAAAAACATTGATGAGAGAGAAACATCGATCAGCTGCTTCCTGCACACCTACTGGGGATGTGCCCGAAACCCAGGTACATACCCTTGACCAGAACTGAACCTGGGATCTTTCAATCCGCAGGCCAATGCTCTATCCACTGAGCCAAACCAGTCAGGGCTTGACTTCTTTTTTTAAAAAATAACTCTATTAAAAATGTTTTGATTGATTTCAGAGAGGAAGGGAGAGGTAGAAATATCAACAATAAGAGAGAAACATTGATCGGCTACCTCCTGCATGCCCCACACTGGGGACCGAGCCTGCAAACCGGCATGTGCCCACGACCCTCCAGTCCACAGGTTGACACTCTATCTACTGAGCCATACTGGCCAGGGCTATTTTTAACTTCTTAAAATCCCATTTTTATTTTATAACTTATACACCATAACATCTGAAGTCTGTGCTCTTGATCTTTTTGTTCATTTTCTTTGTGATTTTTCTCATGTTTCTAGTTTCAGATTTAATGTGGTCTCCCTGGCAAAGTTCTGGATTCTGAGTTTAGCTTCATGCTCCTCCGAGCAATGACTCAGTGTTTTGTTCTAAGAAACCTTTGGTGCATGTCGCTCAGCTGCTGATTTGCTGGAGGAGTGCATGCCTGCAATTTCAAGTCCATTATTTTTGTGATTAATAAGCAATTCCTGTACTTCCTCCCTACCTCCGTTTTTTACTGTGAGGTCTGGAAGAGCTCTAGCAAGAAGTTTCTGGAAGACCATTTTTCTTCTAAAGCTTTGCAAATCAGAAATTTAGAAAACAAGCTCAATAGCTTAGAGAACATAAATGGTTGTTGTGAGTTTCTCCTAAAAATTGGTTATTTTGAAAGTCAATTTGACCCAGCTGGTGTGGCTCAGTGGTTGAGCATCGACTTCTGAACCAGGAGATTACAGTTCCATTCCTGCTCATGGCACATGCCTGGGTTGTGGGCTTAATTCCCGGTGGCTTGCGGGGAGGGTGGGGTATGCAGGAGGCAACCGATCAATGATTCTTTCTGTTCGTTGATATTTCTATCTCTCCCTCTTCCTTACTCTCCAATATCAATACAAAATATAAAAACAAACAAACAAAAATGTAGTTTAAAAAAAGGGTTGTAAAAGAAAAAGAATAGACAAAGATGGCTTCTTGTTTTCCTCGGAAGATAATATTCTATCGGCAAATTTGGGTATGGCTAATCGTAGAACAAAATTGGGGAAAAGATATATTGGGTTTGGAATGTCTATTTAGACACTCAAGAAGAAATGTTGAGTAGGTGTCTGTATAGATGAGTTTGAAGTTCAGAAGAAAGGTCAAGGTTGGAGATGTATGTATGGGAGTTGAGAGCATACAAATAGTGTTTAAAAGAATGTGACTGAAGGCTGTCTGCTCATCCCTAAGACTCTGCCCCATCCAAGCCTAGCACAGAGGCTTTTGCAATCTTGCAAGTCTTAAGGTGGAGTCCAGCACAGAAGTTCTCCCGGCGTTGACACAGCTGATCCTCACATCCAATTGGCTTGGAGGTCAATTACTCCCAGTGATACCAACAACAATCAAGACTTAACCACAACAAGGCTGTACACATAGTTTACAAAGGGGTGCATCAAAAGCTTCCACCTCAGGTAACAGGGGAGGCGGAGCTACTGGGCCATATAGGACACCTCGCACAAAAAGCTACTCTATCAACTCAGGGAAGCAGTGAAGGCACTCTGAGATTCCACCCCATCCAAGCTCAACAGAGAGGCTTTTGCAGTTTTGCAAGTTTTGTATCACAAGGCTGATTCCAACACAGAAGATTTCCCGGCATAGTGAAAATGCGGAGACAAAGGAACAGACCACAAACAAAAGAAATGGAGGAAAACAAATGACTGGATATAGAGTTCAAAACCATGGTTATAAGGTTTTTCAAGAATTTCCTAGAAAAGATGGATAAATTTAGTGAGACCCAAGAGGAGATGACAAAAGACCAACTAAAAATTAAACATACACTGATTTTTAAAAAAATATATTTTATTGATTTTTTACAGAGAGGAAGGGAGATAGAAAGTCAGAAACATTGATGAGAGAGAGACATCGATCAGCCGACTCCTGCACAGCCCCACAGTGGAGATGTGCCTGCAAGTAAGGTACATGCCCCCAACCAGAATCGAACTTGGGACCTTTCAGTCCACAAGCTGACGCTCTATCCACTGAGTCAAACCAGTCTCAGCTAAACATACACTGATTAAAATAAAAAATATTATACAGAGACCTAAGACCGGATTAGAGTAACACAACAATCAAATAAAAAAAATTGAAATACAAAGAAGCAGAAAACACTCAACAGGAAAAGCAAGAAGAAAAAAGAATCCAAAAATGTGAAGATAGTGTAAGGAACCTCTGGGACAACTTCAAGTGTACCAACATCAGAATTATGGGGTGCTGGAAGAAGAGAGAGAGAGAGCAAGATACTGAAAACCTATTGAAAGAAATAATGAATGAAAACTTCCCCCACCTGGTGAAAGAAATAGTCCAGGAAGCACACAGAACCCCAAATAAAAGGAATCCAAAGAGGACCACACAAAGACACATCACAATTAAAATACCAAGAGCAAAAGACAAAGAGAGAATATTAAAAGAAGCAAGAGAAAACAGTTAATTACCTACAAGGGATCACTCATACGACTGTCAGCTCATTTCTCAACAGAAACTATGCAGGCCAGACGGGAGTGGAAAGAAATATTCAATGTGATGAATAGCAAGAACTTACAACCAAGATTACTCTACCCAGCAAAGCTATTTTTCAGAATTGAAGGTCAGATAAAGAACTTCACAGAAAAGAAAAAGCTAAAGGAGTTCATCAACACCAAACCAGTATTATATGAAATGCTGAAAGGTACTCTTTAAGAAGAGGAAGAAGAAGAAAAAGGTAAAGATAAAGATTATGAGTAGCAAATACATATCTATCAATAGGTGAATCTAAAAATTAAGTGAATTAAAAATCTGATGAACAGAATAAACTGATGGATATAATAGAATCAGGGGCATAGAAAAGGAGTGGAATGACAATTCTAAGGGGAAAAGGGGTAAGGGGGGTGCTGGAAGAGACTGGACAAAAATCATACACCTATGGATGAGGAAAATGTGGGGGGAGGTAAGGGTAGAGGGAGGGTTGCAGCTGGGTGGAGGGGAGCTATGGGGAGAAAAAAGAGAAAGAAATGTAATAATCTGAACAATAAAGATTTATTAAATAAAAAAATAAAATAAAAAAGCAATCCCACTTACCATCGCACCAAAAAAATTAAGATACCTAGGAATAAACTTAACTCAGGAGGTAAAAGACCTATATGCAGAAAACTACAAGACACAGAAAAGAGATAGAAGAGGACATAAACAGATGGAAGAGCATACCATGCTCATGGATTAGGAGAATCAACATCATTAAAATGTGCATTCTACCCAAAGCAATCTATAGATTCAATGCACTATCCATTAAAACACCAACAGCATATTTCACAGACCTAGAAAGAACTCTGCAAAAATTCATCTGGAACAAGAAAAAGACTCCAAATAACCACACCAACCCTAAGAAAGAATAATAAAGTAGGTGGGATTTTAATACCAGATTTTAAGCTGTATTACAAAGTCACTGTTCTCAAAACAGCCTGGTACTGGCACAAGAACAGACACATAGACCAATGGAATAGAATAGAGAACTCAGATATCGACCCAAACCATTATGATCAATTAATATTTGACAAAGGAGGCATGAACATACAATGGAGTCAAAACACTCTCTTCAATAAATGGTGCTGGGAAAA
>JAAGEH010000005.1:44310829-44344128 GCA_011751065.1 Lasiurus cinereus
CGCACTGACCACCAGGGAGCAGATGCTCCATGCAGGAGCTGTCCCCTGGTGGTCAGTGCACTCCCACAGCCAACTGTTCCTGGCCAACCAACCTCCTGTGGTCTCTCTCCCTGGCCCCTGGGGCAGGGATTGGGAACTGGGGGTGGGTGGCAGCGAGCACCAGACATGGTGGCAGCATGGTGGTGAGAAAAGGAGGTGGCTGGGAGGCAGGGAACTCCTTGATCGGCTTTGTCTAAGGACCCGACCTGTGGACGAATTTCATGCACTGGGCCTCTAGTCAAGAAATAAGCATGTTTAAGTGATGGCCAAATAAATTTGAGTAAATTGAACAAGATAAAATATTTTAGTTATTTCATTTACCATAACCATGTAGGCATTAAATGGAACTTAGAAAAAATTGACTCACCACTGACAAAGTTCTCTCAAACAGGCAACATTCTTAGAAATGTATAAAAAGACCATTTATTTTACTCGTTAATGAATTCGGGTCTGATCCTTTCAAGTCTACTTTGATTCCTTTAATAGCATAATTTTTCTCATGCAATGTTCTAAGACCATAGACTACGTGCCCTTTCTAGCCAGCTTCTTACATTTTGTGATCTAAGGAGATGGAATATAGATGTCTCAGAGGCAACTCATGAATAAGCTGGCCTGTGGAGAAAGTCATTTATCACTAAGACCATTTTTTCCTCTTTACTAGAGGCCCAGTGCATGAAAATTCATGCACTGGAGGGCAGGATCCCTTAGCCCAGCCTGCCCTCTCTCACAGTCCAGGAGCCCTCAGGGGCAGGAGGTGACCTGGAGATCAGGGAAAGATGACACCCCATTACACCTCTGCTGCTGCCACTGCTGGCTGAGCAAGCTTGGGCCAGCCCTGGTTACCTGAGCCTTGGGCGGCCCTGAGCAGCTGGGCAGCCACCATCTGAGGCTTGCCTGCACCTTGGACCGGCCTTGGGTGGCTAGGGGGCTGAGGAGACTGGGGTAAGTGCATAAAACACCTTGCTGCACACCTGCCACCACAGTGGAGCTGAGGTGACTGGGCGCGACCATCTTTGAGGGCATGAAATCAATTAGCATATTCCCTCTTTATTGGCTGTAGGCACCATCTTTGTGACAGCATGAGTATCAGTTAGCATATTCCCTCTTTATTAGACAGGATTTCTTAAAGAAGATTCTTTAACATTTTCTGGTAGTGCTGGTTTGGTAATGATGAATTGCCCTACTTTTTCTTGTCTGGGAAGCTCTTTATCTCTTCTTATATTTTGAATTATAGTCTTGCTGGGTAAAGTAGTCTTGGTTGTAGGTCTTGCTTTTCATCATTTGATTATTTCATGCTTCTTATGAGGACTGGAATTTTCTTGGTTGAGTGTCAGCCTCTTCCTTCCCTCTCACTAAAGGCACTTTTTCATAGTATTTTCTCCCTATGTCTGTCCTTTGTGGAGGTGGTGTCTTTGCCCACTTAGCTCCTGGGTTTTTATAAAGCAAACACTGCTGGGAGGGTTAGAGAGGGAGAGAGGGAAGCTAGGACAGCATTGTGCATTGTGAGGTCTGAGGTTCACTCCTGGGAGATGCTGGGGACCCCTCTAAACAGGATCCCTTCCTTGCCTAAATCCCGGAACAGTGAGGCCAAAGACAGGGTGTCAGGCAGAACTATCATGGCATGGAAGAGCTGCTGTGGAGATGGTGAGTTTTTAGAAAAGTTGAATAAATTTTACATATAACATGGCGTAAGTGTAAGATCACAGGGGTTACTTTGATGCCTCTATACACTGTAATATGATGGCTGTTGTAGTGATGTTTATCACATTACATAACATAGAACAATATTGTTGTCTATATGCATTATGTTGTGCATTATCTTTATGGCTTATTTACTCCTCATTGCAAGTTTGTGCCCTTAAACAACATTCATCTTATCCTCCATCGCTCAAAATACCGCAACACTGTATGCGAGTTTCATGTAACAGTGTGTTCCAGAATGCAGTCATTTACTCATTTTGCCTGGGCAGCACTGGGCAGGGCCATTGTAAAGCTTTCAGCACAAAGGACAGCAGGTGCATAGGCAGTCTGACTTGAGGAGAAAGGGAAGAGGAAAGGTCAGACTCCCATGCGAGGCTTTCTTCCCAAATCACAAGTAGGCGTGCCTTCCTGTGGTGAGTGGCCAGGAGATGCATGGGCCCTTCACATGGAAGGAACGCCAGGTGGGGAGAGGCCGGCCTGCACACCTCCTGGATTCTTCTTCTCAACCCATTGGCTTAACCTTGAAGCCTTTGGTCAGCCAAGAGGGTGTCTGTTGTATCAGAGGGCTGTTCCACAGTCTCCCTTATCCTCCTATTCCTGCACCTGGTACCATTCCTGGGAAAGAGCAGGTGCTTGGTACATATCTTTTGAAGGCAGGAAGGCAGAGAGGAAGGCAGGCCTTGCCTCAGAGAAGAAGAGGACTCAGAAGCCCTCGCCCTGCTCATTACCTGCCTCTGGGTGAAGTAGTACTTATCACCCCCCAGAGAAATGCCCTTTCTTCAGGGCCTGGGGAAGGCAGGAATACACATCCCCTTTGCACGTCCCCAGGTTTCTCATGATACTAATCAACCTAATAGGCTGTGACAGTAATTTAAAAAATAAAATAGGCCTGCCCTGATCGGTTTGGCTCAGTGGATAGACTGTCGGTCTGTAGACTGAAACATCCCAGGTTCAATTCTGGTCAAGGGCATGTGCCTTTGTTTTGGAAACATCCCCAGTAGGGGGTGTGCAGGAGGCAGCTGATCGATGTTTCTCTCTCATCGATGTTTCTAACTCTCTATCCTCCTTTCTTCCTCTCTGTAAAAAAATCAATAAAATATATTTTAAAAATAGGCCTGATAGTGCAGGACAGACAGAAGGAAAACAGAAGAGCACATTGTGTGTAGCAAGAGGTCACTCTGTGGAGACTGGGATGTGCATGTATTTTTTCTGAGTTGCCTGATAAATTGCATATTTTACTCTGAGTTGCAGTAAAAAATGTCAAAAACATTGACTCTCCCGATTCAGCAGCATGAAACTGCACTCACTCCTGTAGGAATGAGCTTACATGGTAGCCTCTGTCTTTATGCTGCTCCCAGAGGGGGCTATGCCAGAGGGGGCCCTTCGGGGAGGACCTGGAAGCCATGCCCAGGGGTTGGGCCTTTCCGAGAGACCACAGAAGGCGGATGGGCAGGGAAGCACACTACGTTTGGGGGAGCAGGTGGGGATGGCACTGGCTCCAAATGCAGCTCTGTCCTGAGTGAGGGTAAGACTTGGGCAAGCTGTTGCTGGTGAGTGAGTTTTCTCAGAAGTGAAAGTGAGCACCCACTCTCTAGTACACGGCTCAGTGGGCAGGCTGCATGCGAACGGCCTCGTGGTGCAGTGCCTGGCTGCCCAGCTCTCATTGAAGGGTCTCGCACCCCAGCTCTGTGATGTGGCAGCCAGTGGAGGATGTGTGGGGCGGTTCTCTGGGCAACAGCTGGTGGGAGGCTCTGTTACCAGGCCTGAGAAAGGTGTTGGGTGGGCAAATGGGTGGAGGATGGGGCCTGTGGCAGGGAGGGGAACTGGCATATCAGACCATCGATGGACCTGTAGGTTAGGGACCTCCTCACGGTGCAGGGTAGAGGGAGCAAGGAACAGATTCAAGGAGCCCCAGGAGACGGGGGTAGGGGGTGTGGGGGGGCGGCTAAAGGGTGCCTTGGGAGATGGAGGGTTCCTGGGAGAAGGGGGCCTGCGAGATATACAAGGTTCTGCTCTGAGAGGGAGCTGTAGGCCTGAGAGGGACTGACTGTGGGTAGGAAAGAGAGAGGCAGCCTTCAGGCTGGACCAGCCAGACTTGTCTGAGAAGGGAGTCCTGAGCTGACCCTGGAGGAGGAGGAGCCCTACCTGTGGGAAGGACCTGTGGGGAGGCGGGGAGGAAAACAGGAGAGTGGAGGAGAGCAAGGGCCTCAGAGAAGGAGCATCTTCCACAGAGGAAAGGACTGATTGCCCAGGGCCAGAAGACACTCTTTCAGGGTGGGGACAGGCTGGACAGGAGAGCCTCAGGGCCTGGAGCTGCGGGAGCCCCTGCCCTGAGGGCGGAGGCAGTTGCCACTTCTTTCAAATGGGTGTGGGCAGCCTGCTCTTCCTCTGGGATGAGCTATGTCTTCCCCTCCCATGGTCTCTGGAGACTTAGCCAGGTCTTGTGTTGCAGTGGCAGCTTGTATGTTCCACTGGGAGTCATTATCATGGGAGAGGGAGGAGAGGGATAGGAATCAAAGCCAGTGGGTCATGGGTCTCCATGCAGCTTGTCCTTCCTTCCCATGCCCAGGCGTCCTCTGCCCCTTCCTGGGGGAGAAGCGGCTCTGCCTGCTAGTGAGGGGAAACCCAGCGCCCATCGCAGGCAACCCTGTTTTTTTGTTTTTTGTTTTTAAATATATTTTTATTGATTTCAGAGAGGAAGGGAGAAGGAGAGAGAGAGAAACATCAATAATGAGAGAATCATGGATCAGCTACCTTCTGCACAACCCCCACTGGGGATCAAGCCCACAACCCAGGCATGTGCCCTGACTGGGAATCGGACCTGGGACCCTTCAGGCCACAGATCGATGCTCTATATACTAAGCTACACCAGCCAGGTCAAAAAATAGTCTATATTTTAAAAATTTGGTTTGGGTCCCAATTTCTTAGCATCAGCAGGAAAAGGAGGGCTTAGATGCCATCTTCTCTCTCCTCAAAGGTCGCATCAAATAATTTAGACAGGTTTGAGGGCCAGGTGCCTGGTGGTGGCATAGTTCTTGGCCGGGCAGCCACAGCCAGACCTTCGGGAAGTTACTTCAACTGTCACAGGAAATGAACTGAAACTAAACTACATAGGGCAAGAATGCTGTGCAATGGATACATTTTTAGTTTGAGACTTAACATTTTTTTCAAGTTGCAATAAAGAAAACATTGAAGTAAAAATAAATTAGCCCAGCCAGCGTGGCTCAGTGGTTGAGCATCTATCTACCTATGAACCAGGTCAGGGTTCCATTCCTGGTCAGGGCACATACCCAGGTTTTGGGCTCGATCCCAGTATGGGGCGTGCAGGAGGCAGCTGATTAATGATCCTCTCTCATCACTGACCTCTCTCTCTCAGAGGAGGCTGACTGTGTCCCATCTGACTCTGCAACTCTGAATGTGTGGTGAATAATTAGGGTCTGAGACAGAGTAATGGAGGAGCTGGTTAAAGAGAACAACCAGGGGAGCTGAGCAGGAAGCTTAGGGATGGAGGAGCTCAGGCAGAAATGAGGGCAGCAGGTGTGAGGCTGGGGCAGAGTGAGGAAGACAGCACTTGAGGCTGTGCACCCCTCTCCCCTCATGGGCAGGACTGGCTGAGGGACCTGCCCAGCACCAGGCCAGCCTCAGGTCTCCTTCCCCCTGTCCTCCTGCCCTCCCCCGCAGTGAAACTCACCTGTATCTGGCTGCATCTCTCCCAGGAGTTACCTCTTTGTCCCCTCTCTGCTCCCCAGCTCTGTGTTCTCTGACTTGGCCCAACCTGGCCTCTCAACCTGGGAAATAGGCTCTAGCACTGTCTCCATTTGCTGCAGGAGACAAACAAGGAGGTGACCCGCCAAGGCTACTCTGGGGGTCAGACCTGGGCTCTGGGTCTCAGACCATGTGCTTAACCCAATGACCCTCAACTGCACTCATCAGGCGCTGCCTCTGTGCCCCTCCCCACTTGCACTTCATGTCCCCAGCCCTGGCGGAGCAAGCCTGGGATGTCTCCATCACCTTGGCCTTTATTGGGTTCTTCTGTGGCAGCTGGTCTTGAATGTTGTTGTCATTTCATGGATGAGTCTCCTCTCAGGATGGCTGCCTAGGTGACTCATCCCTGACCACATCCTGCAAGCTGTGGTGGAGGTACTGGCCAACAGAACAAAACATAACACAACAAAGCAGAAAACAGAAGAAAAATGTACCCAAGACCCTACAACACCAATACAAACAACCACCAGAGAAGAGAGAGGTAGGAAAGAGAAAAGACAGCAAGAATGATAAAAATGAAAGAAAGAAGAACTACAAAAAGAAAACAAAACAAACAAAAACACACACAAAAAAAGGGGACAGGAGAAAAAGGAATATGTAGGTGCAGAGCTGGAATAAAGGATTAGTGGAGGAGGGGAAGGAAAACCTTTTAAAATAAAGAAGGAAGGACAGTGCATGTGTGCGCCCATGTACGATGTACTCACATACACGCACATGTTACCCAGCCCCAGGGCTGACACTAAATAGTAGCCTTGCTGAAGGCTGGGAATACTGTACTAATGGAGACTTCATTCAGACTTCTGGGCAGTGTTTGTGGCCCAGGATGCGCCACTCAGTATCATGGGAGGCTGCCAGCTTGGACGTGGAGACTGAGGCATCACAAAGGGGAGGGTGGATGTTATTGGAAGCCTGAGAATTTACAACTGTGGCACCCACCGAGCAGCTGCAAATCCCAGAACACTGGTCCCAAATTGGCACAAACACGCATATTCAGAGGAGCTCTACATTCCATCATGAAAAGGATGGATTTTGCCTGGGATAAGGAGAGAGAGAACTACATAACCAGACACCCAGAGAAGTGAGACCATGGGGAGACAAAGAAACAGCCTGCATATGAAAGAAAAGCAGGCATCACCAGAAAAGGAAGTACACGAAATGGAGGCAAGCAACCTGCCAGAGAAAGAATTCAGAG
The DNA here is from genome assembly GCA_011751065.1 of Lasiurus cinereus. Lineage (NCBI taxonomy): Eukaryota > Metazoa > Chordata > Mammalia > Chiroptera > Vespertilionidae > Lasiurus > Lasiurus cinereus. Next base: position 44,317,527 of record JAAGEH010000005.1, read on the forward strand.
AAATGGTCATAAGCTGGCTGAAAAGAATGGAAAACAAATTCAACAATATGAGTAAGAACCAAGAGGAAATGAAGAAGAACCAAAAAGAAATGAAAAATGACATCCCTTCAGCATACCAAACCAGTATTATGTGAAATGCTGAAAGGTACTCTTTAAGAAGAAGAAGAAGAAAAAGGTAAAGATAAAAATTATGAACAACAAATACATATCTATCAACAAGTGAATCTAAAAATTAAGTGAATTAAAAATCTGATGAACAGAATAAACTGGTGAATATAATAGAATCAGGAGCATAGAAAGGGAGTGGAATGACAATTCTCAGCGGAGAAGGGATGAGGGGGGTGCAGGAAGACACTGGACAAAAATCATACACCTGTGGATGAGGTCAATGCAGGGGGAGGTAAGGATAGAGGGAGGGGTGGGACCCGGGTGGAGGGGAACTATGGTGGGAAAAAAAGAGAAACAAATGTAATAATCTGAACAATAAAGATTTAATTAAAAAATAAAAACAAACAAACAAACAAACAAACAGAATTTCCTAGAAAGAATGGATGTATTCAGCGAGACCCAAGAGGAGATGAAAAAGAACCAACTAGAAATTAAACATACACTGACTGAAATAAAAAATATTATACAGAAACCTAACAGCAGACTAAAAGATTGCAAGAATCAAGTCAAAGATTTGAAATACAAAGAAGCAAAAAACACTCCACTGGGAAAGAAAAAAGAAAAAAGAAAAAAAAATTGAAGGTAGTGTAAGGAGCCTCTAGGACAACTTCAAGCGTACCAACATCAGAATTATAGGGGTGCCAGAAGAAGAAAGAGAGCAAGATACTGAAAACCTATTTGAAGAAATAATGACTGAAAACTTCCCCCACCTGGTGAAAGAAATAGATTTACAAGTCCAGGAAGCACACAGAACCCCCCAAAAAAAGTATTGAAAGAGGACCACACAAAACATATCATAATTAAAATACCAAGAGCAAAAGACAAAGAGAGAATATTAAAAGAAGCAAGAGAAAAACAGTTAGTTACCTACAAGGGAGCACCCATATGAATGTCAGCTGATTTCTCAACAGAAACTATGCAGGCCAGAGGGGAGTGGCAAGAAATATTCAACGTGATGAATAGCAAGAACCTACAACCAAGATTACCCTACCTAGCAAAGCTATCATTCAGAATTGAAGGGCAGATAAAGAGCTTCACAGATAAAAAAAAACTAAAAGAGTTCATTAACCCCAAACCAGTATTATATGAAATGCTGAAAGGTATTCTTTAAGAAGAGGAAGAAGAAAACGATAAAGGTAAAAATTATGAACAACAAATACATATCTATCAAAAAATAAATCTAAAAATCAAGTGAATTGAAAATCTGGTTATCAGAATAAAGTAGTGAATATAATAGAATTAGGGGCATAAAAAGGAAGTGGACTGATAATTCTCAGGTGGAAAGACATGAGGGCGGTGCAGGGAGAGATTGGATAAAAATCATACACCTATGGATGAGAACAATGTAAGGGAGGTAAGGGCAGAGGGTAGGGTGGGAACCAGGTGGAGGAGAGAGATGGGGGGAAATAGAGGAACAATTGTAATAATCTGAACAATAAAGATTTATTAAAATTAAAAAAAAAGAAAAATGACATCGCTGCTGTAAAGAACTCAATAGAAAGAATCAAGAGTATGCTAGAAGAAGCAGAAGACTGCATCAGTGAGCTATAAGACATGGTAGGAAAAAATATCCAAGAAGAGCAGCTTCTAGAAAAAAAAATAAGCAAAAGGAGAGCCTAGGGGAACTTTGGGACAACACGAAACAAAACAAGATCCACATAATAGGGTTACCAGAAGAAGAGGAAACTGAGCAAGGAATAGAAAACCTGTTTAAAGAAATAATGACAGAAAACTTCCCTGATATAGGGAAGAAAAAGCCCACACAAATCCAAGAATCTCATGGAATCCCAAGCAAAATGAACCCCAAAAGACCAATGCCAAGGCACATTATAATTAAGTTGGCAAACACCAACTACAAAGTAAGAATCTTAAAAGTCACCAGAGAGAGACAGAAAGTTACCTAAAAAGGAACCCTCATTAGACTAGCTACTGATTTCTCAACAGAAACTTATCAGGCCAGAAGGAAATGAATGAAATATACAAAGTCATGCAAAGGAAGAGACTGAATCCAAGAATACTGTACCCAGCAAGGCTATCAATCAATATTGAAGATGAAATCAGGAGCTTCACAGACAAAAAAGGACTAAGGAAATTTATTACCACCAATATAAGAAATGCTAAAGGGTCTGCTGTAAAAAAAAGAAATAGGAAGCAAAGAAGGAACACAGGGATAAAGAATAAAAATGGCCCCAAAACCAGTTTGGCTCAGTGGATAGAGTATCGGACTATGGACTGAAAGGTCCCAGGTTCGATTCTGGGACATGTACCTTGGTTTTGGGCACATCCCCAGTAGGGGGCATGCAGGAGGCAGCTGATTGATGTCTCTCTCTCATCAATGTTTCTATCTCTTTGTCCCTTCTCCCTCTCCCTTCCTCTCTGTAAAAAATCAATAAGATATATTTTAAAAAAGAATAAAAATGGAGAAAAATAAGTACCTATCAATAATAACTTTAAATGTAAATTGATTAAATGCCCCAATCAAAAGACATAAGGTAATGGGTTGGATAAGAAAACAAGAACTATCTCAGAAAAAAAGATGCACACAGACTGAAGGTGAAGGGATGGAAGATGGTTTTTCAGGAAAATGGAAATGAAAACAAAGCCTGGGTAGCAATACTTATATCTGACAAATTAGATCTCAAAGTGAAGAACATAACAAGAGATAAGGAATGCCACTTTATAATACTAAAGAGAACAATCCAACAAGAAGAAATAAATCTGGTAAACATATATGCACCCAATACAGGAGCACCCAAATACATAAAAAAAAAAACAAAACAAAAAACACTCCTGGAAGATATCAAGGGAGAGATTGACAGTAATATAATTATAGTAGGAGACTTTAATAGCCTGCTATCACCATTGGACAAATCCTCTAAACAAAAAAATCAGCAAAAAACCAACAATCCTAAATGATTCACTAGACCAGATGGAATTAACTGACATCTTCAGAACATTTCACCCCAAAGCCAAAGAATATACATTCTTCTCAAATGCACATGGGTCATTTTCAAAGATAGACCATATGTTGGGTCATAGGCAAAGTCTCCGCAAATTCAAGAAGATAGAAACTATATCAACCATCTCCTCAGATCACAGTGGCATAAAACTGGAAATCAAGTATAATAAAAACAATCCAAAGAAATCAAATACATGGAGGCTAAACAGCACGCTATTAAACAATGACTGGGTAACCAGAGAAATCAAGGAAGAAATAAAAAACATCATGGCAACAAATGGCAATGAAAACAGAACAATCCAAAATCTATGGGACACAGTGAAAACAGTCTTGAGAGGGAAGTTCATAGCTCTACAAGCCTATTGCAAACCCAAGAAACAATGGTAATAAATTACCTAACTCTACAACTCAAAGAGTTAGAAAGAGAGCAACAAGAGAAACCCAGTGTAAGCAGAAAGAAGGAAATAATAAAGATCAGAGCAGAGATAAATGACATAGAGACCAAAGAAACAATACAAAAGATCAACAAAACCAAGAGCTGGTTCTTTGAAAAGATAAACAAGATTGATGGACCTCTAGCCAGGCTCACCAAGAAGCAAAGAGAGAAGATCCAAATAAACAAAATCAGAAAATGAGAGGTGAAATAACAACAGACCCCACCAAAATACAAAGGATTGTTAAAAAATGCTATGAACAACTTTTTCCCAACAAACTGGACAACCTAGAGGAAATGGAAATATTCCTAGAAAAATATAACCTTCCAAAACTCAATCAGGAAGAATCTAAACATCTCAATAGGCCAATGACTATAGAAGAAATTGAAGCAGTCATCAAAAAGCTTTCAGCAAACAAAAGCCCAGGACCAGATGGCTACATAGGGGAGTTTTACCAAACATTCAAGAAGAATTAAAACCTATCCTCCTCAGACTATTCCAAAAAATTCCAGAAGATGGAACAGTTCCATGCACCTTCTATGAAGCCAGCATCACCCTAATACCAAAACCAGATAAAGATAACACAATGAAAGAGAATTATCATCCAATATCCCTCATGAACATAGATGCCAAAATCCTCAATAAAATTCTAGCAAATCGGATCCAGCAGTCCATCAGGAAGATCATATACACCATGACCAAGTAGGATTTATTCTAGGGATGCAAGATGATACAATATTCGCAAATTAATAAAGGTGATACATCACATAAGCAAATTGAGAGATAAAAATCATATACAGTGGTACCTCGAGATACAAGTTTAATTCGTTCTGTAACCTTGAGGTGTGGGAAACTATGAGACGCTTGAGTCGTGGTAAACTGGTGGGTCCTGTGCAGCCGGCCAATCCGCACGATTACTCCTATCTCAAATGTTGCTCGTATTTCAAAGCAAAAATTGCTTGCTCGATGGCTCGTATCTCAAAAATCTCCTATGTTAGGGCACTTGTATCTCGAGGTACCCCTGTAGTCATATCAATTGATGCAGAAAAAGCATTTGACAAAATCCAACACCCTTTCTTGATAAAAACTCTCAACAAGGTGGGAATAGAAGTTTATACCTCAACATCATAAAAGCCATATATGATAAACCCCAGCTAACATCATACTCAGTGGGCAAAAACTAAAACCATTTCCCTTAAGAACAGGACAAGACAGGGATGCCCACTCTCACCACACCTGTTTGACATAGTACTGGAAGTATTCGCCATTGCAATTGGACAAGAATAAGAAATAAAAGTCATCCAAATTGGAAAAGAAGAAGTAAAGCTGTATTTATTTGCAGATGACATAATATTGTTCATAAAAACACCGAAAGACTCCATTAAAAAACTAATGTATTTAATAAATAAATTCAGCAATGTAGCAGGATATAAATTAGTACCAGGTAATATATGGCATTTCTATACACCAATAGTGAAGTTACAGAAAGAGAGACTAAAAGAGCAATCCCATTTACCATCACATCAAAAAAAAAAAAATTAAGATACCTAGGAATAAACTTAACTCAGGAGGTAAAAGACCTATATGTGGAAAATTACAGGACACTGAAAAAAGAGATAGTGGAAGACATAAACAGATGTAAGAACATACCATGTTCATGGATTGGGAGAATCAACATCATTAAATTGTCCATACTACCCAAAGCAATCTATAGATTCAATGCACTCCCCATTAAAACACCAACAGCATATTTCACAGACTTAGACAGAATTCTCCAAAGATTCATCTGGAGCAAAAAAAGACTCCGAATAGCTATAGCAATCCTGAGAAAGAAGAATAAAGTAGGTGGGATCTCAATACCAGATTTCAAGCTGTATTACAAAGCCACTGTTATCAAAACAGCCTGGTATTGGCACAAGAACAGACACATAGACCAATGGAATAGAATAAAGAATTCAGATATCGACCCAAACCACTATGATCAATTAATATTTGACAAAAGAGGCATGAACATATGATGGAGTCAAGACAGTCTCTTCAATAAATGGTGTTGGGAAAATTGGACAGATACATGCAAAAAAATGAAACTAGACCACCAACTTACACCACACACAAAAATAAACTCCAATGGATACAAGACTTAAACATAAGGCGGGAAACCATAAGACTAGAGGAATCCACAGGAAGCATAATCCCAGACATATGACAAAGGTACTTCTGCACTGATGCTGCTCCAAGGGCAAGGGAAGCTAAAGAAAAATAAACAAATATGACTACATCAAAATAAAAAGCTTTTGCACAGCAAAAGACAACATCAACAAAACAAGAAAGCCCACTGTATGGGAGAACATATTTGCAAATGTTATCACTGATAAAGGTTTAATCTCCAACATCTATAGGCACCTTATATAACTTAATAAGAGGAAGAAAAAATGATCCAATAAAAAAATGGACAAAGGACCTAAATAGAATCTTTTCAAAAGAAGACAGAAGGAAGGCCAAGAGACACATGAAAACATGCTCAAAGTCACTAATTATCTGAGAGATGCAAATCAAAACGACAATGTGATATCATCTCACACTGGCAATCATCAACAAGTGACAAGTGCTGGTGAGGATGCGGAGAAAAAGGAACCCTCATACACTGCTGGTGGGAATGCAGACTGTTGTAGCCACTGTGGAGAACAGTATGGAGTTTCCTCAAAAAACTAAAAATGGAACTGCCATTTGACCCAGTAATCCCATTTCTAGTGTTATGTGTCGACTTCCATGACTAGTTGCAAATGACCACAGAGGCTGTTAAGTTGGTAATAAGCAAGCAAGGATTTATTAAGCTGACCAGCGATGGCTGTGAGGGCACTACACGCAGGTGGAGTCCATACTCATGACTGTGCCGTCCCAGGTGTAGGCAGTCCTTTTAAAGGCCTTAACCACAAAATTTTCTAAATCTGTGAAAAGCCAAGGCGGGTGGGTTTCAGTGGACTGCAATTGTTCCTGTTGACTGCTCCTTATTTCCCAACCACACCCTGCTAGACATTGGAATGTGGACCTATCTTGCAAAAGCAGATTATACAGAAGCAAAATTGATCGAAGTTAATAATCTCTAAAGGTCATCTATAGTCTCAACTCCTGGAGCCACTGAGTCAACTGAAATCAATCTTTTATAGTTCTGGTTCTTAGGCACAAGAGAATAACCTTTGTGATGTGGGATGGATTTATGTGACCTTTCAGGTCAAACAGCAGTTTTTACCTGAGATGAATGCTCTTAAGGTCCTATTTCACCAGGAATATATCCTAAGAAACTGGAAACACCAATCAGAAAGGATAAATGTTCATAGCAGCACAATTTACAATTGCTAAGATTTATGAACAGCCTAGGTGCCCATCAGCAGATGACTGGATCAGAAAATTATGTTACATCTATACAATGGAATACTAAGCTGCCATAAAAAAGAAGGAATTCTTACCATTTGCAGTAACCTGGATGGAACTGGAGAGCATTATGCTAGGTGAAATAAGCCAATCAATGAAAGAAAAATACCACATGATCTCACTCATCTATGGATAATAAAGGACATTATAAACTGATGAACAAAAATATAGATACAGAGGCAGTAAAACATCAAACAGACTGTCAAATTACAGTGGGAAGGTTAGGGAGAGGTGGGATAGATAAGAGATCAACCGAAGGACTTGTATGCATGCATATAAGCATAACGAATGGATGTAAGACACTGGGAGGTGAAGGCATGCATGGAAGTGGAGCGGGGTGGGCAATGGGAAGATATGTACACATGTAATACATTAATTAAAAAATGGAAAAAATAAATCAGGAAAAAAATAAAGGGAGGGAGAAGAAAAAGAATAATTTGAGAAAAGGAAATAGAGGAAGAAGTAGGTAGACACAAACTGAGAAAAGGAAAAAAAGATGAGAAAACAGGAGGAAAAGAAAAGAGAGAAGAACATGGAGTGGGGAAATGGAAGAGGATTAGATATAGAAACAAAAGAAGAGACTAGAATAACAACAAATCAATGAAGCAGAAAGATAAAGATAAATTTTAAAAGGAAAAGAGGAAAACATGGAGGTGCTGTTTATTTAAGCAGTTTGTGCTTCCTGGGGTCTGCCGCCTCTTGGCTGACCTGCATGCAGATGCTGGCTGAGGTGACACCTTGCTCTGCTCTCAGCACCCTACTGGGAGTTTGCTGCCACCCACCTCCCCTGCTGGTGCCCAGTTTCCCAGGCCTGGCTGCAACAGGAAGCCCTCTGGCCTCTACCATACATTGGTTAGTGCCACCAACACCACACCCGGAAAAAATAAAGGGAGTTCATTAGCAGCAAACTTCCCTAGAACCCTGGCTCTGCCCTGCCCCCGATCCCCCCTGTACTCCTCCTCCCCTCCGTGCTTGCCTGCTAGCTTCAATCTTAATCTCTGGAGGTCTGTTTCTGAAAGGGCTGGGTCTCCTGGGAGGGGAAGGCGCCTGGGTCTTGAGTCCCCAGGCCCCAGGGGAAAAAACTGCTTCCTCATCAATTTACTCTTTTACTACTTTAAAAAACCCAACTTCTCTTGACTGCATTTCCTTCCAGCCACCTTCTCATCTCCTCTCCCTGTTACAACAGAATCCACTGAAGAATGGCTTGGTCTCTCTCCTTTCCTTCTTGCTGGCTCTGGCTTCCTTCAGGCTTTGCCACCACTCCTCTCAAGGTCTCGGCACCCTCTGCATTGTTGAACCCAGCGGTCCTTTCTCAGCCCTGGCCGGGTGCTCAATGATTAGAGCACAGGCCTGTGGATGGAAGGGTCCTGGGCTCGACTCCAGTCAAGTGCATGTACCGGAGTTGCAGGCTCCTCCCGGGCCCTGGTTCTGGTGCCTTGGGAGGCAACCAGTGGATGTGTCTGTCTCACTTGGATGTTTCTCTGTCTCTCCCCCTCCCTTCCACTCTCTCTAAAAATCAATGGAAAAATATCCGGTGAGTATCAACAACAAGGACACCCCAAAGAGCCAGCACCTCTGGCCCGGCTGCTTTGCCTCCCTTTTCCTGATGGATCGCCAGGTCACTGGCGCCCAGCCCCGGGCTGTTGCTGCCTCTGGGCTCTCCTGAGATCGAGACCACAGCATCCTGACCTAAGGAAGCCTGGGTGGGCCTCGGTCCTTAATCCCCTCACTCTCCTTCTTAACCCTTTCAAAGTCCTACAGTCCCATGACGTGAAATTCACCCATGTGCTGACCACATCCAGATGCCAGTGGTCCAGGGAGGCACTCCACCAGCTTCAGAATCAGGTATTCAGCTTCCCTTGGGGTGCCTAACAGGCACTCTGACCCTGTAAGTACCAAACGAGGCTCCCACCACTTCCCGTTCAGCCTCGGTTTCACCTCTCAGTAATGGCACCACCCTTCCTTCCTTTTTATTTACTTGATTATGTTATTTTATTTTTAAACCTTTGATGCATATTTTATTGATTTACTTTTCCCTTTAATCTTTTCTGTTGAAAATATCACACAGGTTCTCCTTTTCCCTCATTAGCCTCTTCCAGCCACTCCCATCTCCCCAGGCCCTCCCCACCCCATTGTCTGTGTCCACGGGCGATGCATCTATGCACACAGGTTCATTGGTTGATCTCTTCCCCCGTGCCCCCCCACTGCCTTCCCTCTGAGGTCCAACAGTCTGTTCATGCATCTGTGTCTCTGGGTCTCTTCTTGGTCATAAGTTTACATTGATCATTATATCCCACATATGAGTGAGATCATGTGACACTTGTCTTTCTCTGACTGGCCTATTATACTTAGCATATGCTCTCCAGGTTCCTCCATGCTGTTGTGAATGGTAAGAGTCCTTCCTTTTTTCACAGCTGCATAGTATTCCATTGTATAGATGTGCCACAGCTTTTTAATCCACTCATCTGCTGATGGGCACTTAGGCTGTTTCCAAGTCTTAACTATGGTGAATTGTGCCACTATGAACATAGGGGTATATATATCCTTTCTGATGGGTGTTTAAATATTTTAAAAATTGATTTCAGAGAGGAAGGGAGAGGGAGAGAGAAACATCAATGATGAGAGAGAATCATTGATCCACTGCTTCCTGCATGCCCTTCACTGGGGATGGAGCCTCCAACCTGGGCATGTGCTCTGACCAGGAACTGAACTTCCTGGATCATTAGTCAATGCTCAGCCATGGAGCCATGCCGGCTGCACCGCCCTTCCTTCTGCAGCTCAGGCCAAAGCTGTGGGGTCAGCTCGATGCTTCTCTTCCTCTCAGATCCTGCAAATCCTGCCATGTCTCCCTACCCTCAGCCTCAGTGCCCTGGACTGAGTCCCCATTTTGGAGGTGGAGGGGCTTCCTAACCAGTGCCTCTGCTTCCATTGACCCCACAGTCCACTTTCCACACAGTGTAGAGGCCCTCTATTTGTTGTTAATCCTCATCCAAGGATATTTCCCACTGATTTTTAGAGTGAGAGGAAGGGAGTGGGGAGAGAGAAAGATTGATGTAAGAGAGACACATTGGAGAACCACAGGAAAGCTGGCTGAGTGGAAGTTCTACAACTAGAGGGAAAGAGAGGGGCTCACAGAGACCCAGAGGAGCTGCAAAAAGCTGAGGTATGGAGACGCCTGCGAGGAGAGAGCGGGTGCCCGAGTACCTGGCTGGTTTTCTCTGGCGGGAGGGAGACGGAGACTCTCAAAGGGATTGAACCCCTTGTCCTGCGACACTAAACCCCAGATCCAGCTGAAACTCATACGGGGGGAGTTTGGACTGTGAAAAGGGAGAAGTGCACGGAAATTTAGGGGAGTTGCAAAGGATCGGAGGTCTGGTTGCGTATGGCACCACGCGGAGGACAGATTGCTGATTGTGCCGCTGGCTTTCGCGAGTGGGCGGGAGACAAACCCTCCGAACTGTGCCACTTCTGACTCCACTAAGCCCCTGTTTTGGGCGAAACCCTGGAGACCTAGACTCGTGTGGTCCTGGTGCGCAGGGGAGCTGGAAAGGCAGCGGTTAAAGGCACTGCGGGTGCGCGCGTGCACAAGGACCACTCCAGCCATTACCCAGTCACGTGAGACTCAGGGGCCGTAGAGGGTGGGGCCGACTGGAAGGCAAGGCGGTCCCTTAAGCTCTGAAACTTCACCCATCCCAAGCTCAACAGAGGCTTCTTCGGCTGAATCCAGCACAGAAGTTTCCCCGGCACAGTGAAAATGCCGAGACAAGGGAAGGGATTACAAGCAAAAGAAATGGAGGGAAAAAAACGACTGGATATAGAGTTCAAAACCACGCTTATAAGGTTTTGCAAGAATATGCTAGAAAAGATGGATAAATTTAGTGAGACCCAAGAGGAGATGATAAATACACTGACTGAAATAAAAACTATTATACAGAGTACTAACAGCAGACTAGAGAAAGGCAAGGATCAAGTCAAAAATTTGAAATATAAAGAAGCAGAAAACATTCAACTGGAAAAGCAAGAAGAGAAAAGAATCCAAAAATGTGAAGATAATGTAAGGAGCCTCTGGGACAGCTTCAAGCATACCAACATCAGAATTGTGGGGATGCCAGAAGAAGAGAGAGAGCAAGATACTGAAAACCTGTTTAAAGAAATAATGACTGAAAACTTCCCACATCTGGTAAAAGAAATAGACTTACAAGTCCAGGAAGCACACAGAACCCCAAAGAAAAGGAATCTAAAGAGGACTACACCAAGACACATCATAATTAAAATGCCAAGAACAAAAGAGAAAGAGAGAATATTAAAAGCAGCAAGAGAAAAACAGTTTATTACCTACAAGGGAGCACCCATACGACTGTCAGCTGATTTCTCAACAGAAACAATGCAGGCCAGACGGGAGTGGCAAGAAATATTCAACATGATGAACAACAAGAACCTACAACCAAGAATAATCTATCCAGCAAAGCTATCATTCAGAATTGAAGGGCAGATAAAGACCTTCACAGAGAAGAAAAAGCTAAAGGAGTTCATCAACTCCAAACCAGTATTATATGAAATGCTGAAAGGTACTCTCTTAGAAGAGGAAGAAGAAAAAGGTAAAAGACAAAAAATTATGAACAACAAATACACATCTATCAACAAGTGAATCTAAAAATTAAGTGAATTAAAAATCTGATCAACAGAATAAACTGGTGAATATAATAGAATCAGGAGCACAGAAAGGGAGTAGACTGATAATTCTCAGGAGGACAAAAATCATAAAGCATCAAACAGACTGTGAAATTATAGCAGAAAGATTAAAGTTAGGTGAGGTAAATAAGTGATCAATCAAAGGACTTGTATGCATGCTTATAAACATAACCAATGATCACAGACACTGGGGGGTCGGGGTACGCCTGGGAGGGAGGGGGGCAATGGGGAGATATGTATAAAAATTAATAAAAATTATTAAAAAAAAAATAAAAAAATAAATGCAAAGGTAAAAAAAAAAAAAAAGAGACACATTGACTGGTTGCCTACCACAGGTACCCTGACCAGAGCCAGGGATTGAGCCTGCAACTCAGTACCTGCCCTTGACTGGAATCGAACCGAAGACCCTTAAGTCTGTGGGCCAACACTTTAACCACTGAGGACACAACAGGGCTAGACAGTTCCTTTTAAAATGAAAGCTGGGTTCTGCCGTTGCTCTGCTTAGCACCTGTGAGGAGCCTTCATTCCACAGGGTCAGAGCCCTAGTTGTGGCCTCTGTCCCGCTGGGCCTGTCCACACCCCCACCCTCTCAGGCCTCCATCAGTCTCACTGCCCTACCCCATTTCTCAGATGCACAGGCTCTGCCTGTGCACCTGTTCCTCTGGGGTCCTCTTTTCCTTCCAGGCTTGACCCAACGCCACGGCCTTGGTACAGCTGCGGCTCACCCTTCTGTCTAAGACTGCCCCCTCCTCAGTGCTCCCCTCCTGGGCGCTCCAGTGCTTATTCTGCTAGCACACTGCTACTCGGTGTCGGCCTTGTTTATTATTTAAAAAAAAATATTTTCATTGTTTTGAATCATTAATTGGCTGCCTCCTGCACGCCCCCTACTGGGGATGCAGCCCACAATTACTGAGCCATGCGGGCCGCCCAGGCCTGTGCTAGCCTTGTTCTTTCTGTTCCTCCACTAGAATGCAAGTGCTTGAGCGAAAGGCTTCTAGTCTTCTTTGTTTCTGACTGTAGACTCAGTCCCTGAAGGCGTGCCTGCCACCCAACAGGAGCTGAGGAGATATCTGAGGAATGAATGACGCTTGTCTGGAAGGTTTTTGATGACAGCCCCTGCCTGCTATGCCATGTACAGCCCAAAGGTGGCGATGAAACCACAGAAATGGCAAACTGGCTCCCGGCCACTTTTCTCAGAAATCCACTCCCACAGGTGCCCCTGCTTCCTGGGGAAAGGGCTGGCCTGTGTGTGTGTGCGTGCGTGTGCATGTGTGTGTGTGAGGTATGTATGTGTGAGATGTGTGTGCATGTGTGTACGCGTGCGTGTGTGTGATGTGAGGTGTGTGTGTGATGTGTGTGTGTGATGTGAGGTGTGCATGTGTGCGCATGTGTGATGTGAGGTGTGTGTGTGATGTGAGGTGTGCATGTGCGTGTATGCATGTGTGCATGTGTGATATGAGGTGTGTATGATGTGAGGTGTGTGTGTGTGATGTGAGGTGTGCGTGCGTGTGCACATGTGTGCACTGTGTGATGTGAGGTGTGTGTGTAATTTGAGATGTGTGATGTAAGGTGTTTGTGTGATGTGAGGTGTGCGTGCATGTGCATGTGTGTGCGCGTGTGTGTGATGTGTGTTATGTGAGGTGTGTGTGATGTGAGGTGTGCGTGTGTGTGATGTGAGGTGTGCGTGTGTATGATGTGAGGTATGTGTGTAATGTGAGGTGTGCGTGCATGTGTGCAAGTGTGTAATGTGAGGTGTGTGGATGCATGTGCACATGCGTGATGTGAGGTGTGTGTGATGTGAGGTGTGTGTGCATGTGTGTGTGCGTGTGTGTCTCCTGGTCAGCCTTTGGCCAGGTCTCATCTCCTGGCAGAAACCAGAGAAGCCTGAGTATTTCTGGGCTACCACCCACCCTCTGCCCAACCCTGCCCTGGGCACAGGTGAGGGGAGGGGTGTGGAACCAGGAAGCTAACTTGGGGGCAGCAGAGCAGACTAGGTTAGACCTGGGCAACTTCTGGGTGCTCTGAGGAGGGATAGGCTCAGCCTGAGACCTGGGCTCTTGGCTTCTCACCGTTGGCAGGAGGACACGCCAGCCAGGACTCTGGCTCAGATCAGGGCCCACTCTGGCTCTGTCCTTTGCCCCTGGGGTGACCTTGGCCAAACACTGTCCAATGGGAGAGACGCCCCTGCCCAGGTGGGTGAAGCAGCAGGAGTGGACCCCGTAGCCCTGAGAGACCCGCCAGCTGCAGAGAGACCACGTAGCAGTACTTACTCCCGAGTGTCTGGTTTCTGTGTGCCCACCTGCTGGAGAGGCTACCATCTGGTGGGATCCCCTCAGGCATGGGCACAGAAGCTGTCTCTGCCCCTCCCTCCCTGCCAGCCTGGGCTTGGAGCTACTGCTCTGCTGGGGTCCTGGCTCTGCCCACTGCCTGCCTGGCACTGAGTCCTTCTGCTGGCCCCTACAGTGGCTGCAAGGGAGTCTGTGCCCTCTTCAAGCACGGGGCAGGCACTCACTCAGTAGCCTCTGCCCAGCTCTGCTTCCCAGCCGGCGCTTACTCCTGGGCAAGTGGCACTCTGACTTCGCTGGACATGCATCAATATTTCATCCCTGCTCTGCCCGCCAGCTCCCTGCTCCCGGCTTCTCCCTGGCTCCTGGGACTGGACCTGGACCTTGCTCATAGGTAGGGCAGGGCGCTGTGGCTCAGGACCTGAGGTGCGGGTGCGGCGAGCGGGACCTAGGCTGGTGCGGCTGTCAGTGGTGGGGTGGGGGAGACTGTGCCAGCTGCATGGATGTGGTCAGAGCGGGTGCTCACTTCCTTCATATCCTGGACCAGGGTGGCTGCTCGCTCTTGCCTTCTACCTGCTCCCTAACCTTCACCTCCCACCAGCCTTCAGGCTCCTGAGGGCCTTACCCTGACTAGGACCCTACCTGGGGTTCACCTGGGGTGTGCAGGGAGCCTCCCAGATGAGCAGGAACCCCTGGAAACAAAACAGTGTATGTGTGAATGTGTACACACATGTGCATATGTGTTTGTGTGTGTGTGTATGCGTGCGCGCACGTACATTTGCTCACGTGCATGTGTGTGTGTTCTGGGGAGGGTCCTGGCTCACTTCAGATCCTCAGGGAAGGTTCTGAGCCAGAAAGGCTGCACCCCTACACTGGAGAGGCCAGAGCTCTCTGCGAGTGGGAGGAGGAGAATGACTGCTGCCCTTGTCAGGAGCCACAGCCGAGGTGTGAGTGTGGGAACGCGAGCCTTACGGGTATGCGAATGCATGTGTGTGAGTGTGTGTGGCACACAGGGCAGGCGCCGGCTCACAAGGAATCTGTTGCCCTGGAGGAGCTGTCCTGGCCAACAGACGGGGGCAGGATGGTAGTGGCCACCTTGGGCTGCTGTGCCCTGGCCCAGGCTGGCGGCTGCGGCTGCGGGCACCTGTGAGCATGCCCCGTCTGGGGGAACTGCTCCATCCCCTGGCCTCGGAGGATGATCCATAAATGCTGTGGGGCGAATGCGTGAATGCTTCCCCATCTCTCACTCTGCAGTCCACTCAGGATAGCCTGTGGGTGATGTTTTTCATCTCAGGCCCAAGTGCCAGAATACCTGAGCTTGTGTTGAGAAACTGGTGCTCAAACATTGATTTATTCAATATCTTAAAAAAAAATTGATTTTTCAGAGAGGAAGGGAGAGGGAGAGAGAGAAACATCGAGAGAGAATCACTAATCAGCTGCCTCCTGCATGCCCCACACTGGGGATCAAGCCTGCAACCTGATTGACACAGAGGGCCGGGAGGCACTCAGGCAACCTGGGCATGTGCCCTGACCAAGAATTGAACCTGGATCTCTGGGTTAATGGGACGACGCTCAACTACTGAGCCATACCAGCCGGGCTTTCTACTTTTATCCTCCCTATGACCTGATTGTTTTGAACAGGAAAGGGAAGTTTATGACCAGAACTAAAGTTCCCAGTGGCCTGGCCCAAGGCCTGAGTGGTGCTGGGGGCCCAGGCTTCTTTTGGTCTCTGCATGGAACCTGCAGGCTCCTCTCTCTGTGTCTGTGCCACTTGTGTCCTCCTTGAGCCGTCCATGGGCCACCCTCTCACTCTCACAGGGGATGGCGGGGCCGACCATTCGGGCTTTGATGCCATGGCGCAGCTCCAGTCTAGTCTCAGATGCTGCCCCACTGCAACACAGCCTTCAGCCGCAGAACATTTGTAGGTTACTGCTTAATGATGAATGCACTGGGGGGCAGGGGTGTGAGAGGAAGGTGAGGGGGATGAGGGGGTGGGTTCTGATGGAGAGAGCACCAAGCAGATCCGGGGGACTTCCTACAGAGAGGAAGTGAGGGCGGCAGACCCCTTGCTCAGGGGGGCTACCCACTGCCACTTGCCCCAACAGGCCCTTCTTTGAGAATTAGTGGGGTTTGTTGAGCTGCAGCCTTGCAATTGCTGGACCTACTTTTTAAGTTTTATTAAATATTTTTAGTGATTTCAGGGAAAAAGAGAGAGGAAGAGAGAGGAGAAACATCAATGATGAGAATCACTGATTGGCTGCGTCCTGCATGCCAGGTCTGGACCTACTTTTGTCATCAGCCTGCCACCTTCCCATGCCCGCACCAGTCTTGCACTTCACAGCCTTGTTCCCAGATAAAGCCAGGCACCTCTTTGCCCCTGGACCCCATCACCATGGCTGGGAGGACCCCCTACATCTGAAACGTGGTGCCAAGGAAAAGGAATGAGTGGGTGTGGAAGAGGCAGGGGTGATTGGCACAGAGGGCCAGGGGGCACTCAGGGAGAGAGTGGAAGGCTCAGGGTAGGAGCTGTGGGTGGAAGGAGCCAACTAGAGGTGCTGGCCACACAGCTTGTGCCATAGGGGTGCTCACACCTGTCCTTGAACTGGCCCCTCCCTCACCCCTAGTAACTAACCAGACCTGGAGGGCATGGCCCACAGAGCAGGAAAGGGGGGCTGGCAGAGGTAGTGGCAGCATGTGAGAGTGTGTCCCCAGATGTGGGTGGCGGGGGGTGGGGTGGGGAGGGACATCTGGAGACCACGCAAACCTCCCACCTCACAGCTTGGCCCCAACTGGCCCTGCTCTGTAGCCGTGAGGCCCTCCCACCCCCACGGTCTATCCCCGCCCCTGTAGCCTTGGATTTGGGGGTCTCTGGAATGGAGCCATTTCTTGGGCTGGAAGCAGGGTGCCTGCCCCTCCCCCCTGTCCTGGATGGGGTTCTGTCAGATGCCTCCAGGCCCCAGGAAGGATGGAAACTGGCCCCAACGCAGGGAAAAGCTAGAAACAATTTCATTCTTTACTGAGATTATGAGGAAGAAAAGACAAGTGAAAATAGCCCATCTGGATGGAGTGAAAAAGCAATTTCCTTCTAAAATGTGGTTTTCTGATTCTTAAAAGATGCAATTTAAAAAGGTCCTGGTGGCTCTGGAAGAGAGTGGGCCAAGCCCCCCAAAGATACCTGGTCGGGACTGACTTGCTGTAGGGGCCTCCTTGAGCCTGTCCTTCCTTCTGACAGGAAGTCCAACCTCACTTCCTAATGCTCGGCCTCCCTGCCAGCCCTGCAGCCAGCCCATTAGCCACCGAGTCGCCAACCCGCCAGTCAAGCCATCACCCCACTGCCCAGTCCAACACACGTTGCCCTACACCATGCCACACCTCCAACCCACTAACCTCCTGACAACTGCCAACCTCCAGCAACCAGCCAGTCTGCCACCCAACCGGCCCACTAACTTATTCTTCCTCCTACCTCACTAGCCTATCAAGGCATCCACCAATCAACCCATTTCCCCACTGTCCAGTCAGTTTCTCAACCCATTTCCAGAGAAACCATACAGGAGTATTAACAAGAAAGGTTAATATAAAGGTATCAACACAATAGAAGATGACTTATGAAGGATTACCTAGTAACTGTAATAGTAAATTGCCAACCTACTCTAAAGAAACACAGGACTGCAGAGCTGGCATGGCTCAGTGGTTGAGCATTGGGAGTTGCAAGGTCAATCCCCAATAGGAGGCTGCAGGAGTCAGCTGATCGGTGATTCTCTCTTATCCTTGATGCTTCTATCTCTTTCTCCTTCTCCCTTCCTCTCTAAAATCAATAAAAGTATATTAAAAAAAGAAAAAGAAAGAAAAGAAACAAGGACCTGCAGATAGGGAGTGGCCACTACCTCTGAGCCTCAGGCAGCGCATCCCAGGGGGAGAGGGCTCCTTGCTTAGCCCCTGGGGCTGATGCACAGCCCTTGGGAGGCCCACTGGGTGGCAGAAGGTTCTGAGGTGCCTGGGAGTTGCAGTGCTGTTCCTAGGGCACTGCAGAAGCTGTAGGCTCAGATGCCTCAGGGCAAGGCCCCTTCTTCCTGCAGTTTCAGCCCCTTCTACTGCCAAAGCTTAGATGAGCACCCACTGGTGAAGGAGAAATGTGTACAGCATCTAGGCGGTGAAGAGGGGATCTAGGCTGAAGGTAGTGAGGTCATAACTGGCTCAACCATCCTTCCATCACCCCCCAACCTAGCAACCCCCTGACGCATAGACCAATCAATCAACTAACAAGCCTACGTTTCCACAACCCACCCTATCACCCCACCAACCAAAGAACCTCTAACCAATAGGCCATCCACCCACATACTAGCTGGCCCAGGAGCCTGGTTTTCTTGGTGTTGCCTTACCCCAGGTGCTAAGCTTAGGGCTACCTTGAAGGAAAGACATGGGAATGATTACCCCGATGGGAGACACTTGCACTTATGCATTGGATCAGCTGAAGGTCAGTTAGAAACTTGCCGCACAGGTGATGCTTGTCAGATAAGCTGAAGGTGTGTTCAGAGGCCCCTGGTGAGTTCGGTCACTGTGGCCTCATGTTCTGGGGCAGCTCTGTGGAAGGGAGTGATCTGGGCTTTGGAGAATCAGAATAGAGACTTAGATTTGGAAAGGACTTCAGAAGGGAGGCAGGTGAGAACAAGCATGGTGGGAGGGAGAAGGCGGTAGACTCAGGCAGAGGCCTCGCATGCACGGGGGGAGCTTCCTCTGCGCGAAGTGAGCGAGTCCCCCCACCCCGCCTGTGACCAGAGGTGCTCTGGGGCCCTGGGAGGAGGGGAGGATTGCATCATCAGGCAGTGGAGAGGCTTTCTTTCTAAGTAGGCTCTTCCTTTGTCATGAACTAAAGGGAAAGGAAAATGAAAAGCCTCACCCACCTCAGGCCGATGCCAGAGGAACTTCCGGTCTAGACCAACAGGCGTCTCTGTAGACTGAGAGAGCCTTCCATTGGTGGGGCGCTGAAATACTGACCTGCTCAGAAGAAGGGCATACCGAGGTGACCCTTTGACCCGCTGTGAAAGGTTTCTCTGGGCTCCAGACCCGTCTGCTCCCAGGCTCCATCAGCCCTAGTGCCATAAAGTTCTTGGGATCCACATCTGACTTCAAAACCAATTGACGGAGAGAGGTTCTTCAAACACTCGCCGGAGAAGGAAATGGCACTCTGGAAGGAGAAGAGGGACCTGAGCGGCGGCGAGGGAGCGGGGTAGGGGGTGGGGTGGGGGTGGGGGGGGTGGGGAGGCTGCTGGCTGCCCGCGCTGAGCACACAGGCCTGGCCCTAGCTGGCAGCCGTGCAGAGGGAGCCAGAGCCTCAGGTGCTTCTCTCCTAGCTGCCACCCCTCCATTTGCATGTTACAATAGAGGTTCTTAAAGCCCTAAGGAGAAGGCTGCTCTTGCAGAGAAGAGATAATTAAGGCTCTGCCAGATGAGCCAGGGCAGGAACAAAGGCTTGTTAATTATCTCAGAGAGCTAGGAGATGAGCTTCCCAGGCTAGTCCCTTTCTATTTTTCAGGCGCACTTTTGCCCAGTCCGAGTGACCTTCAAGAGCTGGAGTGGCTCAGTGGTTGAAGGTCAACTGACATAAAAAAAAGACTTGGGTTGAATAGATCTCCAAGGCCACATTCAGGGGCTCATGGATGTTCATTTTAGGTTGTCCCCGTAGTACATGAATATCTGTCCTCTGGAGATGCTCTGTGGGGTGGGCATAGGGGGAAGGGACCAGAAGAAGGTACATGCAGAGGACTTCCTTTTTTCTTTTCTTTTTAAATTATATATATATTTACTTATTTCAGATAGGGAGAGGGAGAGAGAGAGAAACATCAATGATGAGAGAGAATCATTGATCAGCTGCCTCCTGCACGCTCCACACTGGGGATGGAGCCCACAAGCTGGGCCTGTGTCCTGCCTGGGAATCGAACCGTGATCTCCTGGTTCCTAGGTCAACGCTCAACCATTAAGCCATGCCGGCCAGGCTGGCCTCAATTATTTAAAAAAAATTGAATTATGGTAAAATACACATCAAACAAAACTGTCAACCTAAGCATTTTTGTGCATGGCTTAGTTGTGCTATTATTACACTCACATGCTGTGAGCTGGTCTCCAAAACTTCTCATCTCACAAGTCTGGAACTCTGTGCCCAGGGAACAAGTCCCCAGGTTCCTCTCCCTAGCCCCACACCACCTTCTCTCCTTTCCTTTCTGTGGCTGCGGCACTGTAGGCGCCTCCTTACACAGGAATCACGAGCAGCTGTCCTTTTGGGATGGTGGTTTCACTCAGCATCGGTCCTCCAGATTCATGTGGCAGCAAGTGGCAGCATTTCCTTCTTCAAAAAAAAAAATAAATATATTTTTATTGAGTTCAGAGAGGAAGGGAGAAGTAGAGAGAGAGAAACATCAATGATGAGAGAGAATCACTGACCAGCTGCCTGCTGCAGGCCCCACATGGAGGAATGGAGCCTGCAACCCTGGTCTATGCCCTGAGAGGGAACTGAACCCTGACCTCCTGGTTCATAGGTCGACACTCACCCCCTGAGGAGGAACTGTATTCTGTAGTGGCTGCACCTCCTCATCTTCCTACCAGCGGTGCACAGAGGCTCTGACTTCTCCACGTTCTTCCCAGCACTTGTTCTTTTCTGGGTTCTCTTCCTTTTTTTAAGATGCTGTGAAGTGATAACTCACTGTGGGCTGGATTTGCATTTGGCCCCATTTAATTTATTTTTGACCCCAATTTAGTTTAATTCCCTCCTGCGAGGAGCCTCTATCCCCTGCAGCATCTGGTCCAGGATGTTTAGGAGGCCATGCCAAGGGGTTAGGTATGGCCCCTGGCAGCTGCAGGCCCCAGCCCCATGCAGGGAGGGGCTCTCTTCCCCAGCAGCCTCAGCACAGCTTTGGGCACCAAGGTGGCTATGTCACATTGGCAGGGTTCTCAAACTTAACCATGAATCAGAATTGCCTACTGGCTTGCTACACCAGAAAGGGTTGGGACCTACCCCCCAATTTCTGATTCAAGAAATCTGGGATTGGGCATGAGGAATGGCATTGTTTTATTTATTTATTTATGGTTTTTCTCTTTCTTTTTTTAAAATTTTTTATTAATGTATTAGATATATACATATCTTCCCATTGCCTCCCCACACCACTCCTATGCATACCCTAACACCCCAGTGTCTTGTGTTCATTGGTTATGCTTATATGCATACATACAAGTCCTTTGGTTGATCTCTTATCTACCCCATTTCTCCCTAACCTTCTTGCTGTAATATGACAGTCTATTTGATGCTTTATTGCCCCTGTATCTATCTTTTTGCTCATCAGTTTATAATGTTCTTTATTATCCATAAATGAGTGAGATCATATGGTGTTTTTCTTTCATTGACTGGCTTATTTCACTTAGCATAATGCTCTCCAGTTCCATCCAGGTTGCTGCAAATGGTAAGAATTCCTTTTTTATGGCAGCATAGTATTCCATTGTATAGATGTATCATAGTTTTCTGATCCACTCATCTGCTGACCGGCACTTAGGCTGTTTGCAAATCTTAGCTATTGTAATTGTGCTGCTATGAACATAGGGGTACATTATCCTTTCTGATTGGTCTTTCTAGTTTCTTTTTTTTAAATTAAATCTTTATTATTCAGATTATTACATTTGTTTCTCTTTTTTCCCCTCCATAGCACCCCTCCACCCAGCTCCCACCCTTCCCTCTGCCCTTACCTCCCTCCCATTGACCTCATCCATAGGTGTATGATTTTTGTCCAGTCTCTCCCTGTACACCCCTCCCCTCTTTCCCCCTGAGAATTATCAGTCCACTCCCTTTCTGTGCTCCTGATTCTATTATATTCACCAGTTTATTCTGTTGATCAAATTTTTAATTCACTTAATTTTTAGATTCACTTGTTGATAGATATGTATTTGTTGTTTATAATTTTTTGGCTTTTACCTTTTTCTTCTTCCTCTTCTAAAAGAGTACCTTTCAGCATTTCATATAATACTGGTTTGGAGTTGATGAACTCCTTTAACTTCTTCTTCTCTGTGAAGCTCTTTATCTGCCCTTCAATTTTGAATAATAGCTTTGCTGGATAGATTATTCTTGGTTGTAGGTTCTTGCTATTCATCACGTTGCATATTTCTTGCCACTCCCATCTGGCCTGCATCGTTTCTGTTGAGAAATCAGCTGACAGTTGTATGGGTGCTCCCTTGAAGGTAATTAACTGTTTTTCTCTTGCTGTTTTTAATATTCTCTCTTTGTCTTTTGCTCTTGGTATTTTAATTATGATGTGTCTTGGTGTGGTCCTCTTTGGATTCCTTTTATTTGGGGTTCTGTGTGCTTCCTGGACTTGTAAGACTATTTCTTTTACCAGATGTGGGAAGTTTTCAGTCATTATTTCTTGAAATGGGTTTTCAGTATCTTGCTATCTGTCTTCTTCTGGCACCCCCACAATTCTGATGTTGGTATGCTTGAAGCTGTCCCAGAGGCTCCTTACATTATCTTCACATTTTTGGATTCTTTTTTCTTCTTGCTTTTCCAGTTGAGTGTTTTCTGCTTCTTTATATTTCAAGTTTTTGACTTGATTCTTGCCTTTCTCTAGTCTGCTGTTAGGACTCTGTATCATATATTTTTATTTCAGTCAGTGTATGTTTAATTTGTAGTTGGTTCTTTTTCATCTCCTCTTGGCTCTCGCTAACTTTATCCAACCTTTCTAGCATATTCTTGAAAAACCTTATAAGCGTGGTTTTGAACTCTTTACCCAGTCGTTTTTTTTCCCTCCATTTCTTTTGTTTGTGATCCCTTCCCTTGTCTCGGCATTTTCACTATGCCGGGAGAACTTCTGTGTTGGATTCAGAAGTGATACCAGACTTGCAAAACCACAGAAGCCTCTCTGTTGAGCTTTGGATGGGTGGAGTCTCAGGGCTTAAGGGACCGCCTTGCCTTCTAGTCGGCCCTGCCCTCCACGGCCCCTGAATCTCATGTGACTGGGTAATCGCTGGAGAGATCCTCGTGCACACGCACGCACCCACAGTGCCTCTAGACAGCTGCCTTTCAGCTCCACTGCGCTCCAGGACCACACGAGTCTAGGTCCCCAGGGTTTCACCTGAAACAGGGGCTTAGTGGAGTCAGAAGTGGCACAGTTGGGAGGGTCTGTCTCCCGTCCACTCGCAAAAGCCAGCAGCACAATCAGCAGTCTGTCCTCTATGCGCAGTGCATGCGCGCCACCAGACCTCTGATCTTTTGCGACTCCCCTAATTTCTGTGCACCTCTCCCTTTTCACACTCCAAACTCCCCCCGTATGAGTTTTGGCTGGATCTGGGATTTAGTGTCATAGGATAAAAGGTTCAATGCCTTTGAGAGTCTCCGTTTCCCTTCCACCAGAGAAAGCCAGCCAGGTTCTCTGGCACCCGCTCTCTGCATGCACGCATCTCCGTACCTCAGCTTTTTGCAGCTCCTCTGGCTCTCCGTGAGCCCTTCTCTTTCCCTCTAGTTGTAGAGTTTCCACTCAGCCAGCTTTCCTTTGGTTCTGGATGATGTCCGTTCTGTCTTTCAGTTGTAATTTTGTAATTGTTGTGCGAGGCAGCAGTGTAGATGTTTACCTATGCTGCCATCTTGGATTCTCTCCTGTTTCTAGTTTCTTAGGATATATTCCTAAGAGTGGGATTGCTGGGTCAAATGGGAGTTCCATTTTTAGTTTTTTGAGGAAACTCCAAACTGTTCTCCACAGTGTTTGCACCAGTCTGCATTCACACCAGCAGTGCACGAGGGTTCCTTTTTCTCCATATCCTCACCAACACTTGTTGTTTGTTGATGATTGCCATTCTGACAGCTGTGAGATGGGATCGCATTATCGTTTTGATTTGCATCTCTTGGATAATTAGTGACTTTGAGCATGTTTTCATGTGTCTCTTGGTCTTCCTTCCTTCTTCTTTCCAAAATATTGTACTTAGGTCCACTGCCCATTTTTTTATTGCATCATTTATCTCCCATTTATTAAGTTGTATAAGTTGGCAGTAGATGTTGGAGATTAAACCTTTATCAGTGATAATATTTGCAAATATGTTCTCCCATACAGTGGGCTTTCTTGTTGTTTTGTTGATGGTTTCTTTTGCCGTGCAAAAGCTTTTTATTTTGATGTAGTCATATTTGTTTATTTTCTCTTTAGCTTCCATTGCCCTTGGAGCAGCATCAGTGCAGAAGTACCTTTGGCATATGTCTGAGATTGTGCTGCCTGTGGATTCCTCTAGTATTTTGATGGTTTCCCGCCTTATGTTTAAGTCCTGTATCCATTTGGAGTTTATTTTTGTGTGTGGTGTAAGTTGGTGGTCTAGTTTCATTTTTTTTTGCATGTATCTGTCCAATTTTCCCACACCATTTATTGAAGAGAGTGTTTTGACTCCATTGTATGTTCATATCTCCTTTGCCAAATATTAATTGAGCATAATGGTTTGAGTTGATATCTGGATTCTCTATTCTATTCCATTAGTCTATGTTTCTGTTCCTGTGCCAGTACCAGGCTGTTTTGAGAACAGTTGATTTGTAATACAGCTTGAAATCTGGTATTGAGATCCCACCTACTTTATTCTTCTTGCTTAGGATTGGTGTGGCTATTCGGGGTCTTTTTTGGTTCCAGATGAATCTTTGGAAAGTTTTTTCTAGGTCTGTGAAATATGCTGTTGGTGTTTTAATGGATAGTGCATTGAATTTATAGATTGCTTTGGGTAGTATGGACATTTTAATGATGTTGATTCTCCCAAACCATGAGCATGGTATGCTCTTCCATCTATTTACTTCTTCCTCTATCTCTTTTTTCAGTGTCCTGTAGTTTTCTGTGTATAGGCCTTTTACCTCCTTAGTTAAGTTTATTCCTAGGTATCTTAATTTTTTTGGTGCGATAGTAAATGGAATTGCTTTTTTAGTCTCTCTTTCTGTAAGCTCACTATTAGTGTATAGAAATGCCCTAGATTTCTTGGCATTAATTTTGTATCCTGCTACATTGCCTTATTCATTTATTAAGTCTAGTAGTTTTTGGATGAAGTCTTTGGGGTTTTTTATGTACAGTATCATGTCATCTGCAAATAAGTACAGCTTTACTTCTTCTTCTCCAATTTGGATGACTTTTATATCTTCTTCTTGTCTAATTGCAATGGCTAGTACTTCCAGTACTATGTCGAACAGGAGTGGTGAGAGTGGGCATCCCTGTCTTGTTCCTGTTCTTAGGCGAAATGGTTTTAGTTTTTGCCCACTAAGTATGATGCTAGCTGTGGGTTTATCATATATGGCTTTTATGATGTTGAGGTATGAACCTTCTATTCCCACCTTGTTGAGAGTTTTTATCAAGAAAGGGTGTTGGATTTTGTCAAGTGCTTTTTCTGCATCAATTGATATGACTATGTGATTTTTATCTCTCAGTATATTTATGTGATATATCACGTTTATTGATTTGCGGATATTGTACCATCCTTGCATTCCGGGATAAATCCTACTTGGTCATGGTGTATGAACTTTCTGATGTACTGCTGGATCCGATTTGCTACAATTTTGTTGAGGATTTTGGCATCTATGTTCATGAGGGATATTGGACGATAATTCTCTTTCATTGTGTTTTCTTTATCTGGTTTTGGTATTAGGGTGATGCTGGCTTCAAAGAAGGTGCTTAGAAGTGTTCCTTCTTCTTGAATTTTTTGGAATAGTCTGAGGAGGATAGGTTTTAATTCTTCCTGAATGTTTGTTAAAACTCTCCTGTGTAGCCATCTGGCCTCAGGCTTTGTTTGCTGGAAGCTTTTTGATGACTGCTTCAATTTCTTCCATAGTTATTGGCCTATTGAGATGTTTAGATTCTTCCTGAGTTTTGGAAGGTTATATTTTTCTAGGAATGTGTCCATTTCCTCCAGGTTGTTGAGTTTGTTGAAATAGAGTTGTTCATAGTATTTTTTAACAATCCTTTGTATTTCAGTGGGGTCTTTTGCTATTTCACCTCTCTATTTCTGATTTTGGTTATTTGGATCCTTTCTCTTTGCTTCTTGGTGAGCCTAGCTAGAAGTTCATCAATCTTGTTTATCCTTTCAAAGAACCAGCTCTTGGTTTTATTGATCTTTTGTATTGTTTCTCTGGTCTCTATGTCGTTTATCTCCAATATGATCTTTATTATTTCCTTCCTTCTGCTTACACTGACTTTCCTTTTTGCTCTCTTTCTAGCTCTTTGAGTTGTAGAGTTAGGTAATTTATTGCCACCGTTTCTTATTTTTTTGCAGTAGCCTTATAGAGTTATGAACTTCCTTCTCAAGACTGCTTTCATTTTGTTCCATAGATTTTGTATTGTTGTGTTTTCATTGTCATTTGTTGCCATGATGTTTTTTATTTCTTCTTTGATCTCTCTGGTTAACCAGTCATTGTTTAATAGCATGCTGTTTAGTCTCCATGTGTTTGATTTCTTTGGATTGTTTTTATTGTAGATGATTTCCAGTTTTATGCCAATGTGATCTGAGGAGATGTTTGATATGGTTTCTATCTTCTTGAATTTGAAGAGACTTTGCCTATGACCCAACATATGGTCTACCTTGAAAATGATCTGTGTGTACTACAAAGCAACTGTTCTCAAAACAGCCTGGTACTGGCACAAGAA
>JAAGEH010000005.1:44354128-44371573 GCA_011751065.1 Lasiurus cinereus
GGACAACTGACTCCTAGCTTGCCAACAAACACTCCCAATGCAACTCTCAGCCGCTCTCTCTCCCTCTGCCCAGCGACAAAGCTCCAGACGTGTCCGTCTACTCCGCCGCCATTTTCCACCTCCCATCCTCACATCTTTAACCCTGCTATAACATGGGATGAAAATGCCCAATTATTGCTGACCCTCCTACCCTGCCCTCGGCTGCATGGTAATTTAAGGCTGGGGCTCCTCACTGCCTCCCACCTTCTTGGCAGAGAAGCTTTAATGGAAATGAGGGTGTTGGCAACAAAGGCGGGTCAGCAGGTGGTGGAGTGGCCAGGCCCCACTTCCGGGTGCAGGCATGTTCCTGGGGCCCCTGCTGATTGGGAAGTCCAGGCCCAGATGGACAGAAGGATGCCCCGATGGCTGGGCTCCTGGGACTACCTCTCCTTACAGCTGGATTGGGATGCCCTTTTATCTCAAAGGAAGAAGCTGATGACAGCAGCCCAAGGGGTCTGCTCCCACACAGATGGCCAACAGGCACGCAGGCGGGAATGGGGATCAGAGACCCGCAGCCTGCTGGACATCATCACTAAAAAGGTAAACGAGGGGGAAAACCAAGATGGTGGCACAGGGAAACACCTGAACTGCTGACTCACAACCACTTCAAAACTACAACTAAAAGATAAAACGGACACTATCCAGAACAACAGGAAGACTCGCTAAGTGGAAATTCTACAACTAGAAGGAAAGGGAAAAGCACACTGAGACTCAGAGGAGCTGCAGGAGGCAGAGGTACTGAGATGCGCACTCACAGAGAGGACTGGCAATTGAGTGTGTGGCTGGCTTTCTCAAGTGGGAGGCAGACACAAGTTCCTGACTGTTCTGAACTCTAGTTCCGGGCGAGACTCTAAGGACCCAGACTCATACAGGCAGAAACTGGACTGTCTGGCAGCAGGTGGAACTTGAGGACAGCTTTCTCTCAGAGGTGCTTGCAGCAATTACCAAGGTACACTGAGACCTGGGAACCTCTTAGGGCAGGGGTGATGGGAAGCCATTGCTGTTTGCTCTGAGAATCTGCCCCAAAACTCTGCCCCATTCAAGCTATGTGCACAGGCTTTTGCATATGAATGACCTAGTCCTTTGAAATATAAAATTACCTAACTGTAGCTGAGTCAGAGAGTCCCAGAACATCCAAAAGAAGGCCCAATGCCCCACAGCAGCTTGCATTGCTTCATAGCTGGACCTCGCCTGGGCCCCTCCAAACCCCAAACAAAGAAGAGGAACCTACAGATCTCTCCATAGCTCCTGCTGGGTGGCCTTAGGCAGAGGCTAAATTAGCATCTCCTTGGAGATCCAAGAGCCAGTGTACCCAGGGGTCAGAGTGGGACCATCCAGATTATAACTCATAAGATCCATAAGGGGCACACTCAGAGGGCAGACTCAGTGATCACCAAAGCCCAAATGAAGCAAGTCTTGCCCCATAAGGGTGTCTCTAGCACAGAAGTTCTCCCATTGTAGACACAGCTAATTCTCACAACCAATTGGACTGGAGGTCAATTCCTCCCAGGGATACCAACAACAATCAAGGCTTACCTACAATAAGACTGTGCACACAGCCAACAAAGAAGTGCACCAAGAGTGTCCACCTGGAGACACTGAGCCACTGGGCTCTATAGGACACCTAGCACACAAAGCCACTCTATCAGCAGAGGGAAGCAGCTGAAATGTAGAGACAAAGAAACAAGTCACAAATGAAAGAAATGGAGGAAAGCAAACTACTAGATATAGAGTTCAAAACCATGATTATAAAGTTTTTGAAGTATTTTCTAGAAAAGGCTGATAAATTTAGTGAGACTCTCAAGGATATGAAAAAGGACCAACTAGAAATTAAGCATACATTGACTGAAATTAAAAATACAGTGGTACCTCGAGATACGAGTTTAATTCATTCCGTAACCTTGCTCATATATCAAGTTGCTCGTATCTCAAAGCAAATTTCCCCATTGAAATCAATTGAAATGCCATTAATCTGTTCCAGCCCCCAAAATGCCACCCCAGTTGTTCTTGTTACGTGTTTTTGAATAAGAAAAATGTATTTGTAAATGACAAATATTGTATAAAAACATAATAAAAGAGAATGTAAAGGAATAAACTGGTTTTATAAAGTGTATTTACCTACTCGTTACACTCTTAATGCTACACTTTATCCCTAAACTGAATGTAACTTAACTAATCTTCACTGAACTTAATTGCTACTGGTCTTTGCATTTTTGGCCGATTTCAAAAAAAACGTGTCCAACAAGGTTTGTCTCTTCCTCCCTTTCAGAATGTTTCTGAAATGGGTGAGGCAAGTTTCATTGAACAGCTCCCGATGCACGACCAGTAGCAACTTTTTCGGGGTGTTTCTTTTCCACGAAGTGTGACACCCTCTCCTACATTCCTAAGATCTCCTTTATCTCACTTGTAGAGATCTCCTCCACCTCTGGCTCCTCCTCAAAACCAATTTCTTGGAGAACCTCCGCATGTTGCTGAGACTGCAACTCTTGTAACTCCTCCGTGGTGAGTTCCAGAGAGTGCTCCTCGACGAGCTCATTCATGTCTCTCTCATCCACCTCCAGGCCCATGGATTTTCCCAGAGACACTATCTCTTCCTCCACTGGCACCTCGGGTTTGAATCCTTCGAAGGTCCTTCCGGCTACGGCCTCAGGCCACAGCTTCTTCCATGCAGAGGTCAAAGTCCTCGTTGTAACACCCAGCCAGGCCTGATCAATAATTCTGAGGCATATCACGATGTTAAAGTGGTTCTTCCAGAACTCTCAAAGGGTGAGGTTTGTGTTCTCCGTCACCTCAAAGCAGCGTCGGAACAGGTGCTTGATGTACAGCTTTTTAAAATTAGAAATCACCTCCTGATCCATGGGCTGCAGGATAGGAGTGGTGTTGGGAGGTAGGTAGACAACCTTTATAAACTTGAACTCTTCGAGGAGTTCATCTTCGAGGTTCGGTGGGTGAGCAGAAGCATTGTCGAGGATGAGGAGGGCTTGCATGGTTAGGTTGTTTTCCTGTAGATATTTCTTAACAGAAGGGCCGAAAACCAGGTTTACCCACTCCACAAAGAACTGCCTGGTGACCCATGCCTTCGGGTTTGCTCTCCACATAACTTGCAGTTTATCTTTTAAAATCTGATGTGACTTAAAGACTCTGGGGTTTTCCGAATGGTATACGAGCAGAGGCTTGATCTCGCAGTCGCCTCTCGCATTGGCGCACAGTGCGAGAGTTAGCCTATCCTTCATGGGTTTGTGGCCTGGCATCGCCTTCTCCTCTGCCGTTATATAAGTCCTATTCCGCATCTTCCAGAAAAGCCCTGTCTTGTCACAGTTGAAGACTTGCTGGGGGATATATCCTTTGGCTTCTATCAGTTCGGAAAAAGTTTTGAGATAATCCTCAGCTGCCTTCTAATCCGAATTTGCTGCCTCACCATGCCTGATGATGGAGTGAATGCCGGACCTTTTCCTGAAGTTATCAAACCAGCCTCTACTGGCTTTAAATGAGTCTTTCGATGCTTCATCTGTGGAAGTGCTCGGGGTCTGCTCCAGCAAATCACCGTAAATCGCTCGCGCCATCTCACATATGATGCCCTGTGTTAGTGTATCTCCTTTAAGCTGCTTCTCCGTCACCCACACCAACAGTAGATTCTCCATCTTTTCATGGAGAGAGCCATGGAACTTAGAAATTATTGTAACGCCCTTAGCTGACGTTATACCCTTTATCCACTTCTTCTGTTTAAGCACAGTGCATATCATTGAAGTATTGTGCCCGTACTGCCTCACCAGGTTAGCCACTCGCACACCTTGCTCATATTTTTCTATGATTTCATGCTTTAATTCAATAGACATCATCCTCTTCTGAGCACTGACCTTTCCACTTGCTTTCTTCGGACCCATGGTTATAAAAAGAAATGTGATAAAGTATGTAAATGCACAAAAGATGCTTCGACAACGAGGTAAACAAAGCACACTGACTGAGGTGTGGGAAACTATGAGACGCTCGAGTAAACTGGTGGGTCGCAGCTGGTTGATCCGCGCAATTACTCATATCTCAAATGTTGCTCGTATTTAAAAGCAAAAAATCGTTCCCTTGATGGCTCGTATCTCAAAAATCTCGTATGTTAGGGCACTCGTATCTCGAGGTACCATTGTATGTGATCACTCATTGTGCGAACAGACGGACCTCACTGTGCCTATCGGACCACAGGACACAGTGTCTCCATCTGTCCAACAGGAAAGGGCTGCCCCCAGAAACCCTGTGAGGGTGACATCGAGGCAACAGCATCTAGGAGAGTGCCTGGGGTGTGGCCGCTGATCAGGGTGGTCGCTGAATCCAGATCTGCTCAGAAGCTTGGGAAGTGAGGCTCGGTTCCCTGAGCTTCCTCCCCTGAGGACAAACAATGACCCCCATCTGTATGCTCTTCCCCACTTCACGTCTCACTCAGCAAATCCTGCCACGCTTCCAGAGCCGAGGAGTACTTAGCAATGGAGAAACCAGCATAGGCTCCAGTGAAGTGAGTAACACCCTTTCCCTCTTCAGGGAAGCTCATGTCCAGGAGCTGGCCAGCGACTCCGGCAATTGGCATGTGCAGCCCACTTTGCAGCTCCCAGTGGGTTCTTGGCTAGTATCTCATCAAATATGGTTACAGCCCAGCGTTGCCAATGGGAACCAGTCTCCCAGGGCAGGAAAGGAGAGTGCAAGCTCATCTCCAATGCTCTCAGGCACTCTGTGCCCCACATGTCCCCTCATGCCATTCTTCTTATAGATCTTCTAGCTCAAGAACCATCTTCACACCCGGTGCAGAGCAGGCTCCCAGTAACTAATCATCTCATCTAATCCTCAAGTTTAATTCAACTACTTCGTTTCATCATTGCGGAAACTGAGGCAGAAAGAGGTACAGTGAGGGGCTCAAAGTCACACAGCAGCACAGCAATGCCATGGACCCAGGTCCGAATTAGAAGAACCCACATGACCACACAGTCAAGATGCTGCCTAGTTCTCACCTGGTCACTGAAGCCAAGCCCTCCCATGTAGTCCTTGGAAGAGGGAAGGCAAGAAGCTTCAGAGACTGACAGCCAATTGATGGCAAAGTGACCGCCTCACCTCCCATGCTCCTCTCCTGCTCATGTGACCTCACTGCTTCTCTGACAAGTGGAGTCTATTCCCCACCCCCCCGCCACCCCCCTCCCCTCACCCCTTCTGCTGCTCTGGGCTGCCTCGTGGTTGCTTTGATGGTAGAATTCAACAGAAGTGACAGCATACTCTTCCAGCACCAGGCCTAAGATACCCATGGCCTTCTATGCTCTCTTAGAGGCACCAGCACCACATGAGCACACTGGGACAGGCAGCTGAAGGCTGGGAGACATGCCCAGGAGAGCCAGTTGTCCCAACTGAGACATCCCTAACACTGCCTACCACCAGCTACCCCAAACATGAGATCAACAGAGGTGCCCCTCAATGTACAGCCAACCACAAAGACATAAGTGATCCCTACCAAGACCAAATAATCACCCAGATAACCCATAGACTCACAAGAAATCATAAACCCAGTTGTTTGAAGTCGCTGAGTTTGGGGATGGTTTGTTACAAAGCACTAGCTAATAGATGCATCGGCCTTAAGAAAAGACCCCACATCATCGCCATGGAGAAGCCAAAGCCTGGGTTCCCCAGGGCCGTGGAGGGCAGGACCATTCTCTGCAGAGGCCAACTGAGCTTCCCCATGCTCTGCCCAGCCCAGAACCCTCCATAATCTCATAGTTCATCCCTACCCTTCCCACCCACTCTGCACCCACAATGCCCACCCTGTGTCAGGGCCCAGGAAAGGTGAAGACCCAGTGCCCTGTGAAGAGAGGGCTGCAATGAGAGTTGAGGCACCCACAGCCCAGGCAGAGCTCACCTCAGAGACAATGCCCACAAAGCCTGGGGCTGAATCTTTCTGGGAGAGAAGCATCTAGGGCCAGATGTCCCCCTGAAAGGAAATGAACTCCCCTCCACCTTGTCCTATAGGGCTGGGACCCCTGCCTAAAACCCCTCCCTTTTCTGGGAGTGGCCACAGGTGTGCCAGCAATGTCTTAACTTCCCCGACCCCCACCCAAATGGACCAGTGAAGCTCCAGGGAAACAGCTAAGGTCCTAATTAGGCTTAACCACAGAAAGACCCCAATTTAAGTGACCAATCTCTGTAACCTTCATCACTTTCCTAAGCCCCCTAATTATCCTACCCCATAAAACTCATTGTTCCCGCCCAGTCAGGTCTCTCGCCTCGCTGCTGCGTCAGAAAGAGGCTGAGAGCCAAACCCGGGTTTGAATAAAGACTCTTTGCTTTTGCATCGGAAAAGGCTCCTTAGTGGTGGATTATTGGGGACCCCGGACTCTGGGCACAACACCCTGGCCACCCACCCAAGGGAGCAGTCAGTCCTGGATACGGCAGGTCGCTTGACATTTGATGGGAGATACTGTCAGATATTTAATTCACAATCTGGCTCAAGTGTCTCTGAGGTCCTTCCCGGAAGCACTAAGGTAAGCATGGACCCACCCAGGTCTGGACAGGTCCCCCTCTAACTCCAGTCCTTTTTTGTCTCCTGAGGCCCAAGATACAAGGAACCCAACCCGAGTGTGGACAGTGGGAGGCTCCTGAGCAGGGCCTTGACTCCGGAGTTCTCAGAAAAGCCAAGGCACAGGGAGGTTCTGGGTGAGAGCTTAGGTCTCTGCTGGGCACAGGAGGGCTTTGTCCCCAAGACTCATGGCTCTGGGGATGCTGAGTACCTGCCCTGGGCAGCCACCTCCTCGCTCAGGCAGTCCTCCAGGCTTCT
Organism: Lasiurus cinereus; assembly: GCA_011751065.1. NCBI lineage: Eukaryota > Metazoa > Chordata > Mammalia > Chiroptera > Vespertilionidae > Lasiurus > Lasiurus cinereus. The sequence continues at coordinate 44,360,967 of JAAGEH010000005.1, forward strand.
CTCCTGGCACGCACACCAGAACTCCCTCTACAGCCAGACAACCCACTGCTGCCTTAGAGACAGCCCCACTCAGGAGTGTGAAGGCCTGGGCTCTTCCCACTCCATAGAGGATCATGAGCAGCCACCCAACCTCTTCTGCCCCAAAACAAGGTCAGTGATCCCATGTAGAGAGTGCCTGGGAAGGCACATAGGCATTTCTGTAATTATTGTCAGCTGAATCCAGCAGTGTTGGCAAAGCCCCATCCTGGAAACAGGTTTTGCCAAGAGCAGGCTGTCGTCAGCTTGACCTTCAGCCCAGGTGCCAGGGGTTGGGCTTTGTTATTTAAATCCAGTCAAACACTAGTAATGAATACCATTCGGGCCCACCCAAGAATGCACATAATCTTCTTTGTCTTAACTTTTAGTAAAACTCCCTGGTATTTGGGATATAAAATAAACATGCTGCATCAGCTCTGGGTTCCTATCTCTCCATCAGAAGAGGGCAGTGGTCCCACCTGGTCCCAGCTTTTTCTGCCATTTCTGTGTCTGTCTCTTTCATTTTCTCAATCCCCAACTACCCCTACTCAGGAACCAGACTGTTCTCTAGCCACAATGGACGCAGAAAAGAGAAAACCCTCCATAATTCCGCCCCATGTCTCCTGCAGGAAGCAATTACGAGAATCCTATTCTTTAATAGACAGGAAAGCACTTGATAAACTATAAGATAAGGGCTGGGACTCATTGTCCCCAAGTGGACCATCATCACAATATAGGCAAGCCAGATGCAGACTTGATGGCAAGAGAAAAAGGGGAGTGGGGAGAGAGGATGTGCCTCAGCACTCACACAGGAACATTTCATGGCCAGGGCTCACCTGCAGCTTTCACCATCCATTCTCAAGTTAGGCAGTGGATCATCCATACGGATGTGGTGCAGCCTGGATGCCGAGGCAGAGTTTGGAGGTTAAAGAAACAACAGCCTTGCAGTGGACTTGACAGTCTGAGGACACGTGTGCACACACACAGACACACACGCACACACACACAGGCACATGCATACACATACGTGCACACACACGTACACATACACACACATACATGCACGCACATACACATACACACACACTCAACCTATGTTCTCAAGCAATTTAAGGAGCTAAATAACTAAATGCAAAAAGTAGAGAAAGGGGGGTGGAGATCATCCAATAATGGACCCCGAGAAGAGTCTATCCAGAAGGCTTCTTGGAGTAAGAGGTAAATTCTGAACTTGGAGGAGAATCCAAGATGGCGGCATAGGTAAACACCTACACTGCTGCCTCGTACAACAATTTCAAAACTACAACTAAAAGACAGAACGGCCATCACCAAGAACCACAGGAAAACTGGATGAGTGGAAATTCTACAGCTAGAAGGAAAGAGAGGGGCTCACAGAAACCCAGAGGAGCTGCAAAAAGCTGAGGTACGGAGATGAGCGCCTGGAGAGAGCGGGTGCCAGAGTACTTGGCTGGCTTTCTGTGGCGGGAGGGAAACGGAGACTCCCAACGGCATTGAACCCCTTCTCTTACGACACTAAACCCCAGATCCAGCTGAAACTCATACAGGGGGAGTTTGGACTGTGAAAAGGGAGAGGTGCACGGAAATTTAGGGGAACCGAAAAGATCAGAGTCTAGTGGTGCGCATGGCACTGCGCAGAGGACAGACTGCTGATTGTGCTGCTGGCTTTCGCGAGTGGGTGGGAGACAGACCCTCACAACTGTGCCACTTCTGACTCCACTAAGCCCCTGTTTCAGGCAAAATCCTGGAGACCTAGACTCGTGTGGTCCTGGTGTGCAGGGGAGCTGGAAAGGCAGCGGTCTAGAGGCACTGCGGGTGCGCTCGCACAAGGACCGCTCCAGCGATTACCCAGTCACGTGAGACTCAGGGGCCGTGGAGGGCAGGGCCAACTGGAAGGCAAGGCAGTCCCTTAAGCCCTGAGACTCCACCCATCCCAATATCAACAGAGGCTTCTTCAGTTTTGCAAGTCTAGTATCATAAGGCTGAATTCAACACAGAAGTTTCCCCAGCATAGTGAAAATGCCGAGACAAGGGAAGGGATCACAAACAAAAGAAATGGAGGGAAAAAAACGACTGGATAGAGAGTTCAAAACCACGCTTTTAAGGTTTTTCAAGAATATGCTAGAAAAGATGAATAAATTTATCAAGTCCCAAGAGGAGATGCAAAAGGACCAACTAGAGATGCAAAAGATCCAACTAGAGATGATGGATAAATTTAGCGAGTCCCAAGAGGAGATGAAAAAGGACCAACTAGAGACACTGACTGAAATAAAAAATATTATACAGAGTCCTAACAGCAGACTAGAGGAAGGCAAGAATCAAGTAAAAACTTTGAAATTTAAAGAAGCAGAAAACACTCAACTGGAAAAGCAAGAAGAGAAAAGAATCCAAAAATGTGAAGATAATGTAAGGAGCCTCTGGGACAGCCTCAAGCGTACCAACATCAGAAATGTGGGGGTGCCAGAAGAAGAGAGAGAGCAAGATACTGAAAACCTGTTTAAAGAAATAATGACTGAAAACTTCCCACATCAGGTAAAACAAATAGACTTACAAGCCCAGGAAGCACACAGAACCCCATATAAAAGAAATCCAAAGAGGACCACACCAAGACACATCATAATTAAAATACCAAGAGCAAAAGACAAGGAGAGAATATTAAAAGCAGCAAGAGAAAAACAGTTAATTACCTTCAAGGGAGCACCCATACAACTGTCAGCTGATTTCTCAACAGAAATGATGCAGGCCAGACGGGAGTGGCAAGAAATATTCAACGTGATGAATAGCAAGAACCTACAACCAAGAATAATCTATCCAGCAAAGCTATAATTCAGAATTGAAGGGCAGATAAAGAGCTTCACAGAGAAGAAAAAGCTAAAGGAGTTCATCAACTCCAAACCAGTATTATATGAAATGCTGAAAGGTACTCTTTTAGAAGAGGAAGAAGAAAAAGGTAAAAGCCAAAAAATTATGAACAACAAATACATATCTATCAACAAATGAATCTAAAAATTAAGTGAATTAAAAATTTGATCAACAGAATAAACTGGTGAATATAATAGAATCAGGAGCACAGAAAGGGAGTGGAGTGATAATTCTCAGGAGGAAAGGGGTGAAGGGTGTACAGGGAGAGAGTGAACAAAAATCATACACCTATGGATGAGGTCAATGGGAGGGAGGGAAGGGTAGAGGGAAGGGTAGGAGCTGGGTGGAGGGGTGCTATGGAGGGGAAAAAAGAGAAACAAATGTAATAATCTGAATAATAAAGATTTAATTTAAAAAAATAATAAACATAAAATTTCAAAAAAATAAAATTCTGAGCTGGGTTTTGGTAGAAAGGCTCGACATGCAGGCAGCTGGGAAAACAGCTTTTGGAGGAAGGCAGAAATTCGATCAGTTTTCTATGATCAAATAATGACCATCATAAATGGCCATTTCAGAGCAAATGAGGACTCACAAAGTTTTTGCACATGTATTGCCTCATGACAGAACTAGACAAACCTGTTTTTATTCCATCTTATAGGCAGGGTCAGAGAAGCGGTTTTCCTAAGATCATGGAGGTGGAGCTTATAGAAGAGCACCGGGCCCCTGGCTCTCCCACCAGTGCCTTCCACAGGTCCCTCTGCAAGCCTGCTCACCACCAGTTATAGGGGCAGACACCAGGCCTGGGAACTGGACTCTGAGCTGGGCTTGGAGAGTCAGTAACTACAAGGAGAGGAGTGGTGCTTTGGAGTAGGACAGAATCCAGGTCAAACCCACGTTCTTCCATTTACCTTGGCCTTGGGTGTTAGTGCCTCTTCGAGTCTCTGTTTATGTAGAAAAGATTATGATGAGGAAATAGAGAGGGAATGTTTTGAAGCACTTAGCAGCATGCCCAGCAATGGTTATTTGTCCATTGGTGCTAATCGAGAAGACATTCTTGGCCACATAGTGAGGTTTTTATAAATATCTTGCTCAGTCTTAACCAGTTTGGCTCAGTGGATAGAGCATTGACCTACAGACTGAAGAGTCCGGGTGATTATGGTCAAGGGCACATGCTCAGGTTGCAGGCTCGATCCCCAGTTGGGGGCGTACAGGAAGTGGCCGATCAATGATTCTCTCTCATCATTGATGTTTCTCTCTCCCTTTCCCTTCCCCTCTGAAAGCAATGAAAACATATTTTAAAAAATAATAAATAAATAAGGTCTTATTTCCTAATGCCTGTTGTGTACTGAGGTAACACTGGTTTCTAACATTACGTGTTGCAGGTGTGGAACATTACCCATCACCATCTCACCACCTGCATGCACTGCCCAAAGGACAGTTTCCGATTATCATCAGACAGTTGGCCCTCTCTCCCCCCACTTCCTCTCTGGAGCCAGCAATCTGCTCTCAGTGTCTATGGACTTGCTTTTGTATTTGTCTTTACATTTCACAGTTGAGTGAAAGGACACAGCATCTTCCCGTCCAACTATGTCGCTGAGCGTAACACCTCACCTCCCACCATTCCTGCTGTTGTAAGCAGTGGAATTCACCTTCTTTATGACTGAGTGGTATTCCATCGATGTCTATGCCACATCTGCTTTCTCCATTCACCCACTGATGGGTACTTGGTTCTTTCCATAGCCTGGCTATTGTCAATAATGCTGAAATGGCCCTAGCTGGTGTGGCTCAGTGGATAGAGCATCACCCTGCAGGCTGAAGGGTCCAGGGTTTGATTCTGGTCAAGGACACTAAAAAAAATAATAATAATAACAATCATCATAATAATAATACTGCAATGAACATTGGGGTGCATGTCTTTTTAAAATATATTTTTGTTGATTTCAGAGGGGAAGGGAGAGGGAGAGAGAGAAAAACATCAATGATCAGAGAGAATCATCGAGCCTGCACCCCGGGCATGTGCCCTGACCAGGAATTGGACCAGTGTCCTCCTGGTTCACAGGTCGATGCTCAACCACTGAGCCAGGCCAGCAGGTGCATATGTCTTTTTGAGTTGGTGTTTTCATATTCTTCAGACAAACTCCTGGGAGTGGGACTGCTGGGTCATAGAGCAGCTCTGCCTTAATGTCTCAGGATCCTCCATCCTAATGCCCACCTGCCTGTGTGGCTCACATTACCACCCTGCAGAATCACTGGCTAGCTTTCCTTCTTTTTTCTTTAATCTTTATTGTTCAGATTATTACAGTTGTTCTTCTTCTCCCCCTCCATAGCTCCCCTCCATGTAGTTCCCACCCCATGACCTTACCCCCCCACCCACTGTCCTCATCCATAGGTGTATGATTTGGGGGGGGGGTGTTTTATTTTATTTTAATGTACAATGGGGAAAGGACATTCTCTTTAATAAATGATGTAGGAAAACCTGAACAGCCATAATTCAAAAGAATAAATTTTGCCCATTCTCTTATACCGTACACAGACGTTAACTCAAAATAGATCAAAGATTTGAACACAGATTCAAAACCATAAAATTCCTACAAGAAAACATGGGCAGTAAGCTTGTTGACATTAGTCTTGGCAATGATTTTTTTTTGTATTTGACGCCACAAGTAAGGGCAACAAAAGTAAAAATAAACAAGTGGGACTACATTAAACTGAAACACTCTGCACAACAAAGAAAACTAATCAAAATGAAAAGCAATTTACTAAATGGGAGAAAATATTTGCAAATCATATACCTGATAAGGGGTTAATATAAAAATATATAAAACTTATATAACTGAAGAGCAAAAAAAGTCCAATTTTTAAAAAATGGACAGAATATCTGAAGAGACATTTTTTCCAAAGAAGACATACAGATGGCCACAAGTACATGAGTTGATGCTCAACATCACTAACCATCAACAAAATGTAAATCAAAACCACAGTATCACCTCATACCTGTTAGAATGGCTATTATCAAAAAGACAATAACTAGTGTTGGAAAGGATGGAAAGAGCAGGGAATTCTTGTTTGCACTGTTGACAGAATATAAATTGGTGCAGCCACTATGGAAAACAGTATGGATACTCCTCAAAAATTAAAAGTAGATCCAGCAATCCCACTTCTGGATATTTATCCAAAACACTAACTTAAAAAAAAACATATACACCCCCATATTTATTGCATTATTCACAATAGCTTAAGATATGAAAATAACCTAAATGTCCATAGATGGATGAATGGATAAAGAAAATGTGGGCTCTTTGGTGTAGGAGGTAAGTTGGAGGCTTCCCTGGAGTGTGGCGTGATGCTGGTAAAAACCAAAACAGGGCTGCCTGATGAAGGAGTGAAAGGGATTTTAGAAGATTGGAGGACAGTGGTCAGCGGCTGCCTAGGTGCCTTGTGGTCTGATGCAGAGGCCCTCTGAGAGCCCATCTCCCCTTTCTCTAGTGCTGAGTGATGTGGAAGTTACTCTGAGGTTATTCCAGGGAAGCAGAGTCTTTCAAGGAATAAAGAAATGCTTACTCTACCAAGAAAGATTACAGTGAAGCTTGTAACTATTATACAAAAGCCATAGATATGTGTCCTAAAAATGCTAGCTATTATGAGAATCAAGCTGCCACCTTGATAATGCTCAGAAGGTTCCAGTGAGAAGGCTAAAGGCAAATTCTGTCTATAACATCTGGCTCCTTCTAAGGGAACTCTCCTCAAGTAGAACAGTGTAACCCAGATGGGAAAATATAACCTATTGCCCCTTTCCTGCAGTCTGGGCTACCAAGATTTACTGCCTGTTTGCTTACATGTTACAGAAGCCATAAATCCTAAAACAATACACAACCCCCAGGAGGGCTGTCAGTGCTGGCACCAGGCCAGGTCCTTAGGTGTGGTCTCATGAACCCCATCCCCACACACAGGGCTTTTTGCAAAGCCCCTGAAAGGTCTGGAAGTCCCATCCATACTTGGGGGACAAAGAAGCCCAAAAAGATATAAAGGAAAGCTTCCACCAGATTGCTTTGCTCAGAATTTGAGAGGCAACACCTCTGAGTCCACTGGCATAACAAAGCTGTGTAACTCCATTTCTTTAAGTGTTGCTTGTTTTTTTCTCCAGTCTTTTATAACAGCTGGTTCCCAGACCAAGAAGCCCAACTTGGCTTCCAGTGAATGGACTGGGTTTAGGGCCCAGGGAAGTGGGACAGGCCTCCGGGAGGTGTGCCCTGCTGATTTTAGCAGAATTGAACCAGGGGACTCCAGGTGCTCCCGTACCTCAGCCTAGCATCCGGCTGGCATCTGGAAAAAGTGGATGGACACCTCTGGACCTGTCGACAGAAACGTAAGGTAGGCCCCACACAGGCACACTCCGAGAGAGTGGAAGGGAGAGCTTAATCACCTCCCTGGAAGTCATAGGACTTCATCAGTTAAATTGGTCAGGAATCGGGTAGATTGTTTAAACTCTGAGTGAATGTCTGGTAAAAGTATGTGAATGTGGAAGGAGAGGGCTTGCGCTCTCCTATCCTTTGTGTGGCTCCACGACTTTGGTTATGGAGTCAGAATAGACCCCAACCTGCGGTTCCACGATTTGTCATAAAGCATTACAGTGACTCACCCCCATGTGGAAGTGATCAGGACTGGGGGTTTTTATGGGTGTGCCTTAGCTAAGACAAATCAAAGCTCCTGCAAGGGCTGAAACCGGTTTGGCTCAGTGGATAGAGCATCGGCCTGCAGACTGAAGGGTTCAGGGTTCGATTCTGGTCATGGGTACTCATGGGCATGTTCTTTGGTTACAGGCACATCCCCTCCTGGCAGCTGAACTATGTTTCTGACTCTCTGTCCCTCTCCCTTCCTCTCTGTGAAAAATCAATGAAATATATATTAAAAAAAAAAGAAATTAAAAAGCTCCTGTGAGGGACCCAACCCTGAGTGGATCTGTGAAAACAGGTCACTCCCTCCCTTGTCTGTTTCGTGCCACTGATTATCATGAGGTGGGGACAAAGTAAACCCACTGCCCTCAATTGCATGTTGAAAAATTTTAAAAAGGGTTTCTTTTATTTTTATATACACTTTCTTTTTTTTTAATTTAATAAGTTTTTATTGTTCAGATTATTACAACTGTTCCTCTTTTTTTCCCCCATAGCTCCCTTCCACCCATTTCCCACCCCACTCTCTGCCATTACCTCCCCTGCCACTGTCCTCATCCATAGATGTACGATTTTTGTCAAGTCTCTTCCTGCACCCCCTACACCCTTTCCCCCCAAGAATTTTCAGTCCACTACATTTCTATGCCCCTGATTCTATTATATTCACCAGTTTTTTCTGTTTATCAGATTTTTTATTCACTTGATTTTTAGATTCACTTGTTGATAGACATGTATTTATTGTTCATAATTTTTATCTTTAACTTTTTCTTCTTAAAGAGTATCTTTCAACATTTCATATAATACTGGTTTGGTATCGATGAACTCCTTTAGCTTTTTCTTATCTGCGAAGCTCTTTATCCGCCCTTCAATTCTGAATGATAGCTTTGCTGGGTAGGGTAATCTTGGTTGTAGGTTCTTGCTATTCATCACTTTGAATATTTCTTGCCACTCACGTCTGGCCTGCATAGTTTCTGTTGAGAAATGAACTGACAATTGTATGGGTGCTCCCTTGTAGGTAATTAACTATTTTTCTCTTTCTGCTTTTTTAAAAAATAATTTTTAAAAATATATTTTATTGATTTTTCACAGAGAGGAAGGGAAAGGGATAGAAAGTTAGAAACATCTATGAGAGAGAGAGACATTGATCAGCCAACCTCCTGCACGCCTCCTACTGGAGATGTGCCCACAAGCAAGGTACATGCCCCCGACCGAAATCGAACCTGGGACCTTTCAGTCCGTAGGCCAACACTCTATCCACTGAGCCAAACCGATCTCAGCTCTTGCTGCTTTTAATATTCTCTCTTTGTCTTTTGCTCTTGGTATTTTAATTATGATGTGTCTTGGTGTAGTCCTCTTTGGATTCCTTTTATTTGGGGTTCTGTGCACTTCCTGGACTTATAAGTCTATTTCTTTCACCAGATGTGGGAAGTTTTCATTCATTATTTCTTCAAATAGGTTTTCAGTATTTTGCTCTCTCTCTTCTTCTGGCACCCCTACAATTCTGATGTTGGTATGTTTGAAGTTGTCCTAGAGGCTCCTTACACTATCTTCACATTTTTGGATTCTTTTTTCTTTTTGCTTTTCCAGTTGAGTGTTTTCTGCTTCTTTGTATTTCAAATTTTTCATTTGATTCTTGTGTTACTCTAGCCTGCTCTTAGGTCTCTGTATAATATTTTTTATTTCAATCAGTGTATGTTTAATTTTTAGTTGGTCCTTTGTCATCTCCTGTTGGGTCTCACTAAATTTATCCATCTTTTCTAGGAAATTCTTGAAAAACCTTATAACCATGGTTTTGAACTCTATATCCAGTCATTTGTTTTCCTCCATTTCTTTCTTTTGTGATCTGTTTCTTTGTCTCCGCATTTTCACTATACCAGAAGAACTTCTGTGCTGGAATAAGCCTTATGATGCAAGACTTGCAAAACTGCAAAAGCCTCTCTGTTCAGCTTGGATGGGGTGGAGTCTCAGGGCTTAGCACACTGCCTTGGCCTCCAGTCAGCCCCGCCCTATGCGGCCCCTGGGTCTCAAGTGTCTTTCGGTAATCGTTGCAGCCCTTTCTGTGTGCCCACATGCGTATACCTTTAGCCCTTTGTATTTCCTGTTCCCTTGTGCTCCTGGATCTGTATGAGTCTGGGTCCCCAGGGTCTTGCCCAAAACTGAGGTTCAGTGCAGTTAGAAGTAGTGCAGTTGAGAAGCTCTGTCTCCTGCCACTAGAGAAAGCCAGTGGCACAATCAACAGTTTGTCCTCTCTGTGCACATTGGTGTGCATGCCCCAGACTTCTGCCCATTCCCGGCTCCCCTAAATTTCTGCGCACTCCTCCCTTTTCACAGTCCAGACTCCCCCTGTATGAGTCTTGCCCAGAGCTGGAGTTCAATGCAGTAGGATAAGGGGTTCAGTGCTGTCAGGAGTCTCCATCTCCCTCCTGCCAGAGGAAGCCAGCCAGGCACACCGCCGCCCACTCTCTTCATGCACTTGTGTCTGTACCTCAGCTTTTTGCAGCTCTTCTAAGTCTCTGTAAGCCCCTCTCTTTCCTTCTAGTTGTAGAATTTCCACTCGCCAACATTCCTGTGGTTCTGGATAATGGCCATTCTGTCTTTTAGTTGTAGTTTTGAAATTGTTGTTCACCTATGATGCCATCTTGGTTTCTCCCTCCAGGTTGTATGTTCTTCTATTCATCACTTTCAATATTTCTTGCCACTTTGTTGGCCTGCATAGTTTCTGTTGAGAAATCAGCTGACAATCATATGGGTGCTTCCTTGTAGGTAACTAACTGTTTTTCTCTTGCTGCTTTTAATATTCTTTCTTTTTGTCTTTTGCTCTTGGCATTTTAATTATGATGTGTTGGTGTGGTCCTCTTTGGATTCCTTTTGTTGGGATTCTGTGCACTTGCTGGACTTAAAAGTTTATTTCTTTCATCAGGTAGGAAAGGTTTTCAGTCATTATTTCTTCAAATAGGTTTTTATTTTTTTATTTTTTTTATTTTTTTATTTTTTTAATATATTTTTTTCTTTTTTTATTAATTTTTTATACATATCTTCCCATTG
>JAAGEH010000005.1:44386573-44404978 GCA_011751065.1 Lasiurus cinereus
ACCAGACCTCCGATCCTTTGCAACTCCCCTAAATTTCCGTGCACTTCTCCCTTTTCACAGTCCAAACTCCCCCCGTATGAGTTTCGGCTGGATCTGGGGTTTAGTGTTGTAAGAGAAGGGATTCAATGCCGTTGGGAGTCTCCGTTTCCCTCCCGCCAGAGAAAGCCAGCCAGGTACTCCGTCACCCGCTCTCTCAGCGCACGTCTCCGTACCTCAGCTTTTTGCAGCTCCTCTGGGTCTCCGTGAGCCCCTCTCTTTCCCTCTAGTTGTAGAACTTCCACTCAGCCAGCTTTCCTGTGGTTCTGGATGATGTCCGTTCTGTCTTTTAGTTGTAGTTTTGAAATTGTTGTGCGAGGCAGCAGTATAGGTGTTTACCTATGCCGCCATCTTGGATTCTCCTGTTAATTTTTTATAATTAACTTCTTTGTGGGATGTGTTTCTCAGTCCTTCTAGGCAGAGAACCATGTGGTTTCAAGACCTGTGACCTGCCTGCCCTTCCTGATAGGTTTACAGTGGGTCCCTGTCAGGGACAGCACCCGCTCTGACTGGGAGGGCAGGGTCCTGCCAGCAGAGGGTATCTGTGTGGCCCTGGGCATGAAGCCAGATTTGGCACCAGCAATCTCTCCAAGGGGCATTTTAAGGCTAGTGCCAAAGTGGGGGGAGGAAGAGAGTGAAACTTGCTCAAGAGCAGGTGTGAGATGGGGTGGTGGCAGTGGGATCCGCTGAGTAGGGTGCGGGCTCTCAGGCTGCTGAGATGGAGGATCCCTAGGCTGGAGGACCGGAGATGGTTGGAGAGATCAAAGTGGTGAAGAAGGAGGAGGATTTGAGATTCTCTGGGGACTCAGAGTGAAGAAGGAAAATCTGAGGGAGAGCAGCTGTCATAGAGAGAAGGACATGTCCTGAGTGTGAAAAAGCCTGGCCCTAAGACTACATACAGGACCTAAGACTACTTGCCCTGCCTGCAGCAGACTGTCAAGGTCAGTTAGAATTTGGAAATTCAAAGCGCCATTCTACTGAGGCCAGAAGTCCTGAATGAATTCCAAAGTCTGAAGGCTTTTAGGTAGACAGCCCAGGGGTGTGGTGCGGGGAATGGTAGGCTGCCAATTCCCCATGGCGACTGAGAGTGGGTTAAGGTCTGCTTTCCATGAAGTTAAGGCCAAGAAAGGCATCCCCGTCACCCCATAATGTTCACCAGAAACGGATGGAGCCCTCCTTCATGACAGGCATCCTGGTCAGGAGAGGGGGCAAGGGAACCCTGTTCCCCCTGGGAATTGTCTCTACCAGTGCTGGATTTCCATGGGGCTGGCTAAACATCATCCTGGAGCCTGGCTCCAAACCAAAAACGACAAGACAGTCAGGATGGAGGAAAACAAACTAAAGCCACTTACCAGTGATTCTGTGCCTGGTGTTGATGTGGGAGGAGGCAAGGCAAGGAGAGGTCCACTAACCAGTCACAGGCATGACCCAGACTGCTCTGGAGGAAGGCTGGGGAGGCCCAAGAAAGTGTTGTGAGTTCAGCAGAAGCTCAGCCGAGTGGGAGCGTGGCTCGGGGGGTGGAGGGGGGCCTTCCCAGGAAAACAAGGGTGCTCAGTAGCTGGATGATCATTGTCTCTGAGTGCTAAGTGCCCAATTGCTGGAACCCTGAAATGGCTCTTACCAGACCCTCACTAGACCTTCACAGGTGTTTGGCACCAAATGAAAAGTTTGGAGTGGGCCTGGGTCATGTACCTATGACATGAGGCCATAATGTATCAAAAGAGATTTTATTCTGGGTACCTAGGTGAGCTGAGACCAAGAAAGGCATTAGTGAAGAGAGCAGGGAGAGAGAATTTTTTACTTATCCTTGCTGGCTGCAAGCTGCTTTGCTGATGTAAGGGTCTGGTCTGTCCTTGGTTCCTCCCATGCCAGGTGTCTTCTGGTTATCTGAGCTATGCTGTGCTCAAGGCTGCAAGCTTTCTGCAAGATATCTACTAAACACAATAAGTCTTTCTCTGCCCCATTTTATTCTCTAACCCTTTCACTCCCCAGTTGCAGAACTGACTGGCAGCCATAACTGAGATTCCATCACCCTGGCCCACACTGTTTGCTCAACTCTGATGATTTCCTGAGACCCTTGCCCCTTCCAATTTTCAGCCCACACACGCTGTTTACAGGGGCTTTTCCATATGAGGAACCTGCCCCGGCTCAGGCTTCAGACTTGCCTAAATCTCTCAAATGGGCAGCAGCTGACATCAGCAAAACCTGGCATCAATAGTAGACTGCCTTGCTTCACAGTTTGGCCTCACTGGGACACTTACAAGCCCAATACAAATGTCAGCCATCTTCAGATTTCTCTGTATCTCCTGACAGGTGGCCCAGGCAGGGCACAGGTAGTGGCTGACTTTGCACCTCCTGGGAGGTCCCAGAGCCAGTGAACCTGGTGGACAGCTTCAGACCCTACCAGATTACATCTCTACACATCCACAGTGACATACTAAAAGGGCAGAATTAGTGAGCAGCAAAACCCCACTGAAGCAAGTCCTGCTCCATAGAGGTATCTCCTCCACAGCAGCTCTTCCACTGTAGTCACAGCTGGTCCTCACAGCAAATTGGCCTGGAGGTCAATTCCTTCCAGTGACACCAACAGCAATCAACTACAAGACCGTGCACACAGGTCCAAGATGGCGGCATAGGTAAACATCTACACTGCTGCCTTGCACAACAATTTCAAACTACAACTAAAAGACAGAATGGACATCACCCAGAACCAGAGGAAAGCTGGCTGAGTGGAAGTACTACAGCTAGAGGGAAGGAGAGGGGCTCACAGAGACCCAGAGGAGCTGCAAAAAGCTGAAGTACGGAGATGCGCGCCTGGAGAGAGTGGGTGCTGGAATACCTGGCTGGTTTTCTCTGGCAGGAGGGAAACGGAGACTCTCAAAGACATCGAATCCCTTATCTTATGACACTAAACCCCAGATCCAGCCGAAACTCATACGGGGGAAGTTTGGACTGTGAAAAGGGAGAGGTGCACGGAAATTTAGGGGAGTCGCAAAAGATCAGAGGTCTGGTGGTGCACACGGCACTGCGCAGAGGACAGATTTCTGATTGTGCCGCTGGCTTTTGTGAGTGGGCGGGAGACAGACCCTCGCAACTCTGCCACTTCTGACTCCACTAAGCCCCTGTTTCGGGTGAAACCGTGGGGACCTAGACTGGTGTGGTCCTGAAGCGCAGGGGAGGCAGAAAGGCAGCGGTCTAGAGGCACTGCGGGTGCGTGGGCGCACAAGGACTGCTCCAGCGATTATCCAGTCACGTGAGATTCAGGAGTTGTGGAGGGCAGGGCCGACTGGAAGGCAAGACGGTCCCTTAAGCCCCGAGGCTTTACCCAACCCAAGCTCAACAGAGGTTTCTTCGGTTTTGCAAGTCTCGTATCATAAGGCTGAATTCAACACAGTTCTCCCGGCATAGTGTAAATGCCGAGACAAGGGAAGAGATCACAAACAAAAGAAACGGAAAAAAAACCCGACTGGATATAGAGTTCAAAACCACGCTTATAAGGTTTTTCAAGAATATGTTAGAAAAGATGGATAAAATTAGCGAGAGCCTAGAGGAGATGAAAAAGGACCAACTAGAGACACTGACTGAAATAAAAAATATTATACAGAGTCCTAACAGCAGACTAGACGAAGGCAAGAATCAAGTAAAAAATTTGAAATTTAAAGAAGCAGAAAACACTCAACTGGAAAAGCAAGAAGAGAAAAGAATCCAAAAATGTGAAGATAATGTAAGGATCCTCTGGGACAGCTTCAAGCGTACCAACATCAGAATTGTGGGGGTGCCAAAAGAAGAGAGAAAGCAAGATACTGAAAACCGACTTAAAGAAATAATGACTGAAAACTTCCCACATCTGGTAAAAGAAATAGACTTACAAGCTCAGGAAGCACACAGAACCCCATATAAAAGGAATCCAAAGAGGACCACACCAAGACACATCATAATTAAAATACCAAGAGCAAAAGACAAAGAGAGAATATTAAAAGCAGCAAGAGAAAAACAGTTCATTACCTAAAAGGGAGCACCCATACAACTGTCAGCTGATTTCTCAACAGAAACAATGCCGGCCAGACAGGAGTGGCAAGAAATATTCAACGTGATGAATAGCAAGAACCTACAATGAAGAATAATCTATCCAGCAAAGCTATCATTCAGAATTGAAGGGCAGATAAAGACCTTCACAGAGAAGAAAAGCTAAAGGAGTTCATCAATTCCAAACCAGTATTATATGAAATACTGAAAGGTACTCTTTTAGAAGAGGAAGAAGAAAAAGGTAAAAGCCAAAAAATTATGAACAAGAAATACATATCTATCAACAAATGAATCTAAAAATTAAGTGAATTAAAAATTTGATCAACAGAATAAACTGGTGAATATAATAGAATCAGGAGCACAGAAAGGGAGTGGACTGATAATTCTCAGGGGAAAAGGGGGGAGGGGTGTACAGGGAGAGACTGGACAAAAATCATACACCTATGGATGAGGTCAATGGGAGGGAGGTAAGGGCAGAGGGAAGGGTGGGAGCTGGGTGGGGAGGGGTGCTATGGAGGGAAAAAAAGAGAAACAAATGTAATAATCTGAATAATAAAGATTTAATTAAAAAAAAAGGCTGTGCACACAGCACACATGGGTGCATCTAGAATGCCCAGCTCAGGTAACTGTGGAGGCTGAGCCACTAGCCCTACAGGGAATCTACTATACTAGGCCACTCTACCAACACCAGGAGTCATAGTAGCTCTACCTAATACATAGAAACAAACACAAGTAAGCAACCAAAATGTGGAGACAAAGAAACCTGTCACAAATGAAAGAACCAAAGAAATCTCCAGAAAGAGAACTAAATGAAATAGAAACAAGCAAACTACTAGATACAGATTCAAAACAATGGTTATAAGGATGCTCAAGGATTTTTAATAAGAGTGTCAGGGGCTTAGTGAGACTATCAAGGATCTTAGTGAGAATTTCAAAGACATGAAAAAGGACAAGTCCGAAGTCAAGCATACATTAACTGAAATAAAGGATATTTTACAGGGATTCAACAGTGTTGTAGAGGATTCTGAGAATCAAATTAAAGATTTGGAATATGAGGAAGGAATAACAACCAATCAGAAGAGCAAAAAGATCAAAAGAATCCAAAAATATGAAGATAGTTTAAGGAGCCTCTGAGGCAACTTTAAGCATACCAACATTCACATTATGGTGGGGCCAGAGGAGAAGACAGAGAACAAGATTGAAAACCCATTTGAAGAAATAATGACAGAGAACTTCCTCTACCTGGTGAAAAAATAAACTTATAAGTCTAGAAAGTGCAGAGTCTCAAACAAGATGAACCCAAAGAAGCCCACACCAAGGCACATCATAATTAAAATGCCAAGGGCAAAAGACAAAGAGAGAACATTGAAAGCAGCAAGAGAAAAACAGTTAGTTACCTGTAAGGAGTGCCCATAAGACTGCCAGCTGATTTTTCAACAAAACTTTGCAGGCCAAAAGGAAGTGGCAAGAAATATTCAAAGTGATGAATAGCAAGGATGTACAACCAAGATTAATCTACCCAGTAAAGCTATAATTTAGAATTAAAAGTCAGATTAAGAGCTTCCCAGATAAAAAAAGGATCAAGGAGTTCATCACCACCAAAGGGGTGTGTGTGTGTGTGTGTGTGTGTGTGTGTGTGTGTGTGTGTGTATGTGTGTTGGGAGGCAGTGGAGAGTCACATGGGCTTATGCCTATATGAAAACTAATGGGACTGGGATTTGGGGACTTCAGGGAAGGGGCAACCCAACTCAGTCTGGGATCTCAGACTGAGTAATACTCACCAAAGATGGGGAGCGCTGCTGCTGCCGTCAAGTTTGTGGCTGTCAGCAATGAAAGTGACCAACTGACTGAGCAGAAAAAGAGACCTATATTTCCAAAGTGAAGGGGAGACAAAGGCCAGGTAGAGATAAAAGGGAGAAAGACTATAAATGTGAATATATTTTTCCCCAAAAAGAACATTTCTAATCCTATCTAAGAGTAGAGACCCAGTGCATGAAAATTCATGCACTGGAGGAGGGGTCCCTCAGCCCAGCCTGCCCCCTCTCACAGTCCAGGAGCCCTCGCACGGGGGGAGGTGACCTGGAGATCAGGGGAAGGTGATGCCCCCATCACACCTCTGCTGCTGCCACTGTCAGCAGTGCAAGCCTCAGCTGGCCCTGGTTACCTGAGCTTTAGGTGGCCCTGAGCGGCTGTGGGACTGAGGAGACTGGGCACTACCATCTTGTGGCTGTCGGCACCATCATCTTTGAGGGCGTGGAAGTCAATTAGCATGTTCCCTCCTTATTGGCTGTGGGAGCTGCCATCTTTGCAATGGCATGAAGGTCAATTAGCATATTCCCTCTTTATTAGGAAAAGTGACCAAAACAGCAGAAGAAACAGAATGACCAGAGACCAGCACAACTGTGGCTCCTTGCCCAGGCTGTCCCTGCCCTCCATCAGAGACCCCTACCCTGATTGGGGGACATGCCCAGCCTGCAAACCACCCATGGGCCCTTGCCCAGGCCAACCCCACCCCAAGCAGGGACTCCCACCCTGATCAGGGGCAGGGGCAGCCTGTAAACTGCTCACGGTCCCTCACCCAGGCCATCCTGTCCCCCAACAGGGCAGGCCAGCCTTCCCCTTCCTGCACACCAGGCCTCTATTCTATATAATAAAAAAGTAATATGCAAATTGATTCTAATGGCAGAATGGCCAGAACAACCACTATACCAGTCACTGTGAGGCACACTGACCACAGTCCCTTTCCTCTGTTGGCAGATATGATCACCTGATGATGAACACGGAACTGGGAGTGGGTGGTGGGGTCCCTGGTTGGTGCCAGGCCCAGGCCCTTGCCCCACCTAGCTAGTCACCCCACACACAGAGGGTGACCCATGGCAGGGGCAGGGCCAGCGAGTGGGTGGGAACATCTGACCTCTCAGTCCCCTTCCGATCACCCAATGGCAAATGGGGAAACGGGGGTGGGTGGTGGCAGGGGGTGGAGCTGCTGTGGGCAGCTGGGGAAGATGGCCCTGGTCGCAGGCCAGGCCTAGGGACTACACTCGTGCACAAATTTTATGTGCTGGCCCTCTAGAGAGGATATAAGAGGCCAATTCAAGCTAAACATTATATTCTTTGGGAGAACATTTTTTGATCTGACCATTCTGGTTTAATATTATCTATAGGGTATCTGTACAATAGGGGGTCCTCTAGAGTAATTACTTGCTAAACAAATCACATCTATCAACCATCTCAATTTTAGACATGTTTGTTTAAGTCATCCTCTATAAACTGTCCTAAAAAAGAAGAAAGAGTAGAAACTTGTAGTAGGCGAGGGGAATATACTAGTATTTTTCTTTTCAAAATCTTTAACATATTGAATTCAATTCAGAAAAATTCATTGGCCCTTCAACAGAAAAATAGGCAAAGAATATGAATAATCAATCACTGGAACTAAGAGCTGATGATACAACTTTATAGGCATTCAAATATATGCATGGGAACACACAAGAGACACGTCTGTTTCATTTACTACATTCAGCACAAGTTGTGTGTAATCACTTCATAAAAAAGGAACAGAAAAGAAAAAGGCATCAATCAGAAGAATACTAGTGTCTCCTGGAGCCCACATTTGCCCTGAAGAACCAGACTTGAGGCTACACTTCCAGATCCTCCCACTGCAGAACCCACTTTCCCACGACACCCACTCCTGCTGCGCCCTGCCTTCTGATGCTCTTTGAGGCCAGAACCTGATCCTGTTGCACTTCCTCCTGAGACAGGCACCCCCATTTCCACCTTGGCAGCTCTGGATCCCCCCTGCCTCAGAGTCATGTATCCTAGGAGTACCTGCTGGGCAGGTGGAGTACCTGTCTCTTAGGAGTACCTAATGGATGGATGGAGTCCCAGTATTCTAGAGACCTAATGGGTGGATGGAGTCCCTGTCACCTAGGAGCACCTGAAGGGTGGGTGAATCCCCCTATACTAAGAGCACCTGATGGGTGGGTGAAGTGCCTGTTTCCTAGTAGCACTTGATGGGTGAGTGAGTCCCCATCTCCTAGGAGCACCTGATGGGTCAGTGAGTCTCGTTTTCTAGGGCCATATGATGGGCGGGTGAGTCCCTGTCGCCTAGGAGTACCTGATGGGCGGGTGGAGTCTCCGTATTCTAGGAGCACCTGATTGGCAGGAGGAGTCTTTGTCTCTTAGGAGACCTGATGAGTGGGTGAGTTCTTGACTCCTAGGAGCCACTGATGGGCTGGTGAGTCCAGGTTTCCTAGGAGCACCTGACATGCGAGTGGAGTCCCCATCTTCAAGAATTACCTGATGGGCGGGTGGAGTCCCCAACTCCTAAGAGACCTGATGGGCAGGTGAGTTCTTTTCTCCTAAGAGCATCTTATGGGCAGGTGGAGTCTCCATCTCCTAGGAGCACCTATGGTCATATGGAATCCCCATCTTTTAGGAGTACCTCATGGGCAGGTGGAGTTCCCGTCTCCTAGAAGCACCTGATGAACAGGTGAATGCCTGTCCCCTAGGAACACCTGATGGGCAGTTGAGACCCCATCTCCTAGGAGTATCTGATGGGCAAGTGAGCCCTGGTCTCCTAGGAGTACCTGATTGGTAGGTGGGTCCCTGTTTCTTAGAAGCATCTGATGGGCAGGTGGAGACCCCGTCTACTAGGAGACCTAATGGCCCGTTGAGCCCTCGTCTCCTAGGAGCACCTGACGGGTGGGTGAGTCCTCATCTCCTAGTAGCATCTGAGGATGGGTGGAGTCCCGAACTCCTAGGAGCACATGATTGGCAGGTGAAGTCCCTGTGCCCTAGGAACACCTGATGGGAAGGTAGAGTCCCTGTCTCCTAAGTCTACCTGATGGGTAGGTGGAGTCCCTGTCTCCTAAGTCTACCTGATAGGTCGGTGAATCCCCGTCTCCTAGGAGCACCTAATGGGCAGGTGGAGTTTCCCTGGTTAGGAGTCCTGATGGGCCGGTGAGTCCCTGTCTTCTAGCAGCACCTGATGGGCTGGTGAGTCCTGTTTTCCAGGACAACCTGATGGGCAGGTGTGTCCCTGTCTCCTAGGAGTACCTGGTGGGCAGATGAGTCCCTGTCTCATAGGAGCATCTGATGGGTGGGTGGAGTCCCCTTCTCATAGGAGACCTGATGGGCTGCTAAGTCCCAGTTTCTTAGGAGCAACTGATGGCCTGGTGAGTCCCGGTTTTCTAGGAGCACCTGATGTGTAAGTGGAGACCCCGTCTCCTAGGATTACCTGATGGGTGGGTGGAGTCCCCATCTCCTAGGAGCATCTGATGGGCGGGTAAGTCCCTGTCTCCTATAAGCACTTGATGGGCAAGTGAGTCCCATACTCCAGGACCACTAATGGGTGGGTGAGTCCTCATTTACAAGGAAAAACTAATGGGTGGGGGGGAGTCTCTGGCTCCTAGGAGCACCTGATTGGCGGGTGAGTCCTTGTCTTCTAAGATCACCTAATGGGTGAGATTGTTCTGGTCTTCAGGAACATCTAATGGGTGGCTGAGTCCATGTCTCCTAGGAGCACCTGATGGGTGGGTGTCTTTTAGGAGCACCTGATGGGCAGTTGAGTCATTGTCTCCTAGGAGTACCTGATGGGCGGGTGAGTTCCTGTCTCCTAGAAGTACCTAATGTGCTGGTGATTCCTGGTGTTCTAGGAGTACCTGATGGGTCAGTGAATCTCTGTCTCCTAGAGCACCTGATGGGCAGGTATGTCCCCATCTCCTGGGAAACCTGATGGGTGGGTGAGTCCTCATTTTCTAAGAACAACTGAAAGGTGGGTGGACTCCCGGGCTCCTAGGAGCACCTGATGGGTGGGTGGAGTCCCTGTCTCCTAGGAGATCTGATAGCTGGGTGAGTGCCTTTTTCCTAGAAGCACCTTATGGGCAAGTGGAGTCTCTGTCTCCTAGGAGCACCTGATGAGTATGTGGAGCCCTCGTCTGCTAGGAGTACCTCATGGGCAAGTGAGCCCTGGTCTCCTAGGAGCCCCTGATAGGCAGGTGAGTCCTTATCTCCTAGAAGCATCTGATGGGCAGGTGGAGTCCCCATCTCCCAGGAGATCTGATGTCTGGTGAATCCTGGTTTCCTAGGAGCACCTGATGGGCTGGTGAGTCCCAGTCTCCTAGGAGCAACTGATGGGCTGGTGATTCCTGGTGTCCTAGGAGCACCTGAAGGGCTGGTGAGTCCTGGGATCCTAGGAGCATTGGATGGGTGGGTGGAATCCTCGTCTCCTAAGAGACCTGATGAGCAGGTTTATCGCTGTTTCCTGGTAGCACCTGATTCCCCGGGTGGAGTCCCCATTCCTAGGAGTACCTGATGGGCACGTGGAGTCCCGTCTCCTAAGTCTACCTGATGGGTGGGTGAATCCTCACCTCCTAGGAGCATCTGATGGGCAGGTAGAGTCCCTGTCTCCTAAGTCTACCTGATGGGTGGGTGAGTCCCTGTCTCCTAGGAGCACCTTATGGGCAGGTGGAGTTTCCCTGGTCTAGGAGACCTGATGGGCTGGTGAGTCTCTGTCTTCTAGGAGCACCTGAGGGGCTGGTGAGTTCTGGTCTCTTAGGAGTACCTGAGGGGCGGGTGAGTCCTCGTCTCCTAGGAACACTTAATGGGCAGACTGAGTTTCCCTGGTTAGGAGACCTGATGGGCTGGTGAGTCCCTGTCTCCTACAAGCACCTGATGGGCAGGTGTGTCCCTGTCTCATAGGAGTACTTGATTGGTGGGTGAGTCCCTGTCTTGTAGGAGCACCTGATGGGTGGGTGGAGTCCCCTTCTCCTAGGAGACCTGCTTGGCTAGTGAGTCCCATTCTCCTAGGAGCAACTGATGGGTTGGTGAGTCCCGGTCTTCTAGGAGCACCTGATGTGTAGGTGGAGTCCCCGTCTCCCAGGATTACCTGATGGGTGGGTGGAGTCTTCATCTCCTAGGAGCATATGAAGGCAGGTGGAGTCTCTGTCTCCTAGGAGCACCTGATGGGCTGGTGAATCCTAGTCTCCTAGGAGCACCTGATGGGTGGGTGAGGCCCCATCTCCTAGGAGCACCTGATAGGCGGGTGAATGCTGGTTTCTTAGGAGCACTTGGTGGGCAGGTGAGTCACTGTCTCTTAGGAGCACCTGATGGGCGGAAGAGTCCTGGTCTCTAGGAATACCTGATGGGCAGCTCAGTCTCTGTCCCCCAGGAGTATCTGATGGGTGGTTGAGTCCCTGTTTCCTCAGAGAACTTGATGGGCTGGTGAGTCCCCATTGCCTGGGAGCACCTGATGGGCATGTGGAGTTCCAGTTGCCAAGAGTGCCTGATGGATAGGTGAATTCTCCATATCCTAGGAGCATCTGATGGGCAGGAGGAGTCCCCATCTCCTAGGATTACCTGATGGGTGGGTGAGTCCTCATCTAGGAGCACCTGATGGGCAGGTGGAGTCTCCTTCTCCTTGGAGTACCTGATGGGTAGGTGAATCCTCTTCTCCTGATCTGTGGGTGAGTCTGTGTCTCCCAGGAGCACTGATGGCCAGGTGGAATCCCTGTCTCCTAAGAGTACCTGAAGGGCAGGAGATTCCCTTTCACTTAGTAGCACCTAATGTGTGGGTGGAGTCTCTATCTCCTAGGAGGCCTGATGGATTTTGGAGTCCCTGTCTCCTAGGAGTACCTGATTGGTCAGTGAGTCCTAGAGCACCTGATGTCCTAGAGCACCTGATGGGTGGGTGAGTCCTTGTCTCCTAGGAACACCTGATGGGCACGTTGAGTCCCTATCTCCTAGGAAACCTGATGGGTGTGTGAGTCCTCATTTTCCAGGAGCACCTGATGGGTATGTGGAGCCCCCATCTCCTAGGAGACTTCATGGGCACGTGATTCCCCGTCTCTAGGAGCATCTGATGGGCCGGTGAGTCCCTGTCTCCTACAAGCACTTGATGGGCAGGTGAGTCCCAGTCTCTAGGACCACCTGATGAGGGAGTGAGTCCCCATCTCCTAGAAGCACCTGATGGGCATGAGGAGTTCCCGTCCCCTAGGTGTATCTGATAGGCAGGTAGAGTCTCCGTATCCTAGGAGCACTTGATGAGTTGGAGGAGTCCTCGTATCTTAGGAGACTTGATGGGCAGGTGAGTTCTTGTCTCCTAGGCGCACCTTATGGGCAGGTAAGTCCACATCTCTTAGGAGCACCTGAAGGGAGGGTGGGGTCCCCATCTCCCAGGAGATCTGATGGACAGGTGAGTCCCTGTGTCCTAGGAGCACCTGATGGCTGGTGAGTCCCAGTTTCCTAGGAGCACCTGAATTGCGGGTTAGTGTCTGTCTCCTAGGAGCACCTGATGGTTGGGTGGAGTCCCTATCTGCTAGGAGCACCTGATGAGTGTTTGGATTCCCTGTCTCCTAGTATCACCTGGTGGGCTGGTTGAGTCCTTGTCTCCTAGCAGATCTGATAGGCGGGTGAGTCCCTCTCTTAGGAGCACCTGATGTGTGGGTGGACTCTCCATCTTCTAGGATACCTGATGGGCAGGTGAATCTTCTTCTCCTGAGAGAAGTTGAAGGGTGGGTGAGTCCCTGTCTCCTAGGAGCACCTGATGGGTGGGTGAGTGCCTATCTTCTAGGATCACCTGATAGGTGGTTGGGTCCCTATCTCCTAGGAGTACCTGATGGGTGGGTGAGTCCCCATCTCCTAGGAGCACCTGATGGGCAGGTGGAGTCCCCTTCTCCTAGGAGTACCTAATGAGCAGGTGGGGTTTCTGTGTCCTAGGAGACCTGATGTGCGGGTGAGTCCTCGTCTCCTAGGAGCACTTGATGGGTGGGTGGAGTCCTTGTCTCTTCTGAGGCCTGATGGAGCGGTTGAGTCCTCATCTCTTAGGAGCACCTGATGGGCAGTTGAATCCCTGTCTCCTAGGAGTACCTGATGGGAGGGTGAGTCCTTGTGTCCTAGGAGCATCTGATGGGTGGCTGAATCTTTGTTTTCCAGGAGTACCTGATGGGTCAGTGAATCCCAGTGTCTTAAAGCACCTGATGTGCAGGTGAGTCACTGTCTCCTAGGAGCACCTGACGAGTAGATGAGTCCCATTCTCCAGGAGATCTGATGGATGGGTGAGTCCTCCTGTCCTAGGAACACCTGATGGGTGGGTGGAGTCCCTGTTTCCAGAAGCACCTGATGAGGGGGTGGATACCTACTCTCCTAGGAGCATCTGATGGGCACATTGAGTCCTGTATCCTAGGAGTCCCTGATGGGCGGGTGAGTCCCTATCTCCTGGACCACCTGAATGGGCAGGAGAGTCCAGGTCTCCAGGACCACCTGATGGGCTTGTGGAGTCCGTGTCTTCTAAGAGCATCTAATGAGCAGGTGGGATTTCCATGTCCTATAAGACCTGATGGGCGAGTGAGTCCTCGTCTCCTAGGATCACCTGATGGGCAGGTGAGTCATTGGGTCTTAAGAGCACCTGATGTGTGGGTGGAGTCCCGGTCTGCTAGAAGACCTAATGGGTGGTTAAGTCCCTGTCTCCTAAGAGTCACTGATGGTGCATGACTTCACCTGAAGGGCGGGTGAGTCCCAGTCTGGCCCTGACTGCAGGGTGGCCGTAGTCTTGGTCCTACCTCGTGAAGCTGAGGACCATGCAGGAGGCTGGGACCAGAGCATGAAACTCAGGTAACCATTATCGCCAGAACCTGGATCCACAGGCGGGTACTGCGCCCCTTTAATCCAGTGCACCCCACCTCTGGTTTGTGCCTGGTGCAGAGTTGACAAGCATTACTATGATTGAGTGATGGCTCCATGGCACTGTGACTCCTACCTGCCGGCCTTCCCTCCATGGATGTCTCGGGAAAGAGAAGGACATCTGGACAGCAGCCCAGTCTTTCCGGGGTCTGCCAGCCTTCGTGTTGCATCCTTGGCAGATGCTCTTTCTTGGGGGACAGGCAGTGGTCTGGTTCTCAGAATCATGCCGAGAGAGACCAATCCAAGTGGGACCTCTGGGTCAGTATGTCCACCATGAAAGTACCATGATTCCCTAGCCTCCGCAGCTTCCCCCTCACTTCCCAGAGCCACACTGCTCTGCCCTCACCAGCCCAAGGGTGGTGTGGTGGGTCTGAGGAATCTTGCCAGCCATAGGTCAGTGCAATGGATGGCATTTTCTGAGGGGAGTGCAGGGTAGAGAAAGCCTCCAGGGCTTCTCTGACCGAGTCTCAGGAGCTCTCTCCTGGTTTCCTGTGGCTGTGATCTGGGCAAGTCTAGGCTTCAAACTGCCAGCCATCTGGTCTAATCTGAGGCCCATAATACTGAAGAGCCATGAGAGGTAGGGCTGGAGCCAGGCCACACAGGCCACCCCAGTGCCCTGCCTCCCAGCCTCCAGACAGCTCATGGGTGATGGTGGCCCAATCCCAAGAGATGGTGGCGCTGGCATCCAGAGAGTACAAGGGGGTACAGAGGCTCTTCCCCTAAATATACCCAGACAGACAGGGGGTCCAGGCCGCCTTTCACTGCTCGAGCCAATTCAGCAAACAAGGTGAATCATATGAGCGTGTACTTCAATCCTGCAGGCAGTTGTGGGAGAACAGCTCACCCACAGAAATCTGCTCTTCCCCCTATAAGCCGCTGCTATATTGGGTAGAAGGATGAAGATTATGTGGGAAAGGAGGAATTACAGGCATGGGAAAGTGGGCACGGATAATCAGGACAGGTTACAAGCCTTGGGGGTTGGGGGTCGCAGAGGCGGGCTCCCCGGCCCAGATCACAGGCCACAGGGGCTGGGGATGTAAAGAGCAGGTACCTCCAGGACTAGATTGTCTTAGCCCGAGGCTGTCAATCTCTCCACAATGATGGGCAGCTCTCAGAAAGACAGACCATGTTCCCATGTGAGCGCCAGGTCCCAGGGCCTGCAGCTCCCAGCCAGGTGAGGAGGTGCTTTCTACTCAGAACAGACCCGTTGCGGCTAACAGGGCAGGATTGGTAGTTCTTATCATTGTAGCTGGTCCCCATGTTCCATTTCTACCCTAAACATAAATATATTCCCCTGGCACATGGGATGGTCTCTGAGGTGGCTCAAGGCAGTTCTGTGTCTGGGGACCAGGTTAGGATAGAAATACTGTGGACTAGGTGGCCCATAGTCAGCATCTCAGAGCATGAAGGGGAACCCCACTGCTGGGCACTCAGGGGGAAAGAGTCTCTTTGGGTGGAAGTGGTGGAGCTCCCCACATCCTGTATTTCCTGGAGACAGAGGTGAAGACCCTACTCCTGCGCGCACCCTGCTCATAGCAGCCCTGCCCACGCCCTGCCCACAGCTGCCCTGGAGTGGAGGTAGGGATGGAGAGGCAGCCCAGCTGAGCATTTGGCATGCCCTTGACCCTGACTGTGAGATGTAAGGAACATTTGTCTCTAAGTCACTATCCCAGGGGCATGAGTGGGTCCTGTACTCCTTAAGGAAAAGTGGGGGGTTCTGTGCCAGGACAGCTCCAAATTGCTCCCTGTTTCCCTAGGAGGGGATTTTGGCCCAACAGAAATAGGACAATTTATTCCGAGAAACCTATTTTCATTTAAATTGAACAATTTAAAACACCATCACCCAATTCCATACATTACCTCCTGTTGGATGAGCAGTCCAACTCCATGGAGAGTGCTTTCCTGGTGCGGGTGGAGAGGAAGCTTAGTTACATTCCCTACTGAGGGGGGTGGGGCTTAGTTATATTCCCCACTGCTGGATGTGGGGGGTTTAGTTATATTCCCCACTGAGGGGAGATGGGGGAATTTAGTTATATTCCCCACTTAGGGGGGTGGGGCTTAGTTACATTCCCTGCTGCCTGGGGAGGGAGTTCTGTGTCTCCAGGGCAGATGCCTGGCTTAGAATGGCAGGAAGGAGGAGGAATAAGAGGCCTGCTAGGTAAGGATAAGGGGTCCACTACTCTCCAGGGAGCATCGTCTTTCCAGCAATTGCCCGCCTCAGCCCAAAGCAACATCCACATTGGACCTGGTCCGGAGGCCAGGCTCACAGTTCTCACAGATCTGACCTCTGACCCCTGGGAAGAAGGGGAGGGAGAGAAAGAACAGGCTTCTTCAGCAGGCACCTGCGACTGACTGGCAGGCCAGGATGGCTGAGTGCTGGGACCAGAGAACAGCCCCGCTCTCCTCACTGGCGGGTCCTTTCAGGCAGGTCCCATTCTGGGGTTCAGTCTAATGGGTAAAAGCACCCTTTCCCTCACTGCATAGACTCGCAGGCCATTCATTCATGAACTTGGGGATTGCACATTAACCATGGGCAAGAGGGGCTGGGTGCAGTGTGGCTAGGATAACAGAGGAGCTATTGGGGGATGATTCTCATTCCCACCTGGGCGTGCAGTTATGCCTGGGATAACAGCGGGAAGCTTCCCCTTTATGTTTAGGTTGTCAGTGACCTACATAATAGGAATCTCCTATTTCACCAGTTAACTGACTGAGCAAAGCCATCCCCTGAGCTGCATTCTGGACTAGAGTTAGGACGTTAGAGGCACCTCAAGATCCAGCCCTGACAGGCCTTCCCAGGCTGAGGGGAACCCAGTCTCCAGGGTGTGCAGCCCTGGGGAGAGAGGCCAGTGGCCAGGGTGATGCCATGGGTCTTAGATTCTGGCTCAAACACACTGGCAGTTTGATTTTTTTAAGTAAGGGTCTAATTTCTCTGAGCCTCAGTTTCCTTATAAAATAGAGAACTCAATTAGATGACCTCCAAGGGCCTCTGTACGTTCGGAAAGGCCGCTGTGCACTTGGTTAAGCAGCAAGCAGCACTGGCTGTCTGCCCTGGTGGGAAGCGTCGGTGGGATCGTATTCTAATTAAATATTTAATGTGATGTGTCTGTGTTAAAATTACCGCCACACCTTGGGGCTGGGCCTTGCTTTGTGTTCCTATTTGCAGCTCGGAATTACATGTAGTGCCCATGCCAGCTGGGAATCTGCCCCTCCGGTCACCTCCCATGTGGGCCATCAGGGTTCACCTCGATTGTCCAAAGCTTAAGGGGAGATTTCAGGCTCTGCACCTGCACTTCTTCCCCAGGTCCCAGGACCTGCTGTGGGTGCCCCAGGGATCCAGGAAATGGCTCAGCACAGTATTTGGGCTGCTCTTCACCTCCCACTCTCTGACAGCTAGGAGATGGTGTGCTTTTGCTGGATGTAAATAACAGCTGAACCCAGTGCTCATTAAGAGCTCCATCAAGCAGCCACGTTGCTCTTTGCACTCATTAGCCAGACTGTTCACCAGCATCTCCCACCCTTTCCAGAGCCCCACCTCTCCCGAGGCTGGAGTGTTGTTCTCAGGCCTGCGCCTGCTGAGCTTCCCAGATGATGGCCTGGTATGTTACTCATCATCCCGCTCAGACCACTTTCTCTGGGGAATTGCCTGTCAGACTTCTGATGGCTCGGAGTCTGTGCAAGGATTTGGAGGATCTAGGGAGAAGTTCTTCCTTTTGCCTAACTGCCCTCTCTAGCTGCGATGAGGGCCAATCAGAACCCTTTGCTGGATGAGGAACATCTTTTTTTCTGAGGACATCTTGCTTGCTTTCTTCGGCTGAGTTCAGGTCCATGGTTAATTTTTAAAAATATTTCTGGAGGAATCCAAGATGGCGGCATAGGTAAACACCTATACTGCTGCCTCGCACAACAATTTCAAAACTACAACTAAAAGACAGAACGGACATCATCCAGAACCACAGGAAAGCTGGCTGAGTGGAAGTTCTACAACTAGAGGGAAAGAGAGGGGCTCACAGAGACCCAGAGGAGCTGCAAAAAGCTGAGGTACGGAGACGCGCGCTGAGAGAGCGGGTGCCGGAGTACCTGGCTGGCTTTCTCTGGCGGGAGGGAAACGGAGACTCCCAACGGCATTGAACCCCTTGTCCTGCGACACTAACCCCCAGATCCAGCCGAAACTCATACGGGGGGAGTTTGGACTGTGAAAAGGGAGAGGTGCACGGAAATTTAGGGGAGTCGCAAAGGATCGGAGGTCTGGTCGCGCACGGCACCACGCGGAGGACGGATTGCTGATTGTGCCCCTGGCTTTCGCGAGTGGGCGGGAGACAGACCCTCCGAACTGTGCCACTTCTGAGTCCACTGGGCCCCTGTTTTGGGCGAAACCCTGGGGACCTAGACTCGTGTGGTCCTGGTTCGCAGGGGAGCCGGAAGGGCAGCGGTTGGAGGCGCTGCGGGTGCGCGCGCGCACAAGGACCGCTCCAGCCATTACCCAGTCACGTGAGACTCAGGGGCCGTGGAGGGCGGGGCCGACTGGAAGGCAAGGCGGTCCCTTAAGCCCTGAGACTCCACCCCTCCCAAGCTCAGCAGAGGCTTCTGCGGCTGATTCCAGCACAGAAGTTTCCCCGGTACAGTGAAAATGCCGAGACAAGGGAAGGGATTACAAGCAAAAGAAAT
>JAAGEH010000005.1:44414978-44429034 GCA_011751065.1 Lasiurus cinereus
ATTCCTCACAGTCATAGCTGGCCCCCACATTCTATCTCTGCCCCTGTCAAAGGCTCAGCTGAGCGGTGGGGGTCCCAGGAGGAAAGGCTGTCCCTGAGAGGGAAGTGCAGATGCATCAGGGGCCTTGGAGGGGAGTTGGGGCTGACACCCCAGCTCTCAGGGCAGCTCGCACTCCCCTGACCCACCCTGCCCTGGGCAACATCTGGGACTCAACCCTTGGGGGGCTTAGGGGCAGGTGCCTGTCTTGCCCACCTTACCATAGACTGATGGGGAAAGTGCCCCGCTGGGCTGGGTGTGACGCTGAGGCGAGGAGTTCAGGTGAGGTGTCTTGGTGATGCCCATTTCAGCCCCAGCTCTGTGTCTGTTTAAATTAAAATGGCCTGGCTGGCATGGCTCAGGGGCTGAGCCAGGTGGTCAAGGTTAGATTCCCGGTCAAGGGCATATGCCCGATTTGTGGGCTCCATCCCCAGTGTGTGTGTGTGTATGTGTGTGTGTGTGGGGTGGGGGGTGTGCAGAAGGCAGCCAATCCATGGTTCTCTCTCATCATCAATGTTTCTATCTCTTCATCCCTCTCTCTTCCTCTCTGAAATCGATAAAAATATATTTTTTAAAAATTAATATGAAAATTAAACAGTGTGACATTGACACACCAGTATATGGCTGATGCCGTGCCCTGGAGAGGCTGAGGTGACTGCTCAGCCACTGCACTGCTGGGGGCCTGGTGTCGAGGACCTTGGTGAGCCAGGAGCTGGGTGCAGGGGTGTTCTGCTCACCGTGTGGGAGGGGTTGCAGGGGGTGCTCTGCTCACCATGTGGGAGGGGGTCCTCACCCCCTGTACCCCCCTCTGGACCCCCTCCCACATGGTGAGCAGAGCATGCTCTGCACCTCCCACTGGACCCACTCCCATACTGTGAGCAGAGCACCTTCTGCACCCCGCTCCAGATTCCCTCACATGGAATTGAACCGTGACCTCCTGGCTCATAGGTTGATGCTCAACCCCTGAGCCATGCCAGCCAGGCCTCCTGGTTCTCTGAAATGATAGTGTGCGAAGAGGTGGCTTCTGGAGAGGTCTGAACATTCTACAATGAGAAAGCTGCGGGGAGCGGGGCAGAGTGGAGGTGGGGCTGATCAGGTTACCTTGTCCTCTGGAGCTCTCTGCTGCTCACAGCCAAGAAATGGGTCAAAGTGCAGCTACAACCCCCCAACCCTTCCCCTCCAAGCTAAGGCTGGGTGAGACCTGGGCCAGAGGCTCAGAGAGGCTGCCTGGCAGGAGAGCCTGCCTGGGGCCAGCTAGGGTCTGGGAGGAGATGGTGCTGGGGTGGCCACTACCTCCTGGCAAGATCAAGGCCCCGAGACTGGGTTCAGGTGGAGCCTCTGTGTAGAGCAGCTTCTCTGGGTCAGAACTGGGATGTTAGGCTCCTGGCCTTTGGGCAGTAGCCCCACCTTTTCAGACACCCTGCTGCCCTGCACCTCAGCGGGAGGGCTGCACTGGCGGGCATGTGAGGAGCAGCGCCCTGAGCACCTGCCATGGGGCAGATAGTGCTGGGCCTTTTACGTACTCCCTCCTTGCAGCCCTCAGTACACCCTGGGCAGGCTGCAGGCCCACCTCAAGAGCATGTAGCCTGGCGGCACGGCGCAGGGGCTGAGCGTTGGCCTAGGAACCAGAAGGTCACAGCTCGATCCCCGGTCAGGGCACCTGCCTGGGTTGTGGGTTGGTCTCCAGTGGGGGGTGTGCAGGAGGCAGCCAACCCATGATCCTCTTTCATCGTGGATATTTCTCCCTCTCCCTCTCCTTCCCTCTTTGCAATCAGTAAAATCTATTTTAAAAAATGACCCACAATGCAGCTGTGCGTTAGAGGGTTTGGTGATGTTCCTGGTGCCACACAGCCATAGGGAGCTGGCTGGGCCAGGGTTCCCGCCAGGTCTCTCCACAAAATGCTCGGAGCTTCCTATCTGCTAGCGGCCTTTCCAGCCGGGGCTCTGACCAGATTGTGCTTCCTGGGGGTTTGGGCAAGGTGCTGGGTTAAGTGCTGGGTGAGGGTGCTGGGATGGGGTGCTGGGGTGTGGTACTGGGTGAGGTGGGAGTGCTGGGTGGGGGTGCTGGGATAGGATGCTGGGGTATGGTTGCTGGGATGGGGTACTGGGATGGGGTGGGGGTCTGGAGTGGGGTGCTGGGGTGGGGTACTGGGGTGTGGTGCTCTGGTGGGGTGGGAGTGCTAGGGTGTGGTGTTGGGGTGTGGTGCTGGGTTGGGGTGGGAATGCTGGAGTGGGGTGCTGGGATGGAGTGCTGGGATGGGGTGCTGGGTTTGGGTGCTGGGGTGGAGTTCTGGGATGGGGTGCTGGGGTGGGATGGGCATGGAAAGAGCCCTTTGGTGAGCTACTGTATAAGGGAGAACCTGGCCTTTGATGGGGCCCAACTTTGATCTCCTTTGAAGTCCTGGCCTCTGGAACCAGGCCCTCCTGTGGGGAGATTAAGGGAAGGGGGATGAAAGGCCAGAGGAGCACAAAGGGAGGGAGTAGAAAAGGAGGGGAGATAGGAGAGAAACAGATGTGTAACTAGGTAGCTGGTGAGAGTGGGAGTGGAGGCTGGTGAAGAAACAGGAATGTGAGGGAGGGAATCCCATGAGGTGGGGGCGGGGACAGGTCTTGGGGCCCAGCTTTCAGCCTCTTGTGCCCAGGAATCTGAGCTGTGGGTAGAGCCGACCTGGCCCTCACCTGCCATGGCCCTCTGCCACGGGATGGTACCTCCCTCAGGCTGCTCCTGCATGGCTGCCTGGGGATGTCAAATGGCTCAGGTCTCACTGAAGGTAGCATACTGGTTACTAATGCGGATTTTGTCATCAAAGGAAACATGATATTTTCAAGAGAAACATCAAAAGTGCTTTATTCAAAGTAATGTCCATCGCTAGCTACACATTCCCCCATCTTTCGGGTAATTTGTGGATACCATCCCAATAGAACTTTTCCTGTTCTGAGGCAAACCACTCAGAGACCCAATTTTCCACTTCTTCGTATGTTTTGAAGTGCTGCTCAGAAAGTGTGTGTGCCATCAATCCAAATAAGTAGTAATCTGAAGGAACAAGGGCTTGTGAACACAGTGGGTAAATTCATACTTCCCAGGCAAAATCTTTTAACGTGTCTTTAACTGGTTTTGAAGTGTGTGATGGATGTTATCATGAAGCAAAATTACTTCTTTCACCGTGTCTTCTGGCACATTCTAGCTGTTTCACTATCAAAGTGTGGTTCAAATTGATTATTTGTTGTCGGTAGCGGTCAGTATTAATGGTTTCACCTGGTTATAGAAGCTCTTAATACACCACACCTTCCTGATCCCACCAAACACAGAGCATTGTCTTCTTTGCAAAGCGATTTGCAGTCAATGTTAATGGTTGGCCTGGATCAACCCATGATTTTATGCATTTGGGATTCTCAAAATAAATCATCACAGGTCACAATTCGATGCAAAAAAGACTTTCATGTTGATGAAGCAACATTTTACTGATGACTTTTTGGTTTTCTATTTGTCTTTTGCTCAGTTGATGTGGCACCCATTTTCCTTTCTTTAAATTTTTTTTATATTAAATCTTTATTGTTCAGATTATTACATTTGTTTCTCTTTTTTCCCCTCCATAGCTCCCCTCCACCAAGCTCCCACTCCTCCCTCTATCCTTTCCACCCCCCCGCATTGACCTCATCCATAGGTGTATGATTTTTGTCCAGTCTCTCCCTGCACCCTCTCCCATCCCTTTCCCCCTGAGAATTATCAGTCCACTCCCTTTCTGTGCTCCTGATTCTGTTATATTCACCAGTCCATTCTGTTCATCAAATTTTCAACTCACTTAATTTTTAGATTCACTTGTTGATAGATATGTATTTGTTGTTCATAATTTTTTATCTTTTACCTTTGTCTTCTTCCTCTTTTTAAAGAGTACCTTTCAGCATTTCATATAATACTGGTTTGGAGTTGATGAACTCCTTTAGTTTTTTCTTATTTGTGAAGCTCTTTATCTGCCCTTCAATTCTGAATGATAGCTTTGCTGGATAGAGTATTCTTGGTTGTAGGTTCTTGCTATTTATCACATTGAATATTTCTTGCCACTCCCATCTAGCCTGCATTGAGAAATGAGCTAACAATCATATGGGTGCTCCCTTGTAGGTAATTAATTGTTTTTCTCTTGCTGCTTTCAATATTCTCTCTTTGTCTTTTGCTCTTGGTATTTTAATTATGATGTGTCTTGGTGTGGTACTCTTTGGATTCCTTTTTTTTGGGGTGTGTGTGGGGGGAGAGTTCTGTGTGCTTCCTGGACTTGTAAGTCTATTTCTTTCACCAGATGTGGGAAATTTTCAGTCATTATTTCTTCAAATAGGTTTTCAGTATTTTGCTCTCTCTCTTCTTCTAGCACCCCCACAATTCTGATGTTGGTATGCTTGAAGTTGTCCCAGAGGCTCCTTACATTATCTTCACTTTTTTGGATTCTTTTTTCTTGTTGCTTTTCCGTTGGAGTGTTTTCTGATTCTTTATATTTCAAATCTTTGACTTGATTCTTGTGTTCCTCTAGTCTGCTGTTAGGTCTCTGTATAATATTTTTTACTTCAGTCAGTGTATGTATAATTTCTAGTTGGTCCTTTTTCATCTCTAGTTGGTCCTTTTTCATCTCCTCTTGGGTCTCGCTAAATTTATCCATCTTTTCTAGGATATTCTTGAAAAACTTCATAAGCGTGGTTTTGAACTCTATATCCTCCATTTCTTTTGTTTGTGATTTCTTCCTTTGTCTCTGCATTCTCACTATGCTGGGAAAAACTCTGTGTTGGATTCAGCCTTATGATACAAGACTTGAAAAACTGCAAAAGCCTCTCTGTTGAGCTTGGGAGGGGTGGAGTCTCAGGGCTTAACAGACCGCCTTGCCTTCCAGTCGACCCCACCCTACACAGCCACTGGGTCTCACATGCCTCTGGGTAATGGCTGGAGTGGTCCCTGTGCACATGTGCAGTGCCTCTAGACCGCTGCCTTTCTGGCTTTCCTGTGCTCCGGGACTTTATGAGTCTGGGTCCTCAGGGTCTTGCCTGCAACTGGGGTTTAGTGGAGTTAGAAGTAGCACAGTTGGGAGGCTCTGTCTTCTGCCCAGTCATGAAAGCCAGCAGCACAATCAGCAGTCTGTCTTCTGAGCGCAGTGTTGTGCGCGCCACCAGACTTCTGCCCTTTCTTGACTCCCCTAAATTTCCATGCACTTCTCCCTTTTCACAGTCCAAACTCCCCCATATGAGTTTGGCTGGACCTGGGGTTCAGTGCCATAAGATAAGGGGTTCAGTGCAGTTGGGAGTCTTTGTCTCCTTCCACCAGAGAAAGTCAGCCAGGTACTCTGGCACCTGCTCTCTCCATGCGCATGCGTCTCCATAACTATGCTTTTTGCAGCTCCTCTGAATCTCTGTGAGCCCCTCTCTTTCCTTCTAGTTGTAGAATTTCCACTCAGCCAGCTTTCCCATGGTTCTGGATGATGTCCGTTCTGTCTTTTAGTTATAGTTTTAAAATTGTTGTGTGAGGCAGCAGTTTAGGTGCTCACCTATGCCACCATCTTGGATTCTCCATTTTCCTTTCTTTAAAATCTTTCCGATTGCTTGTAAATGATCAGAAATTGTTTGCTGAGCAACGTTTAATCTTTCTGCAAGTTGTTTTTGAGTTTGAAACCCATCTTCATCCAATAATGCTTGTAATTGTTGGTCTTCAAACTTTTTCTGTTAACTTGATGCTCTTTGTCTTTCACATTGAAATAATCACTTTTAAAGTGATTAAATCAGTGTTCACAAGTATCTTGAGATGGAGCATGTTCACCATAAGCTGCCTGAAGTATACAATAACTTTCAGCAGCACTTTTCTTCAAAATGAAGAAATGAATGAAAACTTCCCGCAAATGCACTTTCTTTGTCATGAAATTCAACATTTTAAGTGTAAAAATATCTATGATGTTAACACTTTCAGCAAATTTGACATATAAAGTTTTGAAGCTTGCTGTCAATACAACAAAATAACATATACCAAATCGCATATATATCAACATATGTGTAGCTCCATCTATAGAAAAAAATCTGCATTATTAGCCTGGTACATAGATATTTTTATTGATTTCAGAGAGGAAGGGAGAGGGAGAGAGAGGAAAAACATCTACGATGAGAGAGAATCACTGACCCGTGGCCTCCTGCACGCTACCCACTGGGGATCAAGCCCACAACCGGGCATGTGCCCTGACCAGGAATGGAACCCTGACCTCCTGGTTCCTAGTTGATGTTGAGCCACTGAGCCACAGCCAGCTGGGTGAGCACTCTTTCTTTGGAGCAACCCTGGGATTCTGACCCTGGGAGGCCTAGGAGATTAGGGTAGGGGATGGTCAAAGGCTGTCCAGGGCCATCTCCAGTTCATCTTGCAGGTCCCCAGGATGTAGTGCTGCCCAGGACCTCAATAGGATCCATCTTAGAGGGGGAAGTGAGCAGGACCAGGGCCTCCTGCTTGGTGAGGGGCAGCCTTGGGCCAGCTAGGAGCCGGCACCTCACAGGCCAGCTCTGCTCCAGCCTGTCTTATCCTGAAGGAAGGCACACACCTCCCGGCAGAGTTTAGAGAGCCAGTGGAAGCCAGGCCCCAGTTAGCCCCTGAGCAAATTCACCTTCAATTGCATCCCACGGGGCGGGGGAGAGGGGCTGTGGAGGAGGGGAGCGGGAGCTGGGCGAGGGCGGGGTATGCCAGCCCCACACCCTTGTTTTGTCTGTAGCTCAGCAGCCATGCAGGGGCCCACTGACTGACAGCCCAGCTGCTGGAGCTGCAGAGGCCCCCTGAGTCCTGTGGGCAGAACCCTGGCATGAGGCTCCTTGCTGAACCCCCCAGAGCTGCCCTGCTATCTGATGTTCCCATGTGCTCCCCCTTCGTCCCCTTCACCCTCAAACCTGACCCCTCCTGTCCCAGCCTCTTGTGTGCCTCCCAGGGAAGTTCTTGTCATCCAATGTCATCTCGGGGCCTCAAGGCTGAGGTCAGAGCGACCTGGTGAACAGGGGGGGCCAGTGTCAGGAGAAGGGAGTTGGACTTAGCTCCCTGCCTTGGCAGCAGGGACCCGCCTGGGTGGGAAGCAGGGCATGGAGCACTCTGCATGAGGCAGCAGCCCACTGGTGACATGACCATGGTGCTGGCCGGGAGGACATCAAGGCACTGGGGATGCACAGACAATGCCGGGCAGCAGGATGGTGGGTTATTGTTTAATTTATTAGCAGGTGGAAAGACCTGACAAACGAGGGCCTCAGCAACTATGGCTCCATCGGAGAGCCAATCCCCCCCCCCCCCCAGGAAGCTTGCCAAGGCCCCCTCCTGCAGCAGGGGCATGGGCGGCGGGGGCGTGGGTGACGGTGATGGGGGTGGGGGTATGGCACAGGAGCTGCCCCACCTGGGTTCCTGGCTGCAGTCTGAAAGCTGAGGAGAGAGCCCAGCGCTGCCGGCTGTGGGGCAGCTGAGCCTCCAGAAGAGGAGGGAGGAGGCCCGGGTGGAAGGAGGGGTGGGAATTGTCTGGCGCATCTGTCCTGTCCCGGGAGAAGCCCAGCCCAGCTTGGATTCTGCGGGTTCCTGCCAGGCCCAAAAGACAGACTGGTGGAGTAGGGAGCACTGATGTGGGAGTGCTTTCCCAGGACATATCTCCAAGGTCTGGCCAAGACCCAGAGCACAGAGCACTTTTGCTTCTAAGGCACCAGGCATGACCCAGGCACAGACGCAGAACTGGGGCTGACGCACCAACACCACATGGGGCTCTTTTCTGGGGACTAGAGCCAAGCAGAAGCCTCCACAGGTGCCCAGGAGCCAAGGAGCAAACCAAAAGTGACATTGTGCTTGCCCTAGCCAGTATGCTCAGTTGGCTTGTGGATTGAAGGGTCCAATCAAGGGCACATGCCCAGGTTATGGGCTTGATCCCTAATGTGGGGTGTGCAGGAGGCAGCTCATCAATTGTTCTCTCTCATCCTTGTATTGATGTTTCTATCTCTCCCTTCCTCTCTGAAATCAATGAAAATGCTATATAATAAAAGCCTAATATGCAAATTGTTCCCTCAGGTGGTCATTCAACCTGGGACCCAGGAGTTCAATTGCTCACTATGACATGTACTGACTACCAAGGGTAGCATGGAACACAGCAGGCAGGTGTTGGTACCAGGGCACTGGCACTGAAGGTGCTTCGGCCCTGATGGGCCCTGACAAGAGCAGGACCATGGCGGGAGGGTGGAGCAGGTGAGCGGGTGGCACCAGGCCAAAGTGGGTGCCAGTGGGGCCCTGATTGTCCCACTGATTGCCCCGCAGACGGCAACCAGTGGCCCACAGGCCCTGATCACCCAATCAGCACCGGGCCTCAGGCTGGGACAGGGAACTGGGGGTGTATGACAGCGCCCAACC
The DNA here is from genome assembly GCA_011751065.1 of Lasiurus cinereus. Classification (NCBI taxonomy): domain Eukaryota; kingdom Metazoa; phylum Chordata; class Mammalia; order Chiroptera; family Vespertilionidae; genus Lasiurus; species Lasiurus cinereus. The sequence continues at coordinate 44,423,395 of JAAGEH010000005.1, forward strand.
TCCTGCATAGCACTCAGGCTGGGGGCCTTTGACCTCTCGCCAGGGTGATAGGTGTGGTGAGAATGTGGTTGTCAGAAGAGCTCCCTCTCACTCCCCTGCTATACTCCCCCACGATGCCAGGGCTCATGTGCTAGGAAAGCCTCTTCTGGGTGAGCTGGGCCGCAGTCGCTCGGACCTCAGGGGCTGGTCAGGCTCTCCATGGGTGCGTGCAGGAGCTGGTCTGCAAGGCCAGCTGGGGGAGAGTGTGCTGCCTGCCCAGCTTTCGTGCCGTGCTGCTGGGCAGCCCAGAGGCCCATGCTGTGCCCTGGCCGGCAGCATCTGGCTGCACTCACTGCATCTCTGTGTGGGGACTCCGGCCCTGTAACTCAGGCAGAGGGGCATGCGGGGTCCCAGGGCCCAGAGGTCAGTTGGGACCTGCCCTTCCATGACAGAAGCTAGCACTTTGATCATTGGCCAGGCCTAGGGACCACACCTGTGCATGAATTTGGTGCACTGGCCTCTAGTTTACTTTAAATAATAGTGACATCATGATTGAGGAGGGTGAGAGATTGGTGACCTCATTACCACCCAAGAGGCTGCAAGGGTGCTCTCTACATCATCCCCATGTAATGCGTCCAGCTGCCCCTTCTGGCCAGGTGGGTCCTGGGAAACAGCTGTGGATGGCCAGGGGCATCATTATAAGGCAGCCCCAGATGCAGCTGCCACAGCATCAGAGCCAGCAAGTGTTAGCCCAGTGGCAGTGCTCTGCAAGGCCTCTATGGTGCTGTGTCCCCAGCAGGAATAATGCATGGCCCAGGGACCAAGGGTGGGCCCACTCACCATCACGCCGATGACTTGCTCCCCCCACTCCCAGCCCTGAGACCTGCAGGGTGAGTGGTGCTTCAGGCCCTTGGCAGGGGGACTGGCTCTGGTCAGCAGGAGGAGGCTTGGCTATTGTCAGACTTGGGCTTCTGCTTTTTAAAAAATATAATATACTAGAGGCCCAGTGCATGAAATTTGTGCAGGGAGGTGGGTAGAGATGAGGGCATGTGTGTCCCTCAGCCCAGTCTGCACTCTCTCCAATCTAAGACCCCTTGAGAGATGTCTGACTGCGTGTTTAAGCCCTATTCCAGGATTAGGCCTAAACAGATAGTTGAACATCCCTCTCACAATTCAGGACTGCAGACTCCCAACTGTTCACCTGCCTGCCTGTCTGATTGCCTCTAACTGCTTCTACCTGCCAGCCTGATCAACCCCCTAACCCAGTGGTTCTCAACCTTCCTAATACCGCGACCCTTTAATACAGTTCCCCATGTTGTGGTGACCCCCAACCATAAAATTATTTTCGTTGCTACTTCCTAACAGTAATTTTGCTACTGTTGTGAATCGTAATGTAAATATCTGTGTTTTCTGATGGTCTTAGCTGACCCCTGTGATGGGGTCAATGGACCCCAAAGGGGTCGCGACCCACAGGTTGAGAACCACTGCCCTAACCACTCCCCTGATAGCGTGATAGACACCTAACTGTTCCCCTGTCAGCCAATTGCCCCTAACTGCCCTCCCCTGCAGGTCTGGTCCTCCTCTCAACTGCCCTCCCCTGCAGGCCTGATCCTCAACTACCCTCCCCTGCCAGCTTGGTCCCCCTAACTGCCCTCCCCTGCTGACCTGGTCCACCCCAACTGCCCTCCCCTGCAGGCCTTGTCCTTCCCAATTTCCCTCGCCTACAGGCCTGATTGCCCCCTAACCACCTTCCCCTGATGGCCATTTGTGTCCACATGGGGGCAGCGATCTTGTGTGTTGGTGTGATGGTCAATTTGCATATTACCTCTTTATTATATAGGATTTTTATTGATTTCAGAGAGGAAGGGAGAGGGAGAAAGAAACATCATTGATGAAAGAATCATGGATCGGCTACCTCTTGCATGTCCCATGCTGGGGATCGAGCCCATAACCCAGACATGTGTCCTGACTGGGAATCGAACTGTGACTTCCTGGTTCATAGGTTGATGCTCAACCACTGAGCCACGCTAGTCAGACTGGGCTTCTACTTTAACGGTGAGTGGACACTGGGCCTGAGGAGGGGCGATGATCAGGCTCTGACCACTAAGGAGTGGTCAGCGCCAGGTAAGCAACCAAGGTCTATGAGGTGATCACTGAGTGAGGCTGGGAAAGAGAGATGGGTCCAGTGGTGGCTCTAAGACCTACCCAGGCAGCACCCTCAGGCAGAGGGGTTTGTTGAACATGGAGGAGCAGGCCCGTGCACAGGGTGGGCTGTGGTCTGGGGGCAGGCTCTGCTCTGGGCCCATGCCATGACCTTGGGGGGTGGGGTAGAGGAGGGCCCTCAGAATGTTAGCGCTGAGACCACACCCCAGGCTCTCCTGCAGGGGGCTGACCGAGCAGGACCCAGGGCAGACCCTCCTGCGGGAGGCAGGGCTCCCCTCCGGGTTTTGGCAGTGTCCCAGTGCCCCGGGGCCAGCATCCAAAGCCTCTCCCGCCCATCCCTCCTGCCTTCTCCCCATCAGACCTATACCATGGGCCAGGCTCTCTCTGCTCTGCTCCCTCCTGACCCTTCATTGGTGCCCCCCAAGGACTTGGCAGGTCTAATTCCAATTGCATCCCCTTCTTGTGAGACCTAAATGGACATACTAGCCTCAGAACTCACCCCGCTGCCCCCCCACCACCAGAGTCGCTGTGTACAGCCCTCTGCCTCTGACCTGGGCCATCTGTCCTCACAAGGCTGAAGAGAGGCCATGTCTCCTCCTCCTCCTCCCTTGTCGTCCAGACATCTGCCAGGGATCTTCTGCAAGTCCTCCTTGAGATCTACCTTAGAGTCGCCTCACTTTTCAAATTGTACCTGCCTGGCCTGTCTGGCATGGCTCAGTGGTGAGTGTTGACTCATGAACCAGGAGGTCACTGTTTCATTCCTGGTCAGGGCACATGCCCAGGTTGCGGGCTCCATCTCCAGTCGGGGGTGGGCAGGAAGCAACTGATCAATGATTTTCTCTCAGCATTGATGTTTCTATGTCTCTTTCCCTCCTTCTCTCTAACATCAATAAAAATATTACTAGTACAAAACAACAACAAATTGTGCCTGCCTGGGCAGATTTCTGGCCCAGAAACCTGGCCAGAAATAGGAGACCCTGCTGGCCGTGGGCTTAGGTGGCACCCTTGGGTGTGTGTGTGCAGCAGAGGCTTGGGAGGAGCTTGGAGGAGCCTCTGCCAGTCGATGCCCCCAAGCCTCCTGCAGCCTCTCCCCTACCCCACCAATCCCTGCCTGGGGACAGTGCATGCTCCGCTGGCTCCCTCTGCGCCTGGGGTAGGAGAATTGATGACATCAATAAGCGCCTTGTACTCGAGTAGCCCCTCCTCCTGCAGCCACTCTGAGACAGAAGCAGTTACCCTTCCCTGGGCTGCTGGCCTGGCCACAACCCCACAGCCTCTCCCGATGCCCCAGTCACATGGCCCTGGGTTCAGGAGGTAGCGTGTCCCCATCCCGAGCCCCTCCTGCCCATGGTGGTGGTGGAGGTTGGCTCCTCTCCGCTTTGTACCTCTTGAATGCTAAGCTCAGCCAGGGTTTCCTTCCACCCCAGAACAGCAAGGGCTGGCAGAGCGTGCAGGGCCTGGTTTGAAGGGGAAGAGGGTGGAGGAGCGTGCAGGGGGAGGGGAGCTGCAGCTCCAGCCCAGCTGGGGTCTTCTGTGTCCAACCCCTGCCCTAGGGCTGTGCGTGCCAGGCTCAGGGCAGCAGGCAGAGGGAGCAGGAGACAGCGCTGCAGCTGTTCCCTCACGTCACAGAGCAATGTCAGATGTCTGGGCTGAGCCGGGCCCAGTCCTCAGGGGAGCGCCTGGTCGGCTCCCATAACTTGGCAACTTCCATCCCCCTCCTCTTTGCCTCTAGCTGTGATGCTTGGTTTTGGGGGAGCTGGGGAAGGGGGAGCTGCTCTGGGGAATCCTCGAGGCCATGGCTTCTCTCTGTAAATATCAGGGTCTGTGTGCTCTCCCTCCTCCCTCCTGCTCTCCAGCCGGGAACAGCATCCTTCCTCATTCTCCTGGAGGCAGAGACCCTGAGAGGGGCTCTCCAAAGAGTCCCCTGCCTGGTGCTTGTGTGGCCCAAAATGGCAGCTGACACTCAACTCAGGACACCAACCCTCAGGGCTGACTGCTTCCCAATGGGCTGAGAGGCACCAAGCCCTGAGTTGAGCACAGGAGCCTGGGGCACATAGGGATCTGCCTGGCCAATGGGGGGTGGGGTTAAGGTTGGGGGGGGCAAGCCTCACCTCTAAACTCCCCCAAGCTTGGTCATGGGTGGCTGTCGATGGGGAGCGGAGGACCAGGGCTTTGAATGACGCTTCCCCCTACAGAGCCTCAGTTTCCTCATCTGTAAAATGGGACCCACAAGGACTTATCATTGTGGAGATGGGTGTGAGGATTGAATGGAACAGTGTTTGGAGTCTCAGCCTGGTGCCTGGCCCAGAGCAGGTACTCAGTGCAGCCACCACCACCCTTCTTTAGGGGATTCAGGGACTCATCGGTGGTGGTGGTATGCGGGGGTGTGGGTGGGGCATGAAGCAGCCCAAGAGGTGGGGTGGGTGGAGGACTCTCCAAGGGGAAGGGGCTTCCAGCTGCTGTTTGAGGAACGGACCCTGTGTCCTCAGTGAGTTCCAGCTCACCTCCACGTCTGCTGGTAGAGGAATAATAAATAGCTAGAGGTCTTTCCACCCCCATCCAGGCATTGGGATTGGTGGCCTTTAGCCTCCTGGGCAGAATTCAGCATCTCAGCATGGCTCCACACTTTGGTGCGCCCAGGTGGGAGTGGGGAGGGTTATGCTGTGGAGAGTGGGCATGGCCCTCCCACCAGTGTCAGGAGGCCATGCCTTCTGGGCCAGGGGAAGAGTTGGGGAGAGGTCTGGCCAGGGTCTCTGGGCAGCACAATGCCTCCTCCTGCCTCCTGAGTCCGCTGCCAGGCCAGGCCATGGGAGCAGGCAGCAGCCAGGCCAGTGGGAATGGCGGGAATGGCCGGGCAGAGGCTGTGGATGGTTTGTGGTGGCTGGTTGGTGGGGACTGGTGGGGACTGGGATGCAGGGTAGAGAGATGGGTGGGGTTTGGGGAGACAGAGCTGGGTATCAGATTGGGGTTCTGCCTCATTAGAAACCCCCCTCCTTCCTGGTCTGTCAGTGCCCCAATCCACTCTTCCCTGATATTCACCTTAGAGCCACTTCCTGCTCCAGAGAGCAACCCCCTCCCGCCCCTCCCACCCCAACCACTTAGGCCCCCTGTCCTGCCTCTCATCCTCCTCTGCCCCCTTTCTCTCTGAGGCAGTGGGTGGAACTGGGTGAGGGCACCATCCCAGAGGCCCAGTGGTCCTTCCTGAGGGGGTGGGGAGGGAGGCCCCCCATCACAGTGAGGGGTCTGCAGGAGCAGCTCCTGCTGCTCTGCCCCATCCCCTCCTGCTGCTGCTGCAGGGCCTGGCCATTAGGCTTCAGGGGAGCATGTGGAAGAGAAGGAGGTGAGCCACCACCGCTCCAGGCAGCCTTTTCACACTCCAGCATGATTGGGGTTTCCTCCTGGTTCCTTAAGCACTCCATCTCTGCCTTTGCTGCATTGCTGGCTGCTGGTAACAGGGGCAGAGATAGAATGTGGGGGCCAGCTATGACTGTGAGGAAT
>JAAGEH010000005.1:44444034-44543397 GCA_011751065.1 Lasiurus cinereus
AATCCCATTTACCATCGCACCAAAAAAATTAAGATACCTAGGAATAAACCTAACTAAAGAGGTAAAAGACCTTTATGCAGAAAACTACAGGACACTGAAAAAAGAGATAGAGGAAGATGTTAACAGATGGAAGAGCATACCATGCTCATGGATTGGGAGAATCAACATCATTAAAATGTCCATACTACCCAAAGCAATCTACAGATTCAACGCACTACCCATTAAAATACCAACGACATATTTCACAGACCTACAAAGAATTCTTCATAGATTCATCTGGAACAAAAAAAGACCACGGATAGCTACAGCAATTTTGAGAAAAAAGAATAAAGTAGGTGGGATCTCAATACCAGACTTCAAGCTATACTACAAAGCAACTGTTCTCAAAACAGCCTGGTACTGGCACAAGAACAGACATATAGATCAATGGAATAGAATAGAGAACCCAGATATCCACCCAAACCACTATGCTCAATTAATATTTGACAAAGGAGGCATGAACATTCAATGGAACCAAGATAGCCTCTTTAATAAATGGTGTTGGGAAAATTGGACAGATACATGCAAAAAATTGAAACTGGACCACCATCTTACACCAAATACAAAAATAAACTCAAAATGGATACAGGACTTAAACATTAGAAGGGAAACCATAAAAATACTAGAGGAATCCCCAGGCAGCACAATCTCAGATATATGCCGAAAGAACTTCTTCACTGATACTGCTCCAAAGGCAATGGAAGCTAAAGAAAAAATAAACAAATGGGACTACATCAAAATAAAAAGCTTTTGCACAGCAAAAGAAACCATCAACAAAACAACAAGAAAGATCAATGCATGGGAGAAATATTTGCAAATGCTATCACTGATAAAGGTTTAATCTCCAAAATCTACAACCAACTTATACAACTTAATATAAGGAAGATGAAGGATCCAATAAAAAAATGGGCAATGGACCTAAATAGAACCTTTTCAAAAGACGACAGAAGGAAAGCCAAGAGACACATGAAAACATGTTCAAAGTCATTAATCATCCGAGAGATGCAAATCAAAACGACAATGCGATACCATCTTACACCTGTCAGAATGGCAATCATCAACAAATCAACAAACGACAAGTGTTGGCGAGGATGCGGAGAAAAAGGAACCCTTGTGCACTGTTGGTGGGAATGCAGACTGGTGCAGCCACTGTGGAGAACAGTATGGAGTTTCCTCAAAAAACTAAAAATGGATCTCCCATTTGACCCTGTAATCCCACTCTTAGGAATTTATCCTAAGAATTTACAAACACCAATCAGAAAGGATTTATGCACCCCTATGTTCATAGCCGCACAATTTACAATAGCCACAATTTGGAAACAGCCTAGGTGCCCGTCAGCAGATGAGTGGATCAGAAAACTGTGGTACATCTACACAATGGAATTCTATGCTGCCATTAAAAAGAAGGAAGTCTTACCATTTGCAGCAACCTGGTTGGAACTGGAGAGCCTTATGCTTAGTGAAATAAGCCAGTTAATGAAGGAGAAGCATCACATGATCGCACTCATTGGAGGATAATAAAGAACATTACAAACTGATGAACAAAAGGATAGATACAGAGACAGTAAAGCTTCAAACAGACTGTGAAATTACAGCAGGATGATTAAAGTTAGGTGAGGTAAATAAGAGATCAATCAAAGGACTTGTATCTATGCATATAATCATAACCAATGAACATAGACACTGGGGGGTTGGGGTATGCCTGGGAGGGAGGGGGGCAATGGGAAGATATGTATAAAAAATTAATTAAAAAAAAAAAAAAGAAGAGAAATATAGAATTAAAAAAAAAATGCATAACCACGCCTCAGACCTTCCATTAAAAATTTCTAAACATGTCTAGCAACCCATGTTTCAGTATTGTATGCTATTTTAAAATATTTAGAAAAGTAGGGGGAGGAGGGAGCAGGCCCTACAGCCTGTTCCCAGGCCTCTAGCCACTTGAATTTTAAACTGCCACATTTTCCCTAGAGATAAAGATCTCAGTTTCTGATAATAGCTGGACTGTTAATTAAGCCTGTGCTTAAGAAAGTTGTTATTTGGGAAGGGTGGGGTCGAGGGTGGTGAGAAGATGCTGAAGTCAGAGCAGTTTTCAGAGCATTAAAGGGGGCCAGAGTATTGGCCTTGGGATCTAAAGGCTCAGTGAGGGGTCTCTTCTCCATGTCATGCCATAGAGAAGCTTTGCAAGAAGACTAAAGTTGTGAACCCAGAGGCGAGAGTACCCACTGAGCCCAAGAAAGGACAAACTTTCTTGTTCAGAGGAGGGGACAGTCTTAGAGGAGATAGAGAGATAAGGCATTTAAGTCCCAGGAATGGCTCAGCCTTGTGGGTTGAGACAATGAAACTGAGGTAGGTGACTGTGGTTTGTAACAACTGGATTTTATCGAGGGAATGCATGGTAGCCCTGGCTGGGCACTGAAGTAGATGAGAAAAGAGTGGATGGGGGAATTTAGTAAGATGCAGTGTAGAGGTGAGGTGGCTAATGACTGCGAGTCTAATCCATCAACCCCCATAATAGAAACTGAGGAGTGGACAAGAGTCCCAACAAATTCAGGGTGGGCAGAATAAGTGGCCACATGTCCATTAAAAGGGAGATCGGCTTACCTGCCGCCACAGTCCTTCCCTGAGGCTCTGTCCTGGTGATATAAGTCTGTGGGGCCTTGTCAGGATCTGGGCAGCTTCAGTGTTTGGTGGCCAGTCCCAGGGGGTCTGGGAACTCCAAACCAGATCCAGAGGGCGGTTGTGCTGGACTGGCTGAGGTCCGACCTGGAGGGGCCAGACTACAGTCTGATTTCCAGTGGCCTTCTCTTTCGCATGTTGGGCAGGGCCCAGGTGGGGGTCTCAGGTTTGGGCAGAACTTGGCTCAGTGTTTTCCTTGCTACATTGGAAGCATGGGCCCGGAGGAGGCTTAGCCCCTGACTTAACCGCAGTTGGAGACTGTCACTTGGTTTGGGGTTCATGAAAGTGGTGGCTAGGAGCTACAAAGCCTCCTACTGGGTCTCAGCCTTGGCCTGGTCTCGCCTTTGTTTTTGGATTTCGATCTCCTTGTCTCTATTATTGAAGACCTTAAAGGTCAGGTTAACAAGGTCTTTTTGAGAGGTTTGTGGAACTGAATCTATGTTTTGAAGTTTGGGGCATATGTTGGGGGAGTAAAGGTGGTCGGGACAGTGGAAAAAGAAATTTGAGATGCCTCTCAATCTCTGAGGTTGGACATAGAGAATGGGATGTGGATTCAGACTGTGCCCTCAGTTCTTGCTGCCTCCCTTGTGTAGAATGGTGCTAGAATAGAAGGGGCTGTTGAGGAAGGCAGTTTCTGAGTGGCCTGAGAATGAGTGTTAGATGGGAAAGGCTGTTTTGGAACTCAGGTTCTCAAGATTTGAATTCTCAGGGACTGGGAAGAAGGCGGCTGCTGGTTAAGAGGGTCTGAAGAGAAAGAGCCGAGGCATTTTTCAATTTGAGAAAGATCAGAGAGTGAGAAGGGAATGGCTACCTGGATGATACCCGAAGTTCCCTGCAACTTCACGCAAAGGAATTGGCCAACCACCTGTGAATTCTGTTGCTGGCGGTCACAGGGGCAGAGATTAGGTGGAGAGCACACAGGGGAAAGCGGGTGGTTAGAGTTCTCAGAGGGTAGAGCCTGAGGTGTGGATTCTGCAGCAGGGTTGTAAGGGGGTGGCAGGAGCAGGAGAGGTGGAGATGAATGATTGGCTGAGTTGAAAGAGTCAGAAGACAGAGAAAGGGGCTGAGGACCGATCTGAGAGGGCAAAGAGGTCTTTCTGAGGAGGATCTGATGGGTGGAACATGAAGAGCAAAGCGAGGGGTGAGAGCTGGGGGAGGAGTGTGTGTGTGTGAGAAAGCCTGTTCGTAGGGATCTCTGAGGCCCCCCCGTCCCCGGGGGGGGGGGGGGGAGGGCAAAAATTACCTACATTTCAGAGGATATTGGAATCAAAAGTGCCATATTTTGGGCCACAGAGAGCCATTGTCAAGTGACCAGATAGAGCTTCTTTGGTTTGACGTACCAGAAAGACCAAGGGTCCAGAGATGGGTGAGGAGACACCCTTATGGTGTGTAGAGGGGATTTGGACTGAGAGGTCCCCATGATTGGAGGGAAGGGCCACTGGGAAGTTGGGGAGGGAACAAGGAGTGTCCTCCTTTTCTCTTAGCCAACCTGTAAAAAGAGAGACGAGAGAAGGTTCCAAGGTCGTCACCCCCAGACCTTTCTCATGGAGTAGAGCAGAGTTTCCCAGCCAGGCGCCTGGGCTTTCGTAGAATGTAGGATGTGCAGCCGAGTAGACGGGAAACTCTGAGGCCCTTCCAGGTCAAGGGAATGATGGGGAGGGGGAAGGGGGGAAGTTGGGAAAGTCCCTGAATCCCACCAGTAAGAAGGAAGTGACGAGATCCCCACATGTCCTGGTACGGCAGGGTTTGAGAGGTGTCTGGAGCGGGCCTCCACAGAACTGTGGTCACAACATCAAGACTAAGCTCCTTGCTTGCCCTTCCCCCCAAGGCCCTGTATGTGCTCCCAACCTGGCCGACACCCTTCCTGGAAGTGTCTGTCTAACTGTGTGTTCTGGCTCACTCTGCTCCAAATCATCTGTCTCTCTAGTTCAATGCTTTCTTTCCAGAACCCTAGAGGCGTGGCAGCGGCACCATCACTTTTGGGGTTGGCAATCACTTGTCCTCCATCCTAGGAGTGGACATGACCCTCTCCTCCTCTGCTCAGCCCTAGGAGGGACTCTTTCAGGCACTTTCTTCTACTCAGGCTGGGGAGGGACCCCCAGAGTCTGGAGCTGGGGAGCTGCAGCCAGGAGTACCTGGCCACATGGCTCAGGCTGGGCCATACCACTGCCTCTCTCTCCCTGGGATGCTGAGCTGGGACTAAAGCTCCCGGGAATCCCAGCCTGCCTGCTTCCTGGGCAGGCTCCTGGCCAACTTCTGGGCTGGGCTGCACTCCAGCCTGTGCCACCCTGCCTTTTCTCTTTGGCTACAAAGTTTGCTATGGTTCTGAACTTGGGTGGAGGTCCCCTGCAGTCAAGGCCTCTGACCTCCTAGATGGAGGCTGCAGCCTTGTCTATGCCTTCCCCTCTTTCTACCCCAACCGGACTCCCACTCCATGTGTCTGGAGCAATGTACGTAATGCAAAGTGCTTAGCACAGTGCCCGGAATGTTCTCAGTTTGCAAGACATGGTGCTGTTTCTGTTATTAGTTACTAAATAGATGCATGTTAATGGTGGTGATGATGGTTGGTGATGATGGTGGTGATGATGGTAGACAGTGATGATGATGATGGTAGATGGTGGTGATGATGGTAGTGATGGTGATGATGGTGGTGGTATTTATGGTGGTGATGATGGTAGTGATGATGATGATGATGATGATGGCAGTGATGATGGTGATGGTGGTGGCTTCTCCCCTCCCTGGAAGTATGGCTTCTCAGCCAGCACTTGGGCTGAATGATACCTATGGCCACATTCATCTGATATCATTATATCCTGCATATGCCTTTACTTAAATTGCCTCATTTGATGTTTCCACCTTTTGCTCTGATGACAGCTGGGTAACTAGAGGCTCAGAGAAGTTTAGTAAAATGCTCAAGGTCACACAGCCACTGATGATGGAATGAGATAGGAAGCAGACACTAAGGTCTTCAGTGCAGATTCCGAGTGGCCTTGGCAAGGAGCCCACCTGGTCCATTTTTATGCTCCCACTGCCTCCCTCTCCCAGGTCATCTTTGGAGGAAGACACGCTCGCTCACTCTTGAATTTGCCACTTACTTAGCTGTATAACCTTGCAAACCCTTTTAGATTCAACCCTCTTGGCCTCAATGTCCCCATCTGTATAATGGGAATAACCACTAGGCTGTTGCTGGGTGTAGATGAGATCATGCATGTTAGAGCCGAGCACAGTGCCTGTGCCCAGTGAGCATTGGTGCTGGTGGGGCAGGGGCAGGACTGCTGCTTGGATACATCCTGGGCAGCGGCCAATGGACTGGGAGCTCTGCTCATCCCTGCCTGTTGACTGGATGCATACCTGCCCTCAGCTTTCCCCAGACCCTTGCTGAGCATGACCCTGTCTACACACAGTGGCCCACCCTTCTCAGTGCTCTCCCAGTGTCCCTCGCTTCCCAGCCCCATATCCTGGCCTGCACCCCCTGAGCTGTCATTAGGAAAAATGAACATGATGGGCCTGACTTTCTCAGAGGCCTACTCTTCCCCATCCTGCTCTGGTCAGGCCCAGCTGGAGGGAGTTACTGGGATTTCATGCACATTTCTGAGGGGAGAGGGACTGTCTCCTTGTCGGGGATCCTGCTGGGTAGGGACCTGACTCCCGGCCCTCGTCCCTCCCTTACTGTGGGCTGGGCACTCCCTCTCTCCTCTCTACCCCCCCCCCACCTCCTGCTCCTAGCTCTTCCCCTGCATCTCCTCCTCACAGAGTGCTGCTTGAAGGAAAAAGGACAGTCTGAGCCGATGCACACAGTGGTCTGACTCTCTACTTCCTAGCAGGGTGGCCTTAACTATTTTGAGCCTCAGTTTCCCTCTGTAATTGGAGATGTGGAGGAAATAAGTGTGATGCGTGTGGAGTGCTTGGCATGGAGTGGCAGGAGAGCACTGGAACAACAGTACTGTCCTTGTGTTGGTATCACTGTGTTCTGACATTCAAGCAGGAGCTGGTAGGGGAGGGGAGGATAGTGGTAGAGGTGGGGAAGGTGGTGGTGGTAATGCAAATTGGCCTGGAGGTCAATTCCCACCCTGCTGGAACAGTCTTTTATCTCTGGTCCTCAGAATAAGAGGGAACTAATAATGTGTTGGTGGTTGTGTGTGTGTGTGTGTGTGTGTGTGTGTGTATGTGTGTATGTTTCAGAACAGCTGGAGTAACTGGGATTTTTTTAAGCCTATATATCTATATCTAATCTATATCTATATCTATATATTTTGTTGCTTTTTTTGTTAATCCTCATCAAAGGCTATTTTTCATAGATTTTTAGAGAGAGTAGAGGGGGTGGGAGAGGGAGAGAGAGAAACATGGATCTGAGAGAGACACATCGACTGGTTGCCTCCTGCACGCACCTCTACTAGGGCCGGGGATCAAGCCTGTCTGCAACTGAGGTACATACTCTTGATTGGAATTGAACTCAGGGCCCTTCAGTCTGCAGGCTTATGTTCTATCCACTGAACCACACCAGCCAGGGAAATGTATACATTTCTTTGATCTGTGACCTGTATTGCATTTTTTGCCCATCACCCACAGTTAGATAATCTCTTACCAAATTCAGGTGCCCCCAAAGCACGCATAGCTCAACCGACACTTCTTTCTTTTCAGCCAGACTAAGCTTTGAACAAAAGAAATTCATCCTAAAATGCTACGGAAGTTTGAAAATGCAATTAAGTACAAACACTGCCTCTAGAGGGAAAACCAAGATGGCAGCATAGGTAAACACCTGAACTTGCTGTCTGGCACAACCACTTCAAAATTACAACTAAAAGACAAAATGGGCATCATCCAGAACTGAAGGAAGGTTGGCTGAGTGGAAATTGTACAACTAGAAGGAAAGAGAAAAGCACACTGAGACTCAGAGAAGGTGCAGAAGTAAAGAGCAGAGGTACAGAGGCGTGAGTACGGAAAGGGCTGGGAACTGAGGATGTGGCTGGTTTTCTCAATTAGGAGGAGACACAAGCTCCTGACTGCTCTGAACTCCAGTTCTGAGAGAGATTCTGGGGACCCAGACTCATACAAGAAGAAACTGGACTGTCTGGCAGCAGGCAGAACTCAAGGGCGGCTTTCTCTCAGAGGGGCTGGCAGTGATTACTGAGGGACACTGAGACTGGGGGCCTCTTAGGGCAGGGCTGAAGGGAAGTCATTGCTGTTTGCTCCACACTGAGATTCCGCCCCATCCAAGCTGTGTGCAGAGGCTTTTGCATATGAATGGCCTGGTCCTTTGAAATCTAAACTTACCCAACAAACTGCAGCTGAGTCAGAGAGACCCAGAACTTCCAAAAGAAGGCCCAAGGCCCCACAGCAGCTTGCATTCCATCACAGCCGGGCCTCACCTGGGCACCTCCAAAACCCAAACAAGAGGAATCTGCAAATCTCTCAGTAACTCCTGCTGGGTAGCCTCAGGCAGAGGCTAAATTGGCACCTCCTTGAAGATCCAAGAGCCAGATGTACCTCTGCACTGAGGATCTTAATGTCTGGTTCCTATTTCTAAATAACAACTCTTCGGATCCATAAGGGACACACATAGGGGGCAGACTCAGTGAACACCAAAGCCCCACTGAAGTAAGTCTTGCCTCATAAGGGTGTTTCCAGCACAGTTCTCCCAGCATATACACAGCTGATCCTCACAGCCAATTGGCCTGGAGATCAATTCCTCCCAATGATAGCAACAACAATCAAGGCTTAATTACAAAAAGGGTGCACTAAGAATATCCACCTCAGGTAACCGAGGAGGCTGAGCTACTGGGCCCTATAGGACACCTAGCACACAAAGCCACTCTCTCAACTCAGGGAAGCAGCAAAAATGCAGAGATAAAGATGTAGGGCACAAGTGAAAAAAATGGAGGAAAGCAAATTACTGGATATAGAGTTCAAAACCAGGGTTCTAAGGTTTTTCAAGAATTTTCTAGAAAAGGCCGATAAATTTAGTGAGACCTTCGAGGATATGAAAAAGGACCAACTGTAAGCATAAACTGGCTGAAATAAAAAATAATATATACAGATCCAACAGCAGACTAGAGGATCACAAGAATCAAGTCAAAGATTTGAAATACGAAGAAGTAAAAAACACCCAATCAGAAAAAACAAAAAGAAAAAAGAATCCAAAATATGAAGATAGTGTAAGGAGCCTCTGGGACAACTTCAAGCATATCAATATCTGAATTATGGGGGTGCCAGAAGAAGAGAGAGAGCAAGATACTGAAAACCTATTTGAAGAAATAATGACTGAAAACTTCCCCCACCTGGTGAAAGAAATAGACTTACAAGTTCAGGAAGCACAGAGAACCTCGAAGAAAAGGAATCCAAAGGGGACCACACCAAGACACATCATAATTAAAATGCCAAGAGCAAAAGACAAAAGAGAGAATATTAAAAGCAGCAAGAGAAAAACAGTTAATTACCTACAAGGGAGCACCCATATGATTGTCAGCTGATTTCTCAACAGAAACTATGCAGGCCAGAAGGGAGTGGCAAAAAAATATTCAAAGTGATGAATAGCAAGAACTTACAACCAAGATTACTCTACCCAACAAAGCTATCATTCAGAATTGAAGGTCAGATAAAGAGCTTCACAGATAAGAAAAAACTAAAGGAGCTCATCATTGCCAAACCAGAATTATATGAAATGCTGAAAGGTATTCTTTAAGAAGAGGAAGAAGAAGAAAAAGGTAAAGATAAAAATTATGAACAACAAATACATATCAACAAGTGAATGTAAAAATCAAGGGAATAAAAAATCTGATGAACAGAATAATCTGGTGAATATAACAGAATCAGGGGCATAGAAAGTGAATGGACTGACAATTCTCGGGGAAAGGAGTGTGGGGGATGCGGAAACAGACTGGACAGAAATCATATACCTATGGATGAGGACAGTTGGGGGAGTTGGTAAGGGCAGAGGGTGGAGTGGGAACTGGGTGAAGGGGAGCTATGGGGGGATAAAAAGGAACAATTGTAATTGAACAATAAAGATTTATTAAAACACACAAACACTGCCTCTATAATTATTCAAAATGTGTGTATATATATATTTTTGGGGACACCCTGATAACTTACTTCTTACTCCTTTTCAGGTGTAACTGATTTGAAATAGGTGAAGTAAGCTTTGAACAAAGAACATTTACCCACTGGACTTTTTGTGGGGATGCATAAGATAAAGCTGGGGGCAACAAACTGGCAGCAGGTGACGCATTGAGGTGCACAAGTACTGAACAAAACGATTCTTGATGTTTGCGATTTCACTGCTTCACCCATTAGCAGTGCCTAGACCAGAACAGTTATCAGTGCGAAAACTAATTGACAATAATTATTCATTTTTGTACATTCTTTTAACTTTTGAAAATGAATTGTATGTTAATAAACACTGACTTTATAATCATTCAAGTGTGTGTACATTTTGGGGGATATCCTCTATTTGGCTCCCTCAAATGATCTCTTTTACAACTAATATAAGATGCTAAATTCTCATTTGGCCTAGAATCCTCTTAACACAACTCTGGTCTGAAGAACTCCTATACATCCTTCAAGGCCCAGGGGAAATGTCACTTCAGTCATTAAACCTCTCAGACCATCCCAGACATACATAGCCACTCCCATTCTGTGCACCGACAGCACTTCACACACAGCCCTTCTTCAGCCCAGGGCGAGCAAGGCCCTGCTGCTTTGGAATTTGAGATCCTGGAGGATCTGAATTCTTTAAACAGTGCCTGGCCCTGGGCCGAATGAGTGAATAAATGAATGAATGAATGAGTGAATGAGCGAGTGAATGTGTGCCTGTATGAGTAGCTGGACCTTCCATTTGTCAAGCTCATTCCCTGAACCCCTGCAACCAGAAGCCAAGGTGAGGACGGGAAAGCAGCCCTATGGTATCTAGGGAGAAGCTGTGGCTGCCACTCTCAGTCCCTGGCCCATCCAGATGGAATGCAGGGGGCACACCCCAGGGGTCCTGCCTCCATGCAGACAGAGTTTGGCCCCTGCTCTGTTGAGGGTCGGATGGGGGACTGGAGACAAGGGCTGCAACTTGGGGAAGCAGCCTCAGCACAGAACGCAGAACGTGACTTAGCCAGCGGCTCCTGTGCCCCGGATTCCTGGGGTCCTGTGGTCCTGGGGAGGGGCTGGACCTCGCCTTCCAGCCCAGAGACTATGCCAGGACTGATTGGTCTGCCCTCCTTCCGCTGCCGGAGAAAGTCTTAATCTGCTGGAACGCTCTAGTTAAATACCAATTAGGAGGTCTGTCCACTGCTCTCTTCCAATCTATTAATCACGCCATTAGCGCTTGCTCCTGTGCAAATTAAACATGCACTTGAAGGGGCCTGGTGGATAGAGGGAGGGGCACCTCCTCTACCGGTTTGCATCGCATTCAAACATCAACATCTACACAGTCCGGACATGGCCTTCTGTGAGGGCCACCAGCTGCCAACAGCTGCCTGCTTGTCACCCAGTCTCCACGCCGGGTGCCCCCCACCAGCTGTGTCCAGTCCAGCCCCGGGCAAAGCAGTGCCTTGCTCCATGGCAGGAGTGCTCTCTGCTAGGCAGCCCCCGTGGCTTCCCCCACTCCCCTTTGCTCAGAGGTATGCATTTCAGTGAGAGAAAGTGCTGGGGGGTTGGAAGGGGAGTCACTCAAGCCCCTGCCGCTCCCACGCCGCCCGATTGGTCCTGCATTCCAGCCTGAGAGATGGGAAGCAGATGGCGCAGGAGTGAGGAGGAGGCAACTAAGGAACCACAAGAACTTCCCTCCAGCTGGCCCCTCAGAGGGCTGGGGGCTGGGTCTCCAGAGAGCTGGCCAGCATGGGGCCTGACAGCTAACAGGATAAAGCTCCTGCCTCTTACCTCTCCTGAGGGAACTGACACAACAGATGTGACACTGCTTCTCCAACAGCCAAGGAGCTGCCTCCACCTCTTTGGACCCACATCTCCAAGGCTCCTTGCCGCCTCACTGGCCTGGCCCAGATGCTGCTGCCATCTTCTCCTGTGGCAGATGGCACAGTGGCAGCAGGAGCTACAGGTGGACTTGAGCTGGGCCCTCACGTCCTGCCTTGGGGATCTTTTTAAAATATATATGCATCTTTATTAATTTGAGAGAGGAAGAGAGAGGGATAAAAACATCAATAGTAAGAGAGAATCACTGACCTTCTGCACACCCCACACTGGGGATTGAGCCCACAATCCGGGCCTGTGCCCTAACCGGAATCAAACCATGACCTCCTGCTTAACCACTAAGCCACACTGGCCGGGCTCCCTTAGGGATCTTGCCTGATGGCAGGTTGGGGTTCCCTCAGTCTGGGTGTGGGGACCCCTGCCAGGATGGGCACCACCACTCCAGGGGGTGGGGAGGGACACGAGCCAGCAAGCATTGTTTTAAACACTTTATTATAAAAAGTACATTTCTCAACCCATGAGTTTTCTTTTAATATAAGTAAAAGGGGGCAAGGCCAACACCCCAGGGTCGGAAGCAGGAGGCTCTGTGGGGCACCCCTGGGACCGAATATGAAAATGGCAATGAGAAGCCGAGGCAAAGCTTGTGCATTGTGCTCAAGGGAGGGGCCACTTCTCTGGATTTCATTTTCATGTATACAAAACAGGAAACCTTTTGTGGGGCCAGGAACCCCATCCCTGTAGCAGGAGGAGGAGCAGCAGCAGCGAGGGGCAGGCTCCTGGGCTGTGAATCAGGTGGAGGCAACTAGGTCCCAGGCGCCCTCACCCCGGGCTGGGGAGACCTCCCGCTGCTCACAAGGAGGGGCCGTGGGGCCCACAGAAGGCTACACCCATCCAACACCATCTCTACTTCCTCTGCTTGGCGGGTGGCAGGAGGAAGATGGCACCAGTGACCTGGGCACATAGAGGGGCTGACAGAGGTCACATGGCCAGAGCCAGTGCTCCTCGGAGCCTTTCTGCCCATTCCTCTAGTGCCTATGAGTGTGCAGGGCCTGGCCTGGGCTGCCAGGGGTGTATGTGCCCTGTGCCCGTGTGGGCATCCCTGCGCTGCGCTCTTCACATCATTCTCCTAAGAGCCTCATGGTTCTGTTCCATGTTATAACAATATCAATATCTTAAGAAAACAGGGTACAGGAAGGCCAGGCTGGGCCAGGACACCACCAGAGGCAGGATGACAGCAGGAAGTCTTGGCCCCCCGAATTCCAAGTTCATCTCATTTCCAGCCAGGAAGTGCCAGGGCTCAGTGGTGCTGGTGTCACAGGGAAGCAATGTCCTCCCTCCCCCCCCTCGCTGGGCCATCTCTCTGGCCACAGCTCCCTGGGCCAGCTGGCTGTCTGGGCCCCACAGCTCCCTGTAGACTTGGGCACAGAAAACCCCATCTGCCCAGGCCCAGGTGCGGAAGCTGCCTGGTGCCCACTTTTGGCTGTGGTCGGCAGCTCTCCCATGGGGAAGGTTGCAGCAGACTCCCAGTGAGGCAGGGGGTCCCTTGTGACCCATGCACGTGGCACAGGCACCATGATTTGTGCTTTGCTTGGGGAAGGGCGTGGAGGTGTCCTGGGGGGACTCAGTGCTTTGGCTGGGCCAGGGACCTCCAAAGTCCATCATCAAGTGAGAAATAGGTGGCAGTGGTAACATCAACAGAGGAGGAATCCTTTTAGTCTTATGGTTTCAAGGGGACAGAGAATGCCTCCACCAGGCAGTCCCCTGAGATTTCCCCCTGCCTGGGATGAGGGAATTGGGTAGAGGAGTCATTGCCCATGGGATGGACAGTGATGTCACATGGAAAAGGCCCCTCCCCTGGGGGCTAATCCTGCTGGGAGAAAGCAGCCCATCCCTCCCTCCCTCTTCTCTGTGGCTGCAAATACCCCAGAATTTTCTCCCCGACTGCATTCCATCCAGCACCCTCAATGCCGAGGGGATGGTGACCCCACAGCTGCCATGGCTTCAGATCTCTGCTATGTGGCTACTGGGTGGCTGGTGGAGTCTGGGGCCAGGTGAGTGTGGCCCAACTGCAGGGCCCAAGGTTGCCAGGAGCTGGCCAGGGGTCCCATAGCAGCACCAGAGAGGGGAGAAATAGGGTGGGGAAGGGTGACGCCCTCTGGAAGCCTAAGGAAGGGCAAGTGGTGCCTGGGGGGCAAAGCCATCTGTCCCTCACTTGCCATCCCATAGGCTCAACACCTGGGCCAAGTTCACCAGAATCCAGTAGACAGGTGTGACCCTGCCTTCCCACTCAGAGCCAGGGGCAGGGGTGGCAGTGATGGGCAGAGGGAGGACCTGAGGCACTTTGAGGAAGGGACCAAGGGGTGGGGTGGGCCTTGCTCATCTGTGGGTGACTGACAGGAGCTCAGGTCTATGTACGCGGAACCTACAGCTCAAAGGGGCAGCTCTCCCAGATGCCCAGGGACAGCTGAACAGGAAGGAGAATGTGGGGAGCAGGAGCTTCGGTTCAGTATCCCCAGTTCCCCCATCCCCTTGCACTTTTTGGCCTCAGTAGGCGAGGCACTACCCACACCCTTCAGAGTCTGAGCTCCTCCCGTATGGCTCCCTCCTCCAATGCTGTGCCCCCTCCACATCTGGACCCCCAACCCTGACCCCAAGAGAATCCGTTGCTAGAACTTGTTAGGTAAGAAAGAGACCCAAGGCTTTGTGATGTATGGAGCGGTTTAGGGTCAGCCCGCAATCCTAGGGGGGGAACCACAGGGGCCTCATCCCAGTTGTCCTGCTGTAGGTGGGAAGGGAAGTGGGGGGCAGCTGTGGACTGTGTGCCACCTAGGGAAGGCGTGTGACCCCAGGGGTGTGCGAAAGCCAACATGGGTGGTGTGTGTATATGGGTCTATGTCTGAGTTGGCAGAGGTGAGTGAGGATGTGGGTCCCCCTCTGTGGGGACAGACTGGGGTGGCAAGGAGGGTCATGTAGGACAAGGAAAATGCACCACCAAATGCATGTGCCCATGGCCTCGGGGCCTCGGTCTATTGGACAGAATCACAGCACCCGGATGCACCCCCCTGCCTCTCTGGTCTAGACGGGTTCCCACCCCAGCCACATCCATTCACATGGGGCTGGGTGCCCACTTCATGGGAATGGGGAGCAGCATCTGGGGGGAGGCTTATTCTTGGGCAGGCCCTTTGTCCCTTCCCAGTAGAGAACAGAGACATTCCAGTGTTGGGGTAGATAGGGAGCTCCCGGACCCTGGAGGGCTGCCCAGGTGCATGAGATGAGACCAGGCCCAGCTCACATACAGCGCAAAGGGCACCGCCAGGAGAGGAGGCGCAGCAACATTAAAGCCACAGAGAGGACACGCGGGGAACGTGGGACGAGGGACCAGAACCAGAGCTCTGTCCACAGCCCGGGCAGCGGTGAGTCTCCGGGGGTCCTGAAGGATCGTGGGAGAGGGTGGTAGGGGGCGTGTGGGTGGAGGAGGGTGCAGACAGGTTCTGGGAGGGACTACACATACCACTCCTTCTTGGAAATGAAAGACCCATCGTTCTGAGAAACCATGTTCTCGGCCAAGTCCAGCTGCTCGGGGTTGTACTGGTAGCCCAGGGTCCGGTCCCCGTAGCCATCCTGACAGGTCTGGGCCTCGTCCACCGTGAAGTAGGGCCTCTTGGCGTCCTCGGTGTATTTGGGGTGCGTGCTCCCTACCTTGCATTCGTGCCCCCCACCGCCCTCCTCCTCCTCCTCCTCCTCTTCGTAGCTGCTGCCCCCCAGCGGGCCGGCCTTCTTCTCGTCGTCCGAGTCATCGGGGTACTGCAGACTCTGGCCCAGCGGTGGGTGGTGCTGGGGGACGCCCGCCTTGCTGTAGCCATTGCCATACACGTGCTTCTTGGTGCTGTAGTCGCCCTTGAAGGTGTGGCGGCGCCGGCGCAGGGCCAGCACAGTGCCCCCGACCACCAGGAGCACCAGCAGCACGCTCCCTGCCACGCCCCCGATGATGGCCGTGGGCACCGGCCCGGCCCGCCGCCCGTGCTCTGGAGGAGACGGGGTGTAGGGGAATTCTAGGGGAGAAAGACAGATGAGGGGACGGTCAGTGTCCGCTAGGTGACAGGGGGTGGGTTGGGGGAAGACTGGCCAGGGAGTGGGCCCAAGGCTCAGGGATAAACTCCAGCCTCACCCTCCCAGGCTGCAGTGTGACGCAAGGCAGAGGCAACTGCGCGACCCCAAGGCCTCTGTGCCCACCTTCTTGGCTGTGACGCTGGCCCACTCTGACCCCTGTGTGATAGCCACGATGCCCATGGAGCAGGCTGCTGTTACTGCCCAGGACACTGCCCATGTTGCAGCATGGGCTCGTGAATGTCCAGTCCGCACCAATGTCACCACTGCCTCTCTGCCCACACCTGTGGTCCCGGGACCCGACCTCACCTGGTCCCAAAGCATAAGGAGCTGGCTGGCTCCCAGGGGGCTGGTCCCACAGATGCCCAGCAAGCGCCAGAAATCAGGGCTATGGTTCTGGGCTGTGGTCTGGCCTTACAGGACACAGCGGGGTAGGGATGGGGTTAGAGGTGCTGCCAGACTAGGCCCTGAGCATAGACGCTCAGCCAGGATGTGTAGGAATGGGCGTTCGAGCACGGGACTTGGTACTAAAGGTGATGTGGAGACAGAGGTCACCTGGGCACATGGTCCCCTGGGCCATGGCGAGCCGTATGCCATGCTAATGTGGTGAGTGTACGTAAGACAGGGTCACACTGAGGACAGAGTGGAGACGAGAGGCAGCAAAGGTAGAAAGAGAAGCAAGGAAGAGAGGCTGGGCAGTTGATTTTCTTGGCCAGTAGGGCCAGGCCAGAGGCCTTAGGGGCAGTTCCCAGCACCGCCACAGGTGGCACTAGAGACCATGACTAGGCCAGGTCAGGAGGGGCAGCGGGCAGGCCAGGGCACACCTGGAGGCTGGGGCCCTGGAGCATCCCTTCTTTCTGCAGGTGGAGAGTGAGTTTGGGCCTAGGTCAGCCTCACTCACTGCCATGACCCTGCCTCTCCTCCTAGGTGGGCGGCCCCTCCTAGTGCGGTGCGGCCGCTGTCGGCAGCAGGGGGACCAGGGCAGAGATTCCAGGGTGGAAAAGTCCTTCTAGGGGCTCAGGCTGGAAGGGCCACCCACGAGGGAGGGGGGTACGGGGGTGGGGTGGGAAGGTGGAGGGGATGTGCCCACTCACAGGCAGAGGTGGAGCCACCCATGCCCTCCACAGGTGGAGTCCGCAGAGCTCCCATCCCCATTGTGTCCCCTGTGCAGGTGCCCGCATGGCTGCCCAGTGATTTTTATTTTTAAATCTAGCCTCTTTTAAAAAAAATATATTTTATTGATTTTTTTACAGAGAGGAAAGGAGAGGGATAGAGAGTTAGAAACATCGATAAGAGAGAGACATCGATCAGCCGCCTCCTGCACGCCCCCTACTGGGGATGTGCCCACAACCAGGATACATGCCCTTGACTGGAATCGAACCTGAGACCTTTCAGTCCGCAGGCCAACGCTCAATTCACTGAGCCAAACCTGTTTTGGCAAGCTTTGTTTTTTTGAAAGTTGATTTCACAGAGGAAGGAAGAGGGAGAGAGAAACATCAATGATGAGAGGGAATCATGGATAGGCTGCCTCCTGCATGCCCCAATCCGGGATTGAGCCTGCAACCCAGGCATGTGCCCTGACCAGGAGTCAAACCCTGATCTCTTGGTTCAGAGGTCAATGTTCAAGCCCTGAGCCAGGCCAGCTGAGTTGCCCAATGATCCTTTACTGAATATTTGTCCTCACTGCCCATGTCCAGAGCAGCACCTCTAGAGACTGAAGGTTCTTTTGACCTGCTCCCCATGAGGGGCACCGAGGCAGCAGCCTCTTCTGGAACTTGCACCTGCTCGTGATCTTCCCCTGCCTTGGCCTTCCCTTGCCTGTGACCCCTCCTGTTCCCACCCAGGCTGGATGCTCTCCTCTCTTTACCTGCTCCCCTGTCACCCATCCATGCATCCTCCGGTCTATCTGTCCGCCCAGCCACCTGGTCAGCAAGCGTGTGTTGACCACCTACTTTGCTAGTGATCATAGGGGACAGGACTCACAGATTCCCCAACTCAGCACTCTTGGAGATGATTTTTAGAGAGAGAAACATCTATGTGAGAGAGACACATCTATTGGTTGCCTCCACAGGCACCCTGACTGGGACTGGGGAGGACCCTGCAACTGAGGTACATGCCCTTGACTGGAATCGAATCAGGGACCCTTAGACCTGAAGGCTGATGCTGTAGCCACTGAGCCAAACTGGCCAGGGCCCCAGGGAGCTTTCTGGACCAGGGGAACCCTTGTTGTGTTGGCTGCCAGGCCCAGGCAGAAGAATGGCTAAGATGACTCTAGCCCCACAGACTTGGGGGGGAAGGGGAAGATGCTACGTGGGGAGCCAGAGAGCAGTCGCTACAGGGCCTAATGCAGCCTGAGCGGGCTGCTTGCTGTGGAGAACCCGCCTGCCCACTCTGTCCCTCCAGCTGTCCTGCGCAGCCACAGGCTCTGCCTCCATCGCTGCACGGGGAGGGGGGAAGAGAGGGCTCAGTGGGTCGCTGTGCTTGCTGGTGGTGGGGGAGAGCTCCAGCTGGAGTCCTCAAATCCTCTTACAAAGGGGCAGCATGGCCCCGACTCCTGACTGGCTGTAGCTTCTCCTCCGGCGGTGAGGAGGGGGAAGGGAGGTGACTATGCATCCCTTTGGGGCCCTGGCTCCCTGATGGAGCTGGGTGGACTGCTGTGGGGGCTTCGGATGGATTTGAGTAGAGGGAAGGGTTGGGGTTTGCAGTCTGAATCTAGGATCTGGAGGAGGCTTGGGGTAAACAAGAATATTTGGACTTGCTTCCCAAACCAACACAGACAGGCAGGAAATGCTAGGGCTAGATCCTAGGACGCTGTGAGAACTACACCTCCCAGCATGCAGTGCGGTGGGCCAGGGACAGTGGGAAGGCCAGTGATCAGACTCTGGGGAGATCTCTTCTTTGCAGTTGCAGCAGCTGAGCATCTGTCAGACCACAAACAGGCCCCATCAAGTCCAAGGGGCACCGGGTCCTACGAGGTGCAGGCACAGCTGCCTTCCCAGATACTGGGCACTGCCACCTGCCTGAGGAAGGACACCTGCCCCAATCCAGTCGAGCCCGTTTACACACTCAGCACTTGCACATTCAGCATACAGCTACTCACCTGCGGCTGGCACATCTTCTCGCCCAGGAGGACCCCCACTCAGGACCCCGGGGCACCTCCACTTAAGGACCGCTGTAGCAGCCTGGGTCTAAAGAGCACTTAGTTCATAGGGCACACTCTGTCACCTTCCTGGGAAGTGGGTTGACCCCTTGCACCTGGGTTCCCTGCTCTGGAAGTGGCCTGAACCTCCAGCCAAGGGGCCTAATTTGGCTTCTTTAGTTTGATCAAGGAGTTCTCTGAGTGCCCCTCCTACCCCAGCATCATCCCACGGGGAGAAGGGAGGGGAGCTCACCAGTTTGTTTTGTGACCTGCCCTCAGCAGGCTCAGGGTCTGCCTCATGGGGAGCCCGGGAGAGGTTATCTCCTCTGCTCTCTCATCCCACAGCCCCAGTGCAGGCCCTGGGTCCCCTAGAAAGACCCTCACGCAGCCCTCACCGCTCCTCACAGCATCCACAGCGCTTTCCAAATGCTCGGTCGAAACCAGCCCTGCCACTGCCTCTCAGGGAAACTTTAGGCTCCTCCCACAGGGAGAGAAAGCCCCTCCTTCTATTTCCTCCCATAAACTCCACCCAGGGGAACCCCCCCGTCCCCATACTCATCCTTGTAGGAACAACTCAAATACCACCTCTTCCAGGACCTGGGACCTGGGGAATCCTGTGCCAAAGCATGTGTGTGCAGTGGCCAGAGACACGCATGCCCTGCACACGTGTGTTGTGCACATGCCCTGCGGCCCACCTTTTGTCCATCCTGGCCCTACTGCTCTCTACTCCTCTGCATAGGCACCAGGCTCCGCTGATCCTGAGCAGACAGGAGAATGAAATGTGAGCTCCCACCACTCCATCTCCTCACACATTCCCTCCAGGCCAGCCAGGCTTGGGCCAGGACAGGGCTGTGCCTCAGTGGCCCTGGGGAATGTGAAAGGCACCAGCTGGTGCAGGGTGAAGATTAGAGGGCTGCTGCTTAGAGATTGCCTTGAGCCCAGCCAGCGTGGCTCAATGACTGAATGTTGACCTATGAACCAGAAGGTCATGGTTAGATTCCTGATCAGGGCACATGCCTGGGTTGTGGGCTCCATCCCCAGTAGGGGGCATGCAAGAGGCAGCTGATCATGATTCTCTCTTGTCATACTGTTTCTATCTCTCTCTTTCCCTCTTCCTTCCTCTCTGAAATCAATAAAAAATATTAAAAGAAAAAAAGAAATTGCTGTGAGCACAAGCACACTCAGCTGGGCAAAGGCGTCGGTGCCGGCTGAGACCGCCTCTCAGGATGGCAGCTAGTGGCCCTGGGCCCTCGCTGGTTCAGGAAGTGTTGTGCTCCTGGGCTGCAGCCTGACCAGCTGCAGAACAGGGTCTCTCTGCCAGCTGCTTACCACCGTGTCTCAATTACCACCACCCTGGCCCCCCTCGATCTTCAGGGCACAGCCTGCCCACCTGGCCTAGAGGCTGACCCAGGAGAGGGCAGCCTCCACAGCTGCCTCCCTCCTTCCTTCCCTCTGCTCTGTCCCCAGGGCCCAGAGTGCCCACTGGCCTCCCTTCCTCGATCTGGTGTGGCTTCCTGATGAGCAGTGAGCGATCATGGGTGCTGGGCATCCTCTGGGGTGCTGGACAAAGGGCAGCCTGAGTCTGCCCACCCTATCTCTGGGCTAAGCAGCACCACAACCCTGGCAGCCCAGCAGGGCCTCAGGCTGGTCTGTGCAGCTGGGGACCAGGGTCGCAGGGAGGAAGCTGCTGGGCTTATTGGCCTCCTCCCAGATTTTGTAACCCATGGTTCCCTGAAGTGCCCTGGAGGGAGAGACACAGCTCTGTGGGAGGGATGGAACCCCCGGGGAAGGTATACCAAGCAGGAGCACCACCTTGTGCCAGGTAGTGAGTGCAGGATGCCGTGACAATCAGAAGCACAAGGTCATATAAAGCCAAGGGAGCTGAGGCTCAGAGGCAAAGGACTAGTTCAAGGCCACAGCCAGAGGGCCTGTATGTGAACACACTCGGGCCGAGTCTGTACCCCCATAATGCCAGCCTCTCGCTGGGGTGCTCAGGCTCCCTTATGATGACCCCTCATCCTTGCTGCCCCCAGTGCCTGCAAGGCCTTGCTGAGCTCTGCTCACCACTCCAGGAAGGGAGGGGTGCAGGACTGGCCTCCCTTTGCCAGCCTTTGGGAGCCCTGAACCCTGGCCTGGAGAAGTATACCCTCCAAAGCAGCCTGGAAGCCAATGGCAGGGAATGGAAGAAAAGAGCAAGTGGCTCCCCCTGCATTCCAAGAGGTGAGACAGCCCAGCCCTAGGTCGAGGTGGGCTTAGTGCAGCCACAGCTGCTCTTCCTGCAGTTGGGCCCCAATATACCAACAAGGACACCTCTCTTCCCAGGCTTGAAGCTCACAGTCCTCAGGTTGGCCCAGCCCTGTCCTGGGCCCCTACCTCCACCCATGCACTTGTCCCTGAGACACACCAAGATGCCACTCTCTGTTGCGCTCACATCCTGCACCGGCCGAGGCACAAGCTAAAGACACATCCTGATCCGCCTGCGAGGCTGCTGGCACACTCTCCACTGCTGCCTATTTCCATCATTCCCATTACAACAAGGACGGGTCAAGGTGACCAGAGAGGGCGGCTGCTTATAGGCAGGTAGGTCTGTGCTGTCCTTAGCCTGCTTTCGGTGTAATTCTGACTTCACGGCAGCTTGTATTTTCCCCATTTTACAGATCCCGCCCTCCTGACATGGAAGCCTCACTCCTTCTCATGCCTGTGAGGTCGCCGAGGCTCCCAGCCCATGTCCTCTCTTTGCCCCAAAAGGTCTGGAGGCCGAACCCCTCATTTGCATTGACAGAGAGAAATCAGGGAGAACATCAGTTCAGTGGCAGGGCCCACATACCACTCTGGCTCTGGGTGACCTCCTTGCTCTCCCTCCAGTATATCCCTGCAGAGGTTGGCCTCTTCCTCCAGGCAGGCCTTCTCCTCCAGCATATGGGAGCTCCCTGAACCTCAGAGGCAGAGCTTGGAGATTAGCTCCATCACAACCCCCTCTCCCTCAAGCTGGCCTCCCATGGTGGCTGCTGCTGGCAGACCCCAGGTGGATGTTCACACCCAACCACAAGCAGCTCTGCTGTGAATAGCACTTACTTCCTCCTCCTGCTCGGGCCATAAATGGAGGAAAGAGAAAGGCCAGGGTTCCCAGAGAATGGGAGATGCAGGAAAAGGAGGCATAAGCTTCCTATGACAAAGCAATGGGAAGGCAGGGGGCGGCAGTGGAGGAACAGTGGGGGTGGGGATGGGGGTGGGGACAGAGAGGGTGCAGCTTCCCACCTGTGATATTAACCTCCACCTGGCCCGAACGGGTGCCGATGGGGTTGGTTGCCTCGCAGATGTAGGTCCCCGTCAGGCTGTAGTCGATAGGTCCCCTGAAGAAGAGGGTTCTGTTCTGGGCCTCCACGCCCTTGGGCAGGGAGCCATTCAGCCTGCGGGATGGAGATGTGGCTGGGTCAGGACCCTCTGACCACACCTGGCGCCAGCCCAGCCCAGCCCAGCCTTCTCCACAGTGAGCAGGGAGGGTCTAGCTTGGAAGGAGTCAAAGGAGAACCACCACCATTGCTTGCATTGGCAGCTCTCTGTGACCCAGCCTTGCACACTGGATTGTTACTGCACCACAATACGGACACCACAGGTGGGTGTGAGTCCCACTAGACAGGTGAAGGCCTTGAGGGTCAAGGCCAAGGAAACCGCTCTAAGCAGCAGGACTGGAGCTTGAGCCAGCTCTTTGGACGCCTGCCTGGCATTCTTTCTAATACTCGTGGCTCCTGGTTGTTGACCTCGTTTCGTGGGTAGCTGGTTAACCACACTTATCTGGGCTCTCACCCTTGCTCCACTGAAGCTCGACCACTGGGGCCAGGGATCTGTACTTTTAAAAAATATATAATTTTTATTGATTTCTGAGAGGAAGGGAGAGGGAGAGAGATAGAAACATCAATGATGAGAATCATGGATCGGCTGCCTCCTGCATGCCCCACACTGGGATGGAGCCTGCAACCTGGGCCTGTGCCCTTACTAGGAATCGAACCCTGACCTCCTGGTTCATAGGTTGATGCTCAATCCCTGAGCCATGCTGGGAGGCTGGCCATCTGCATTTTAACAAGCTACTTGGGTAAGGAGACGTGACTCAGGCTTAGGAGTTGTTCCATTTCCCTCTCTTGCGTTCTTGCTGGGCATGTCACAGGCCTGGATGTTTCTAAAACATAGGGACCTTCCTTCCTCTTGCACCCCAAGGCCACAGAGCAATTACCCTGTGGAATTCCACAGCTGTGTCCCACAGACATAGAACTGGTGAGCAGGCTCCACTCACTCACATCTTCGGAAACACTTCTGGTTTCAGGAGGAAGAGGGTGATGGCAGAGGTCCAGTTCCCACTCCCTTCTGGAAGAGAATGTGGAGCCCTGGCTGGTGTATCTCAGTTGATAGAGTGTCGGGCTGCGGAATGAAGGGTCCTGGTTCGATTCCTGGTCAGAGCACACGCCCGGGGTCGTGGGCTTAATCACCAGTTGGGGGCATGCAGGAAGTAGCTGATCCATGATTCCCTCTCATCACTGATGTTTCTCTCTCTCCCTCTCCCTTCCTCTTTGAAATCAATAAAAATATATTTTAAAAAATAGTAAATGTGTTTAAAAAAAGAAATAGATGTAGACAGTGGTCTCTGCGCACCGTGCCTGGCTCCTCTGGGCCGCCCTACCCCATCTCTGTATGCCCCATAGCCCTTCTCCAGGAGAGCTGGCTGTGGTATTGGGGCCACTGGAGGGGACAGAGCCTCTGAGGGCCAGGCCTGAGGCTGAAAAGCCAGGAGAGGGACAACAGAACATGGAAGGAGCTCTGGGCTGACTGGCCTCCCTGAGAATCTGGAGGTGCTGGAGAAGAAACAGAAGTAGAGGAAGTTCTGGAAGGCTGCAGAAAGCCAGCTTTCCTGGGGACACTGGACAGAAATAAATGCGGGGGCTGAGGTGGCAGCCACTCAGACTGAGTCACCCGTGGAAAAGGGCAGCATCATTAGCAGCATAGGGGGCAGGTCACAAGGTGAGCCCCTCTGGTCGACTGGTTTGTCCCACTGACCAACGCTGTGGACAGGTACTTGCTGCCATGGAACAATGTTGACAGCATAGCACCAGCATAGAGCAACATGTCATTCAAGCTTCTCACAGCCCATTCCCCTTCTCACCAAGAAACCTGAGTCTCGACTTGAATTGCCTCAAGGTTCTGAGGTTGGGTAGGGTCCCTCTGTGATCACCCAAGCACCCCAAAGTGACCAGCCGGCCCCGTACACTCACGTGGTCCAGTGGTATTCGGTGGCCGGGGGGTTAGCATCGGCTTTGCAGGTGAGCTTCACATCCATCCGCTGCAGGTACCAATTCCCATCAAACCCTTCAATGGTCACCTCAGGCTCATCTGTGGCCAAAATAAGAATGTCAGAGGAGCAGGACGTGAGGCCAGGGGCCCCCAGACAGTGAAGGGGTGGCACCAACAATGACACGGAACCAGCCAGAGAAGGAAGCATGAGGGGTAGTAAGCTCACAGAAGCAACCAGGGGAATAAAGGAGGAGAGGAAGGGTGAGCAAAGGGAGGCGATGGTGAAGAGAGGAGGGGGGACAAATCACCCACAGAAGGAGAAAAGGAGGAGGAAGAAGGAGAGGGTAGAGTGAAGATGGAAGGGTAGAGGCGGGGAGGGAAGGAAAGGGAGGGTGACAGGAGAAGGGAGGCCTGAGGAGTGCGGGGTGGGAAGGGATGGTGCCCTCCCAGGAGGCCCGCCCGCCACACCTGCCCCTGCTCACACTGCACGCGGACGGTGATGCTTTCCCGGAAGCGGTCCAGGTGGTAATTGACGATGCAGGCAAGGGGCTGCAGGTGGGCCTCCCGGCCAGGCACCAGGCGGTAGCGGCTGACAACAGTCACCGTGCCGTTGGGGTTCCGGACCTCCTGATACTCAGCCTCTCCCTTCAGCCGTGTTTCCCAGGACAGCACACCAGGCGGCTTCCCGTTGGCCGAAGTGCAGGTGGCCACCAGGACTTTCTCATCCTGCCCCTTCTCGGCACGAAGTGCGGCATGGCTGCTCTCGATCCAGTTGGTGGGTTTGGCTGGGGAAGTGGAGGGAGCCATGGGCCTGGCTCTCATGCCCGGTCACAGGGGCCCGTGGCTGTCCCATCGCTGTGCCTCCGGCACTCCTCCTGGGACTCTGCATGGCCGACCTCATTCCACCATTTGCACCCCTTGGGCAGGCCCCGGCCTTCTGGAGGTGTGCCATGATCCAGGCCCTGGCTCCAGCAGCCCTCTCTTTCCCAGGGCATCTGGGGCTCTGCACGCCTCCTGCCACCCACCAGGGGCCCCACAGTGGGGCTGCAGCCTGAACACTGACCCTCAGCTCTGTCCAGAGCTCAGGTCCTGCCCCCAATCCCTAGGAACTGTGGACAGCTAGGCCAGAGGGGCTGCAGGTGCTGGGTCTGGAGCCCGCCAACAGAAGGAGAGTGTCTGGGGCCCCTGAAACACACGGAGGCCACACCCCAGCCCAGGCCCTGCGCACACGGGCGGGAGGTGGCAGCTCACCCATCACGGTCAGGTTGAGCTGGCTCTCTCGGTTGCCTGCAGGGAAGGTGGCGAACTCGCAGATGTAGACACCTTCGTCGTCCAGCTCGAGGCGGGAGAGGCGGATGGTGCCATCGGTGAAGGAGGGCCGCAGGAACTGCACGCGCTCGCGGTAAGGGGCCAGCACTGAGACGCCCATGGCTGGGTTGAAGATGGCCACATTCTGCTTGGAGCCATTGGTCGCCTTCTGCCAGGTGACCTGGGTGATCTTCACGCCGGGCAGTGGGTTGGCGAAGCTGCAGTGCAGCACCACATCCGTGCCGATGAACCCAGACATGGAGTCATTCACCTGCACCATCTGGGCATGGGTACCTGGGTGGGGGCAGGGCGGGGAGCTCAGTGCCAGGCATACTCTCTACCCAGCTCCCGCGACTGTCTTCTTTTCCAGCAGTCACACTCTCCTTATTCTTTTCTTAAAATATATTTTTACTAGTTTCAAAGGGAAACATCAATGATGAGAAAGAATCATTGATCGGCTGACTCCTGCATGCTCCTCACTGGTGATTGAGCCCCCAACCTAGACATGTGCCCTGGCTGGGAATCAAATCATGACCTGATTCATAGGTTGATATTCAACCACTGAGCCATGCTGGCCGGACATATTCTCCTTATTCTGATTACACAGAATATGTGCTTGTTATAAAAACACTGGGTGATATTGAAAAATACTGAGATGAGTCCTGGCTGGTATGGTTCAGTGGATAGAGCATTGGCCTGCAGAGTGAAGGGTCCCAGGTTCAATTCTGGGTAAGGGCATGCACCCAGGTTGCAGGCTCGATCCCCCCAGTGTGGGGCGTTCAGGAGGCAGCTGATCCATGATTCTCTCTCGTCATTGATGTTTCTCTCTCTCTCTCTGCCTTTCTTCCTTTCTGAAATCAATAAAAATATAGAAAGAAAAGAAAAAAGAGAAAAAAAGAAAACAACACCACTGGTCATCTTGTGGGAACGCCTTTCACTTTCTTCTCTGTAGCTGCCCAGCCATCTATTTACTTTTTTCCTCACAAAATCAAGACCACACTTTGCATGTTGCTCTATGCTGCTTTTCAGCTGATGCTATGCTGTCAATATTGCTCCATGGCAGCAAGTAACTGTCCACACCCTCATTTTTTAATTTTTTGGTTAATCCTTACCCGAGGACATTTTTCCATTGATTTTTAGAGAGAGTGGAAGGGAGAGGGAGAGACAGAGAGAAATATCGATTTAGAGACACATTGATTGGTTGTTTTCCACAAGCCCTGACCAGGACCAGGGAGAAGCCTGCAACCACATACATGCCCTTGATTGGAATCGAACCTGGGACCCTTCAGCCTGCTCTATCCACTGAGCTACACCAGCCAGAGTTCATTTTCCGTTTCCAATTAGTGTTAAATACACTCTCAAGCCCAGCCCAGCCGAGTGCCATCGGCCACTTCACTTTGTTGGGCCTGGGTTCCTGCCTCTGGCAGATGGGGCTGATAATACATGGTCTCCACCTCACAGGGCTGCTAGGAGAACCAAATGGTCTGATGGATGAGGAACTGAGGAGGCAAGAAGCGCTGGGGGAAATAGAACCCCCGTGGCTCCTGCTCTCTCCTCTGCAGAGTTCCATCCTGTGTCCAGGTACACTGGCTCACTGCCCGCTCCCCATCCCAACCCAGAGGGGCAGGCAGAAGCAGGCTTGGCCTTCAGAACCTGCCTGGTTTCTGAGTTTCTCCCTCTCCTCCCATTTATTCTACCACGAGTCTATGTATCAGCATTTGAATCATATGAGCAATTCAGTCCTAGCCCCAAGAAGCAGATGCAACACTTCCTGCCTCCTACTCATGCAGTTCTTGAGAAGGCCTGACTTTCCCCCACCAGGATAATCCACTCGGCCACCTCCTCTGGGAAGCCCCCCAATCCTCCAGCTGTGAACAAAGCCACATCCACCACAGCTCCTTTCTGCCTTGTGACGCGGCTGCTCACACCTGACACAGTAAGTGCTTGGTAAATACTTGTTCTACAGAAGATTTACAGATCAGCCCCGGCTGGGGAGCGCCATTGGCTGGAGCATCACCCCGACCGGCTGGGGTTGCACATGGCATCCCTGGGCAAGGCGCATGCATATAAGAATCAACCAACGAACGCGTAAGTAAGTGGGACAACAAATCTCTCTCTCCCTCTTCCTGTCCCTGAGACCAATCAATAAAAAATTATTTACAAGTCATCATGGAGGCAGTGAGAGTGGTGATTCGCAGGAAGGAAGGGCCATCAGTGGGACTCAATAACCTGTTCCTTCCCACCCCTCCCGCTGTTCTCTCCCATCGAGGATGCCTTCTGCTTACACTTCCTTAGCCCTGAACTTGGCTTAGCCCTGACCGCAGCCACCTCTTCAAGCATGTGCCTTCCACTCTCTGTGGCCTAAGCCTCTGTGCACAGCGTGACCTGAACCCCCACTCACTCGGCCAGCTTGCTAAGCACCATCAGCTACAGCAGTCTGGGCCCTGCACAGACCCAGAGGCACAGCACGGACTGGAGGCTTCCAGAGGAGTCTGGGCTCCGCAGCAGGACCGCGGGCCATGTGGGCACTGGGAGCAGGCATAGTCCTCTGAAGGCCCCAACACCATGGTCAGGGAAGTGGGCTGCCCCTTCTTCCCCTTACGAGGGTACAAGCCAGCTCTAGGCCACTGGGCTATGCCCTGTGCTCGGCACACAGGGACTCAGGAAATGAGTGTGACTAAAGGTCGCTGGTCCCTCCACACCAGGCCTCTGCCATGCTCTGAAACTCCAGAGGTCCCCCTTCTCCCCAGCCCGGACATCCATAGGCCCACCTGAGTTATCCATAGCCCCACTCCCAGCTGTCCTTCAGTTGGTCTGTGGAGTTCCAACAGGTCCCTGCAGATGCCTTGCAGGCTGGTGGGCATCTGACAGAGGAGCACCCATAAGAAGTGAGGAGGCCTGAGTCCTATCGGCTCCATCTTGAGCTGCCTGAGACCTGATCAGGAACCCCCTCTGAGCCCCACTTTCTTCTCCCTGAGTAGCCCTAACTGTTTGAGTCCTTGAACTGTAGCCCAGCCCAGTGTGGTCAGTGGGCTGGACAGCCCAAGACCCCACCCAGGTGACTGGCAAGGTGGCCAGCAGGGAAGTTCTGGGCTCTTCCAGGAGAAAAGGGGTGGGTGCTCCCTGCCCGTCCCCAGCCTCCACTTGCCAGGCTTGCCCAGCAGCTGAGATAATGCAGGTACAGTTGGGGAACTTTCACCAACAAAGCAGGAACAGGAAAAGCCGGTTGGGAGTGCTTGGGCCAGGTGCAAGCAGGGTGGAGAGAGGGGTGCCCCCAACACCCGTCTGGGGGTTGGCATCAGGCACAGTGGGGCCTGCAGTGGAACAGGCCACTCCGGAGGCTGCGATCTCCTCTCTCCACATCTCCCTTCAGGTGTGGGGGCAGCAGGGCCAGTGCCTGGCCAATAGGCTGACACTCATTATGGCTTCTTCAGCGGTGACCTGAGCCTGTGGAGCTGAGTGCCAGTGAAGGGCTGGCAGGGCCTGGCATGAGTGGGAGGGCATGGCAGGGGCTTGAGCACCTGAGATCCATCCCACCAGTCATGCCTCCAGGGCAGATATGGCCTTTCCCTACCCTATTCATACACTAGGGGGAGGCTGCTCCTCTCTGGGCCATGCTCCCAGAAGCCACCATGGTGAGCAGTGAGGAAAGCGCCTGTGTGCCTGTTGACTGGGCACAAAGTGGGTTCTCCTGGCCCGTGTTCCTTCGCCCCGGGGTGGGCGGGCCAGGCACAGTGGGTAGGAAGACCACCAGGAAGCAGGCAACTCATTCTGATATGGATCTCTGTGCCCACAGCACTGGCTGGCAGGGCCAGGAGTGTGGCTCCGGGTTGGGCATGAAGACCTCATGGATATGGGCATGGGGTCACTAGGGGGTTCAGTAGGGGAACTGGGAGAGGCTAGGAAGACTGGGAAGGTCTGAAGATCACCACCTTGAACCCCTCACCCACCTGCCATGCTTAGGAGCCTGAACCCAAGCGTCTGGCCTGGGGCTGCTATCCAGGTCAGACCAGGAAATCAGGGTGAACGCCCCTGCTGGTTACACTGGGAAGATGGGGGGCTTTCAGAGAGGGGGACAGACTCCTGGTGATGCTGACAGGCAGGGTCAGAATACCAGTCACTGAGGGAACAGGGCTCACCACTGAAGGAAGGAAAGGGCTGATGGAAAAGGGCAGGAGTCAGGACAGTGTCTCCTAGGGGCAGAAAGCTCCCCTGGCAGCTGGGAGAGTGGCGGGATGGAGGGAGGCCCCTTGAGGATTGTCACCCCCATCCCAGGCCTCTCTACCAGCCCCCCAGTTCTGACAACTCAAAAACGGACGCTATGCCTCACGAAGGGCTGTCCAGCGCCCTTTCTGGCAGCCAGTCGGTGGGGGCTGCAGAGGGTTCTCATTCCCCCCCCTGCCATGGGTGAGCTGTGAAACCTTGGACGAATGACTTCACCTCTTTGTGCCTCAATTTGCACTGAGGTTGCACATCTGTAAAATGGGGATCGTAATAGCACATACCCCACAAAATTGTTGCAAGGATTAAATGAGTGGGCACATGTGAAACTTAAGAGAAGCAGCACTAAGCACACATTTAATGCTCAGTAAATGTTCGTTGCTGTCATCGTCACCATCATTGTTATCATCTTTGTCATCATTATGGCCATCATTGTCATCATCGTTCCCATCATCACCACCTTTATCGTCACCATCATCACCACTATCATTGTCACCATCCTCAGTCATCAT
This sequence comes from Lasiurus cinereus, assembly GCA_011751065.1. Classification (NCBI taxonomy): domain Eukaryota; kingdom Metazoa; phylum Chordata; class Mammalia; order Chiroptera; family Vespertilionidae; genus Lasiurus; species Lasiurus cinereus. Next base: position 44,474,233 of record JAAGEH010000005.1, read on the forward strand.
CATCACCATGATCATCACCACCATCATCATCACTGTCACCATCACTGTCACTATCCTACGTCACCACCATCATCATCATCACCATCATTGTCATCATTGTCACCATCCTCAGTTATCACCAGCAGCATCACATCCTCTCTCCTCTATGAAGCATTGGGCTTCCCTTCCTGGAACCTCACTCAGCAGATATCTATTGAGCACCTAACTAGTATGAGGCCTTGTCCTGTGTGCTCCTAGGCCCCTTCTTCCAGGAGGGCCTTCCTGACTCCCATCCTTCCTGAAACCTGTATGTATGCATTCCCTGCCCTCCCTGGCCACCATCCTCAGTAATCATCATCATCACCATCCTGCTGTATCACTTCATCTCAAACAGGCTGCAAGCTCCTGCAGGGGAGGAAGAAGTAGGCCTGGCTTTGAGTTGAGTTGGTCACATCACAGCAGACCCTGGCAGAATCCAGAGAGTAGAGAAGATCCCCCTGCCTTTTCCTGGTTCACAGCAGCCAGGCCAGTCCACAGAAGGGACCATGTTTCCCCGCCCAAAGGCTCCCTCTTGCCTGGGAAGAAGATGCTGTCCCAGAAGACAGGTTGGGGGACAGGGATGAATCAGGGGGCTGGGTTTTACAACTACAATGGCAGCATGTAGGAGCTCATTGGAACATGTAACCCATTGTTTTATGGAGAACAGGATCCAGAGGGGTTGGGTCACTTGCTAGGGACACAGAGTAGCAGCACCCAGCCATGTTCTTTCCACCATGCCCTAAAAACCATCACTGTCATCACCATCACCACCATCATCATCATAACATCTCTTTTCTATGAAGCAGTGGGCTCTCTTCCTGCCATAAAAACAAACCCCACTTCTCAGTCTAACATCCCAGGGCCTCATTCTGGTGGAACCTCCTCCAAATGCAATCTCAGTGCCTCCGTCACTTCTTCAGAGAAACGGCTGCAGCCACAGAGCCTCGGGGCCGGGAGCCTGGTGAGTGGGGGTCAGAAGCAGGGACTTTGAGAGCCCCAGGAGGGGATCCCTGCAAGAGGCTGTGATGTTCAGAGCAAAAAGGAGTTGGAGAGGTGGTGACTGGAGGGTGGAGAGGCTCACGGGAGCTTGCGTCCCTGGTGGAGGAGTTCCTGCACCCTGGGGACATTCAAGAATGAATGTTTCCTGATCTAAAACTCCGGCATCCTTCTCCCTGACTGCCCTGTGTTCCATAGTCGGGGGCCCAGGTTGGCTTGTGCAGTGCTCAGTTTCCCCAGGAGCTCAGGCAGGGCTGCTTCCATGGTTTCTCAGAAGTGCTGAGCCAGCAGCGGGCGCTGGGTGGGCCTGAGACTCAGGGGCCGCAAAAGCCCGCGCTCAGCAGCACGGCACAAAGGCTCCTCAGCGTGGCCAGCAAACCTGCTTCCAGGCCTGCCCAGCCTGGGGCGGGTGCCCACGCAGCGGGTGCAGCCCAGTGTGTGGAGCGGCTCTGCTTCCTACCCACAGCAAGCAGAGTCCCCTCCTGCCCCATGAAATCCAGACCCCTCATCAGACCAAGCAGGCAGGCCTGGGCCTGTGTGGTGGGAGGGAGAGGGCCCAGGGGAGGGGCTTGGGATTCCTGGCATGGACCCCTCCTTTCGGTTCCTCACTCCTTTCCCAAGACTCTGCCTGGGTGCTCGCACAGGGTGGGCAGGATGGTGGCCTGGCCCAGAGAAAAGTAGGGGTGCCTGGCGGGGCACTGGGCTCCTCAACAGGAGCCCCTCCAAAACCAAACTCTGTGGTCTGGCAGCCCCTCTAGGGCTTTCCAAGGATCTACCTGCCACCCTCTCCCCACCACCCCTCACACCGACAGAGACAAAAAGGGTATCTAGTGAGAAACCCACTAAGGGTAGGGCGGGCTGGGTGGCAGGGAGGCCAGGGTGGGCAGGGCGCCCAGGGAGGCCAGGGCAGGAGGGTGCTTCCGGGGAGGTTTTCGGTCAGTGTAGCTGGGACCCACTGTGTGGCCAGCAAGAAACTGGCAGGCTCTTACTAAGATCCTTCCTATACCTGTCTCATCCCCACACCCCACATATCTCTCCACTATCAGGGGCTCCCACATGACCAGGCTGCATCCACAGGTTCCCGTTGGCACCCAGGGTGGTGTCCAAGGTGATCCAGGTCAGAGTGAAGAAGCAGCCGTACCCCCATGCCCCTCTCTGGGCTGGACATGATTAGTGGGCATGAGCGCTGTGGGCCGAGTGCCTGCCAGTGCCCCTGTGAGCCCAGCCATCTCACTCCCCTTGGCCCCTGCAGTGCACAGGCAGCCCTGAAGTGGGCCCTGGGGTTCTGGGAGGTGGGGGTGCCGGCGGCGCCAGGTATCCTGGGCCTGAATCCCTTCCACACCCACCTTGCCGCAGGGCAACCTCCCAGAAACACACAGCCAGGGGCTAATTGCTACTGTCAGAGCCAGGCTCCTCTGGGTTTGGGGTCACAGAAACTGCGGCTGCTTTCCCCTTGGCTGACACCCTCACCCCCCCCAGTCCCCACACGAAGCTTGTTAATGATGGGCTGTGGGACTGGCGCCGGGCACCTTAGGCGGGTGAGCTCCATACGTGGGATAGGAAGGGGCGTGGCACCTGGGAAAAGCCCGAGGGATGGGGAGTAGAAGCCCAGCATCTCCCAGACAGCCTGCTCCCCGAAGCACACAAGCCTGGGGTGGGGGGAGTCCCTGGGAGTGGCAGGGGGGCTGCTATGGCGCGTTCCGTCTCTCCCTGAAACCTGGCAAGACAGGTTGGGGGACAGGGATGAATCAAGGGGCTGGATTTTGCAGAGGAGCTCAGATGGTCTATAGCCTATCTCATGCTGGTGCCCCATCCCCAAGGCCAGGGCAGGGCTGGTCCTGAGCAGTCCAACTAGAACCGGGAGCTGCTTGGCTCTGCCCCTTCTCCTCTCCCCGCCCCCCCCCCCCACCTGCCTACCTTCAGCCATCCCCACCTCGAACCTTGTCCTCAGGCCAGGCCAGGCAGGAGGAGGAAGTGCATCCACTGAGCATGGAGAGGCAAGCTCTAGTTTCCGATGCTCGGTCGCTTCCTCCTCTTGGGCCTGAGGAGAGGTAATTTCCCCTCTTTGGCCTCAGTTTCCTTGACTGTAAGAGGGAAATGTGGACTCCATGACCCTGGAGGACGAGGCTTTGGATGTCAAATGTCCAGCTCTGTCTGGGCCCCAGCACCACGCCTTCCCTGGACCAGCCTCTGGGACTTCTCCACCTCTGTGTGCTGCCCAGACCACTGTGCACTGCCCACCATCTCCATGCATACCTCCTGGATTACATGGAGTGCCAGGGAGGTCCAGGCTGCACAGCAGCAGAGCTGGTCGCCGCAGCCATGCAGTCACCTAGGGCAGCGGTTGCCAGCCCCTACCCCAAATTCCCCCCCACCCCCCACCCCCGCCCACCTCAAGCAGAGTCTCACTTCCTTAGGTTTCAACCCTCCTGGGCTGGACTCTACTTCGGTGACGTGTCAATCCCTTTCCTCTGAACCTTAGGGACCAACCGTCTCATCCCTCCCACCCAATCTTCTCCCCATAGCCTGCCCCTGGCGTCGGCCACAGTCTTCTCTTACCTGGCCTCCTTGAGTATAACGCCAGGTATACATCCCTGCGTCTAGCTCCCTGCTCCGATCCATCCTCCACTCTCTAAAACAGAAATCATTCTTGGTGCAAAATTCCTCCCTGGCTCCCTGCAGCCTTGGGATCAAGTTCAAATCCTTTTGCTCCAGACCTCATCTGGGGGATCCCAGCCTCCAGCCACCTCCTCCCCTGCTCTCTCCTGCCACATGAAACAAGGCCATCACTTGGCCCCATCTTCTTCATCTGTCTTGACTTCTCACTTCCTGGAGCCTCCCCTCCTAGCCTGAGTTAGGGGTTCCTGCACCCCGAGGACCCCATCCATCTGCCTTAGCACCTCCCCCAGGCCAGAGTCTGGCGAGGAGTAAACATCAGAGCTCCCAAGTGAAGAAGACAGAGCCACTGGGTCCTGGGCCAGGATGAGCCATTTCTCAGGTATGACTGTACTTCCTGGAAGTTGCTGTCAGCAAAAGGCATGGCCCATACAGGAGGGCACTGCACAGAGGGGTAGGTGGGGTAGGAAGACAGAGAGGCGAGGCCTCAAACCTGCATGGGAGGGGAGCAGGCCAGCACCTGAATCTTCCACTTCTTGACTGAAACCAGGAAGCTACACCCCAAAAGGGTGTAGGTCTCCCTGACCTCTTGCCTGGCCCCTATTCGTGTCCTCTGCTTGAGCCCACTTGCCACTCCTGGATTCCTTTCCACTCTCCTCTGTCCTAGTTCCTCTTCCTTTTCCACTCCAGGCCAAAAGATGAAACATATTCTCCCCTAGCGGGGGCAGCCCCGAGCCCCACTCCCCAGGTCCGAGGCCTGCAAAGCCTGTGGCTCCCCATTCCATACCCTCCTGGCCTGGTCATTTGAGGCCTCAAAGCCCTGGAACAGCCCAGCTCTAAGGTCAGGGTTCAGATGGGGCCTGCCTATAGCTGATGCCCACCCTCTCCACTGCTGACAGCACTGCTTCATATGGACCCACATGGAAGCCTGGATTCCCCACTGTGAGGGGTGTGCTTATTGTGTGTGTGTGTTTATTGATTTCAGAGAGGAAGGAAGAGAGGGACAGAAACATCAATGATGGAACAACATAAACTGAAGAACAAAAACAGAACCAGAATCATAGAAGCACTGAACAGACTGTCCAACCTCAGAGGGAAGGTGGGGGATGGAGGGGTAAGAGATCAACTGAGGGACTGGTATGCATGCATATGAGCATAACCAATGGACACAGACAGTTGGGGGGTGAGGGCATGTGCTGGGGTACAGGGGTGGCTGGGGAGAGGTCAATGGGGGGAAAGGGAAACTTATGTAATACTTTAAACAATAAAGAATTTTAAAAAATTGAAAAAAAAAAAAAGAAACATCAATGACGAGAATCATTGATTGGCTGTCTCTTGCACACCCCTCACTGAGGATCCAGCCCACAACCCAGGCATGTGCCATGACCAGGAACCAAACCATGATGCCAGCTGGCAAGGTGGGAAGAGGGTTTAGAGAGGGGTTCAGGCAGAGGTTCAGCTTCCTGTAGTGCCTGCTCTGGGCCCTGTAGGAGAGGGGTGGTGAGTTGTGTGTGGAGAAGGTGGGGAGGGGATGGGCTTCCTGCTGTTGGTGTGGGGTATGATGTGGCATGCCTGTGCCCTCAGAGGGCAGAGCATGGGTAGAAAGGGGGGGGGCAGGGGGCAGACAGGAAGGCAGGGCGTGCTCATGGCTGGCACCCTCGCATAGGGGCAGGAGGCTGCGGAGACAAGGTCAAAGATGAAGAAGGAAGTTGGGCACCTTCTTGCGGGGACATGGCGACCACTTCGGAAGGATGTCCACCTCCCCTGGCTTCTGCATGAGGGAAGGCTCCTGGCTCTCCACATCAGTGGAATGCTTGTGCTTAGCTTGTGGCTGGTCTTTTGTGTGAAAGGCATTCAGTCTTGCGTTTGTGTGTCTCACCCACCTGCTCTCCTCAGTCCTTTCTTGTCACTAGGACGGAGGGTGGTAGCCTCACACACACCAGCCCTCCCTGTGGCACTGGAGCTCACAGGCCAGCCTGCACCGGCCTACCCTGAGCTGGTATTTGTTGCTCCCAGCACCTCTGTCCCACCCGGCCTCAGACTATGCCACCTGGGCTGGCAACTGTGCCTTAGGCCCCACCACCTCCTGCCTCAGGGGCTGCTCCTAGGCCAGGCTTGCAGGCCAGAATTCTGGCAGGATCCTTGCTGGAGGGGGTGGTGGAGTGGGCGGGGCCCTGCAGACCTCAGGTACAGGGAATGGGAGGGTGCTGCTGGGATCTGGCAGAAGGCACCCAGTGCATAGCGTCCTCCAGGAGAGGATGGTGCTCCAGGGCACTGCTGGGTGATGAAGAGGCCCTGGAGTGGGGTTGAGCCGGCTGGCCGAGATGACCTCTGGACCTTAGCCTCTAAGATGGCCTTGGTCTCATGGGCCCCAAGTGCTGAATGCATGGCCTCATGCCCACAGCAGTGTGACCCTGGGCCCTGGACAGGAAGAGGGGTCAGCCATTAGGGCCTGTTTCTGAAGCCATGTGAGGGGCGGTCCCCAGAGAGAGGACTGTAGTGCATGGGCAGCTTAGGGCCTGTAGGGGCCTCATGCCCTGCCCAGATTCCCCAGGGGAAACCCTCCTAGGGTATTTCTCAGTTGCCACAACCCGGTCCAGACTACAGTGGCTCAGTCACTCTTCAAATTCCCGTCCAGGGCCGTGTCACACTCCCAACCATGGCCATTACACACTCCCATCCTGGGCCGTGTCACACTCCCATCCAGGGCCATTACACATTCCAGTCCAGGACTGTGTCACTCCTGTCCAGGGCCTTACACACTTCCATTCAGGGCCATTACAGACTCTCCCATTCTGGGCCATTACACATCCCATCCAGGGCCATTACACACTCCCGTCAAGGGCTGTGTCACACTCTCGTCCAGGTCCATTACACACCCTGTCCAGGACCATTACACACTCCCATCCAGGGCCATTACACACTCCGTCCAGGCCCATTACATACCCCGTCCAGGGCCATTACACACTCCCATCCAGGCCCATTACACACTCCGTCCAGGGCCATTACACACTCCCATCCAGGCCATTATACACTCCCATCCAGGGCCATTACACACTCCCGTCCAGGGCCGTGTCACACTCCTGTCCAGGGCCGTGTCACACTCCCGTCCAGGGCCATTACACACTCCCATCCAGGGCTGTGTCACACTCCCGTCCAGGGCCATTACACACTCCCATCCAGGGCCATTACATACCCTGTCCAGGGCTGTGTCACACTCCCGTCCAGGGCCGTGTCTCACTCCTGTCCAGGGCCATTACACACCCCATCCAGGGCCATTACACACCCCATCCAGGGCCATTACACACTTCCGTCCAGGGCCATTACACACCCTGCCCAGGCTCATTACACACCCCGTCCAGGGCCATTACACATTCCCGTCCAGGGCCGTGTCACACTCTTGTCCAGGGCCCTTACACACCCCATCCAGGCCCATTACATACCCCGTCCAGGCTCATTACACACTCCCATCCAGGGCTGTTTCCATTTATAAAAGCTCGCCTTCCAAGACTAGGAGTTCGCCCCTGGCTCTCAATGGGAGCAGCATCTTACCCAGGCACAGGGTTCATTCACCCTCTTTCATGAGCAGGCAGAGCAGATGGACAAGAGGAGGCCAAGGCTCTGGGTCACATTTGCTCTTTCATTAGCTTTCCTTAGCTGGTGTGGCACCAAGAGAGCCTACAGGGTCTCCCACAGAAAGGTTCCGGGGGAGGAGGGTGTGGAACCAGGACAGAAAGCTCCCAGGTCAGTCAGGGCCTCAGGCCTGCTGAGTGGAGAAGAGGAGGCAAACCCTTAGTTCTCCCTGTCCCTTGGGAGTGAGATGAGAGAACACGAACCCCACAGAGGAGAGGCCTCCTGAGGGCTGACTTTCAGGCTGACATCCAGGGAGCATCTCACAGATGAACACTGGGGCCTGGGGCGGGGTAGACACAGGGGCCCAGAGTGGGGTGGACACTGGGGCCCGGGGCAGGGCAGACACAGGGGCCCGAGGCAGGGTGAATACTGGGGCCCAGGGTGGAGTGGACACTGGGGCCCGAGTGGGGTGGACACTGGGGTCCGGGGGGTGGACAGTGGGGCCTGTGGTGGGGTGGGCACAGGGTCCTGGGGTGGGGTGGACACAGGATGAGAGAGGTGAGTGAACTTGGGGAAAGGGAGGGAAAAGTCTTCCCATGGTTGCTCCATCACAGTAAGAACCCACCTTTTACCCACCACATTCCACCTGCTGTCCACATGAAAAATAGATGTCTCACTCCAAATACAATCAACAGGTGCTGGATCCCCCACATCCCACCTTCCTGGACACGTCACAGTGTGAACCCTGAGAAGCACACCCTGACCCTTCAGGTGAATCCCCACACCAGCCCAGCCCAGTCCCCACCTCAGGGTCAATCTGGACAAGAGACCTGGGTGATGACCCTCCTCCGGGTGGCGGCTGGTCCCTGATTCTAACCACTCATGCAGAGCCCACATGTGGGGTCATCTCAGCCCAAATCTCCCTCTGGGGGTTGGGGAGAGGGGCCCTCAGCTGGTGGCAGTCATGCTCCCAGCCTCCTTTCCACCTGACAGTTTTCCCCTTTGGTGGTCCGAGAAGGCGGGTCTGCAAAGGATCCTGACCTCATGTGATAGGGGGAGGTGGCTGGGCCTGGAGGCCATCCCTGTGAGTGGCATCTGATCTCCATTGCCTGACTAGGGCACTAGGCTTCCCCCACTCTCTGCTCCTCCTGCCCCCTAGCGGAGCCGCAAGAACAAGCCCAGGCTCTGGGAAGCCCTCCTGGTCTGGGTCCTTCCTACCTGCAGGAGGCTGGGAAAGGCAGTGGGAGGCCCATGCTTTGCTGTTTGTCCTGCTGCTAATTTCAGTGTAGGAACCACACACAACCTTCCTGAAACCCAGCCTTCTCACCTGCAAGCTGGGCTGAGATCAGTCTCAGGTGCTGGGGTGAGGAAGGGGAGGGGTCCTATGGAGAGACCCCCCAGCTCTGGGGTCCCCTGGGGCCTCTCCCACCTGGCTCACTGCACCACCCCCGCACGCTGCCCCCCTCCCCCCCCCCACGTCTCTCCTCTGCTCCCTTCTCAGCAACACTGAGGTCATCACCTTCTTGGCAAAATGCTGAGGGAGCAGCCCTGCCCGTCCCAGCCTGTCCTCGCCTCCGGGCAGGAGCCTGTGGGTTGCTGGGACCCAAGAGGTAGGAAGTGAAAGCCTGAGCCACTCACTCCCCATCCCCACCCCCTCTCCAGTCCACAGTCGCTGAGCAGCTCATGGTTTCCAGTGCAGGGGTCTCTCCCAGCTTCCCACCTCCTCGGCCACCCTTCTGCCCACCAGCAATCTCTCAGGAGCCTCACCCAGCCTGTTTCCCGCTCAGGCTTGTCAGGGTTTCAGGAGTCACTGGGTAGGAGCTGGCTTGCCAGGGCCTGCTCTCAGGCCTGCCTGCAGGAACAGCAGGCACGTAGGCACAGGGCACTGTGCCCGGGCACAGGGAAGCAGCCCAGCCTCTGGGTCATTTGCTTCCTTCTTCCTAGCTCGTCACTTAGTCCCATTCCCATGCCTTCCTGCCCTGCCCTCACGCTGCCCAGAAAGGCCGTGGCCAAAATATGTGTGTGTCTGGGGGCAGGGAGAGTAGATCCCATGTTCTTGTTTTAAGCCCTACAGGCCTGGGCCCTCTCTTTGGTGGTAGAATCAGGAGCCTCCCATGCTCCCTGTTCCTGGGAGTGGGAGGAGACATGGTGTTCTCTGCTGCCCCCACTGATCCCTGACCTGTGCACCCAGTGTGATGTCTGCATGTATTGGCTCAGTCGGCCCCACACATTCCTGTCTCATCTGGAAGAGGAGGAAACAGGGGGATGGGGTGGTGGGGTTAGGGGGTGAGTGGCCTGCCTCAGCACATAGCCCATGTGCTGCTGCTGCTGTGACGGCAGCCAGGCTCCCTCTCCTTCTGGCAAAGCATGGCTGGCACACCCGCCATGCCCGCCACGCCCGCCACGCCTCACACTGTGAGGGACACGTCACATGTGCATGCCTGTCTGTCGGCAGACACAGTGAAGGACCATCATCACCCCGCCACCTCTGACCCACGCATGAGGCTGAGACCCCCATTCTATGGGGCAGTCGAGCCCAGGGCAGCCCTGGCCAAGGGCCACGCAAAACCCAGAAAACGATTTCCCCTGCACCCTCTCCACCTGGTCCCAAAGTTAAAAACCTGGGTTCTAATCCTGGTCTGCCTCCTTGGCTGTGGGTCTTCCCCCTGCCCTGGGCTCCTCGCCTGGGACATGTGGCCACCCTTTCCCTGGCCTCTGGGCTGTGGGGCTGGAAGGACCAGGTGTGCCCAGGCAAAGGGCCTGGAAGGCTGACAAATTACCCACGGTGTGCCAGCCGCTTCCCTATATCTCAGTCTCCACATGCATCCCAGGAGGGGATCACTTATCATCCGGCCCAGAGAGGCAGACAACCACCTCACTCTGTCCTTTCCTCAGGCCGCAGAAATGTGAGATTTGTCATTCTTCTCCTTCTCATTTTCCTCCTGCTTCCCCCATCTGGTAGGCACTGCCCATCCCCAGTCTCACTTGCCCTCGTCACTCTGGGGGACTAGCTGTCCTGAAGCGCAAACCAGACAACAGGGGGCTAATGGACACTCTGCAGGGCGCCTCACCCCTCCCTGGAGAGGGCCTGGAGGGGCACTTTGGGCTGGCCCTCCTCAAAGCTCCAGGGAGCAGGGAGCTCGGACACACCTCCCAGCTAGTGCCATCAGCAGGCTTTGCCCGAGACTGCTGGGACAGTAGCTCAAAGGAGCGTCAGTAGCAGCAAAGCCCTGCGTGGTTGGGGCCCCCGGCTCACAGTGCTGCCTCCTCTCCTGCTTCCACCATGAATGCTGGGAACAGGGTGGGGGGCAATCTCTTTCTGGGGCACCTGCACATTTCACCCTGGCTAATGGCTCCTGGCTCCCAAAGGCCCTCACAAATGCTAACTGGATTTATGACAGGGGTAATTCACAATTCTGTTGGAAAACTGACATTCTGTGAGTGAACTTTATGTATAAACTAGATGCCAGGTGTTACGAATTCATGCACAGATGGGTCAAGTTGGCCGGGTATGGGCTATAGGTGGTTGGTGGGCCAGCGCAGGCCTCTGGTCAAACTCCTGGTTGAAGGGGCAATTTGCATATTAGCCTTTTATTAGATAGGATAGATAGGACAGTCAAAGGGACAGAGAACTCACAGTGAGACCCAGGATGAACTTGGGGTGGAGGGAGGACAGACATGCCCCCATCAGCAGTCCTGTGTGCGGAAGAGGAGAGGCAGTGTCAGGAAAAGCACCTCGTCTGAGGTTGCCATGACATTGGTGGGGGTGGGAAGGGAGTGGCTGGTGGAGCTGGGCTCTGCTCCTAACTCGTGGCCAAGGGAGCGCTTCAGGGCAGAAGGTCTCAGGCTGCCATCAGCCGAGACTCCCTCTGTGTGGCTGCAGCGGTCCAGTCTTTCAGTCAGTGGGTACCTAACAGCTCATCAGGCCCATCAGGCTGAGCAGCAGGTGGGCGGGAGTGGAGGGCCACCCTTCCTCCCCCTCCAGTGTGGAGCTCTCCCCAGTGGCCCACATGGAAAGGGCTGGTGAGGCATGTTTCCTGCGTGGCTCACCCCTAGCCTTCCCCTGAAATGCTGGGAGGACGGGGAAGGGGGCAGATAGCTGTCCTGTGAACTTCATGGGGACCTAGAGGTTGGTACTCTTTGGGGAGGAAGGAGATTGGGGGAAAATATGAGATAAAAAGGGGAGAGAGAGGACTGGCTGCCTGGGGGGAATATCTAGTCCATGTTCCCCCACAGCCTCAGTAATGCCTCCACGCTGGGGGCCCCACATCCTGTGCTCAGCTGCCCACACAGACCCCTTCTCCTCCCAGCAGCTCCTCTCCTCCTCTCGCCTCCTCCCTCACCCCCTCACCTCCATTCTCATGTCCCCCTCACCTCCTCCCTCACCTCCCAGTTGCTCCTTCCCTCCAACCTCCCTTCTACTCTCACCTCCTCCCTCATCTCCACTCTCAGATCCCAGCCACACCAACCCCCTCATGGATGCATTGGACTTGACTTCCTCTGAATTTCTAGAACACAGCTCCCTTATTGTCTGATCCTCATGCAAATCAACCAGGTCCACCACTTATCTGGAACCTTGACCCCAAGATCACTAAACGGGACCTGCACTGAGCACTCACTACCTAAGAGGGATTGTTAGACACTGACATTCATCATTCTCACAGAAAGTCTCTGAGGCACACTGCAGCAATGCTGGGAAACAGGCTTGGGCAGGCAAAGTGGTCCGTCCACGCCACAAATCAGATCTCGTCAGCTCTCCACAGTCTTGGAGTGAGGCTCAGCTTCCCATCAGCCGGCAGCCTGTCCCTGACTGTATGCCCAGTGTCTCAGGCCCTCTTGTCCCCATGTCCACAGCAGCCTGTGGGCACTCCCACCACATTCACATGCAGGTCCTACTGCCACTGAGACACGTGATTGCTGATGTCCCGGCACATGGCACGTGGCACATGTTAGGACAGGAGGACCACGATTCGTGTTTGCTCACTGACCCCAGAGCTGGGCTAGACAGTCAAAGCTCCGAGAAGGGACTCAGGGACATGGGCCCTGTTGACTTTTAATCATGACTTCCCAGGAAGCCAAGGCCACCAGCTGAGCAGGTCCTGGAGGAGGCCAGGGCTGTCTGTCAAAGGGAGGGTCTCTCGGAGAGGACGGCTGAGGCCAACCCCATGGGAGGTAGGAAACCCTTCCTTTGCTTGGTCCAGCCTCGCCCACCCTGGTGCCCCTAGCTCCTGGAGTGACCTACAAGAAGATGCTGCAGCCCATCGAGGCCCAGAAGGGGGTGGGGAACCTCCTGAGGGTACACACTACATGAACCAAAAAGCCAAGGAGAGAGCTGCAGTCTCTAGACCTTTTACTTTTCTGGTCCCAAAGGGATGAGAAAGAGGGTAGGCAGAGGCAGATCTTGGCTGTGGGGAGCCTTGTGGATGGGATCTTTGGAAGGGAGGCAGGTGTCCCATGCCCATGCTCGGAGACTCAGAATGGCCCAGGTCAGGGGGAACACGAGCAGCACCCCTGAGCCCTATGGCTCCCCACTTGGCCTCAGCAGCCCCTGGCTGGGCTCCTTGTGATACATCATAATCGATACATCATAATCGGATGATGGAGGTGGAGTCTGTGCTCTGGGATTCACCACCCGGCCTGGGGGTGGAGGTGGGTGAGGGAGGGAAGCCTAGAGAAGCAGGTCAGAGCAAATCCTCCCACGGCCCCACCCCCACTCCCACCCCCACCCCCACCCCCACTGAGCGGCAGCCAGGAGCCGGCAGGACCAGCACCCGGCACCCTGTCCAGACACATCCCAGTGAACAGCTTGAGTGGGAGGAGAGGGATGAGTCAGGGCTGGGGGTGGGGAGTTGGGGGACGGAGAGGCCGATGGGGGCTGGGAGATCTGTTTGCCTCGGGGAACATGGGACCATGGCTGGGAGGAACGGGAAGGAGGTGGGTTCCCAGGGTTGGGATGAAGCAGTGCTGGCTTCAGGAGTCCGACCAAAGCCCCGCCTCCCTGTCTCTCTGAAAGGGCGTAGGGGTGCTGCTGGCCTCAGACAGAAGGGAGGGGAGCAGCCTGTGGCTTCCACTGTCTGGGCACAGCCTCCCTAAGGCCTGATGGTGGTGAGATAGCAGCACCCTTCACGATAACCATGAGCTACAATCAGCAGGAGGTCTGGTGGCTGCTTTTATATCCCATTTTCCGCCCTCTCTTTGCCTCCCATCAGGCCTGGCAACTCTGGGTCAAAGACTGGCCTGGGGAGGGCAGGGCCCATGCCCTCTCACCCACAGTGGGGGCGTGGGCGTGGGGGTTGGGGAGGTCAGGGGGATGATGAGGCTGGGAGATGCTTTGAACCCAAGAAACAAGGTGGGAACTGGTTCTTGACTCATGGTAGAAAAGGAGGGGCTAGGGCTTGTGCCGTATTATTTTTTATTTTATGACTTGTGAACTCAAGCAATTAAAATATGCATCTTATTTTACACAACCTGCCCTGCTGTATCCCTTCATCTTGCTCCAGCCCTAGCCCACCATAAGGGTTGGCATTTCACAGCAACTTTTATCTTCAAAGTGATTGGACAGACTGGGTCCCTAAATTCCTACAAGGCTCAAAGCCCCCAACCCCCTTATGGCTCCCTCATCCGTACCAATAGATCCTGGAGGGCAGCATCAGTCTCAGGTTCCTGCCTCCCCCAATACTGACAAACAGCTCCTATGCAGCAGGCCCTGGGATGCATCTCTTGTTCTGGGTCGATCACACTTTTACTCCCATTTTTCAGTTTTGTTCTGAAATATATATTTATTGATTTAAGAGAGGAAGGGAGAGGGAGAGAGAAACATCAATGATAAGAGAGAATCATTGATTGGCTGCCTCCTGCACGACCCACTCTGGGCACCAGGAATCCAATTGTGACCTCCTGGTTCATAGATCGATGCTCAACCCCTGAGCCACGTATTGCTGTCCCATCTTGGAGAGGAGGAGACGGAGGCTCGGGGGCTGAGAAGTCTGTCAAGCTGTATCTGCACAGCGAATAAGCACTGCGCCTGACCCCGGGCTGCAGGGTTCTGGCTCCTGGCGCTGTGCTGACTCTTAGACAAGCCCATGCTGCCTTGCCGCTGCTCACATTTGCCTTCCTCGGAGGACATGGGGACCGTGGCTCCCGGCTGATGGGCAGGTGGGACAGACATGCTGACATGAGCAGGACGGATATCCCCAGAGGACAGGGCAACCATTAGAAGCCGAAGCTGGTAGTGACCTACCCGTCCAGGTCTCCGCGCAGCCCTGTCTTGAACACGGGAATGGAAATGGGAGCGAGGACTGGGGTTCTGGAGTGGCTGAGCTCTCGCCATGAGACAACTGGTACCAGAGCAGCCGGGCCCACACTTGCCCAGGCCCTCGCCGGCTGGCGCACTGCCCCGGGCAGCAGCTGGCGAGGTATCCCGAGTGGACCTAGACAGGTAAGTGTGTCCTTGGGGCAGCATCCATGCTGTGCTCTGGGCCAGGTGCAGTGGGCAGGTGTGCCCAGAGGCCGCGGAGAGGCAGTGTCACCTACCACCCTCCGCCTCCAGCAAGGGGTACCCGAACAACTCTGCCGGGTCACCACATGAGCCTGTGCCCTGGTTCCCAAGGTCTCTGGAGTCAGAGATGCCACCATTTTCACAGACAGAGAAGCCCTTCGTGATTTGCCTTCCATGCTTCCCTGCTGCAACAGAAGGCGCGTACTGCCCTGCGGTGTGCTCAGGCTTGTTGGGTCAGGTGCCAGAGCCAGAGGCTGCACCGCCCCCTTACAGCTCCCGAGGGGGCCAGGAGGCAGTAAGCCCTGGAGTCCCAGTCTCCCTATCTGTAAAATGGACTTAGTGTGTCATCACATGACGGCTAAGGATGCGATAAAGCACTGAGCATCCCCGATTCGTGTGGGTCACTGTACAGGAGGTCACAGCTGGCAGGCAGGCACTTGAAGTCAGGACAGAGCCACCAAGCCAAGACCACCCCAAGACTGAAGTCACCTTTCCTGTCCCAATGTGGCTCCGGGCTCTCCCCAAGGCCAAGGCTACGTTTGTCTGGATGCTGGCAGCTGCCCTATGCCTTCCTGTAGAGGATGGGTAGCCTCAGGGCCCCACAGTGTATACCTAGGAACTTGGTGCCGCACCACGTCAGTACTCTCCTGGCCTGGCGGGGCCTGGGGTCCTCCGGTAAGTGGCCTGGGCACCCAGCAGAGCTCCCTGCAGAGGGCGAAGGGAAGTGCACACACTGCACACACCACACACACCATGGGCCCAGGACTGCAGGCAAACGAAGGGCCAGCGCTGCCCAGGTATGACTGGCCGTAGGACTTCCCCACCGCCCTCCCTGACCTGGGAGACTCAGAGAGCCCTGTGTCCTCACAGGAACTCAGGACTCCTTCCCCCACACCCAATCCCCCCACCCCGCCCTCCTCCAGCAGATGCCAACTATACCAGCTCCTCCCTCTCCTGCATCCTTCTCCCTACCCTCAGGCTGGCTGCACCCCACTGCCAGCCCGAGTCCTAAGCTTACAGCAGAGGACCTGTCCAGCCACCCGCCATGCTCCTGCGCCCACCTGGTTCCTCTGCCCTCAGCATGACCGTGTGGAGTAGGCATGGGTGGAGGGGACTGAGGAAACAGGCTCAGAGCCTCCAAGTTCATTAGTGGTGTAGCCCAGGCAAGACCCAGGCTCGGCCGGCTCCAAGGCTCCGGGAATGAGGACGGCTCTCAGGCCTGCCTGGACAGTGGGAGTTACAGCCACCACCACCCAGTGCTGGCAGGCCGTGGGGCAATAAAACAGTGGGCTGGAGAAGGTGCCACTGTCACCGTCTCTCCCTAGGGGAGGTTCTCCTCACAGCTTGGTCTGGAGGCTGGAGGCTGGAGGGGTGGGGGTAGCGATCTTACCCCTCCCCCCCCAGCACAGGACCCCTCCCAGGGTGTTACACTCCTTGCTGCCAACAACTCCTCAGCCTGTCCTTGACTCTGGAGAATTCACCAGCCTGACACCCACTCCCCGGCAGGCACCTGGCCGGGCCTCAGGAGACCCAGGTTCTAATACTGGTGCATCCAAGGGTCAGTGATGTCAATCTGGGACTCTCTTTTCTGGGCCTCAGTTTCCTCCTTGGAAACCCAGGAGTGTCCCCTCGGGCTCCCCCTGGTGTGGCCAGTTGGGTGCCGCTGCCGGTGCAGCCCCCGAGGCATAGGCGCAGGCGCAGGCAGCACAGGCTCTGGGCTCCAGGAGATGCTGCCACGTGGGGAGAGCTCGCTTCCACATGCTCCCAAGGGCCTGCGAGCTGCTGGCGGCAGAAATGGACTCGGAGAGCCCGGCAGTGTGGCTCAGTGGTTGAGCATCGATTCCTGGTCAGGGTATGTGTCCAGGCTGTGGGCTAGATCCTCAGTGAGGTGCAGGCAGAAGACAGCACATCCATGATTCTCTCTCACCATTGATGTTTCTCTCCCTCTCCCTTCCTCTCAATAAAATGTGTTAAAAAAAAGAAAAGAAAGAAAGAAATGGGCTCTTCGATGCTATTGCTCACGGTGGATAGAGAACTCGCTGGATTGTGTAACCGCTGACTTACAGATCAGGCATGGCCCGTTCTCAGGCTTCTCACCCGGATGGTGGGAAGGTGGTTATCTTCAAGTGGTTCTCTGAGATGGTACCGGCTGTGCCCTGTTCTGAGGTGGGGGTGTGGCAGGGTGGGGTGGAGGATGCAGAGGGAAGGTGCCAACTCTCCAGAAGAACACTGGTTCTTGCCTAAGTTGGGGGGTGGGGAGGGGCTGTAGGCAGATACACTGGGCGCTGGGAGCTGAGAGAGGCTCCTGGGCTGGAGACCTTGAACTCATACTCAGGAAGTGAAGTGTATGTGAGGAAGTGAGACTCGGGGTGTGCAGGGCTGTGGGCCCCGGGCAGAGGGTGGAGGGCCAGGCTGGGAGGCAGAGCATGTGCCTGGCCCATCAGACCTGCCGTTCCACGAGTGTCGGATCTCAGCACGCCCTTCCTCACCTGTGCCTCCTTTTGGGCACCTGTGCTGTGGAAGCCAGCCAGCTGTTCGCTGGCTCCCCAGTTCCCTGTGCGGATCCAAGCCAGGCTGTGGCACGCTTCAGGGCTGTCCCCAGGGGCAAAGTGGGCTCTCGCTCTCCCGCCCCCAGAAGCTCAGGCCCGCCTGGGGCTCGCTGGGGGGCTCAGAGACGTGAGGTGTTAGTATTGGTCAATTCACTGCACGAAATGAACTGTCATATCAGGGACTTTCAGAGTCAAGAACAGGGGCTGAAGGTTTTTGGGGGCTCCATCCCAATGTGTGTCGCCCAGGATGGGACAGGCACCTCAGTAAGTGAACACGATGATTTTGTGGGTCCCTCCCAGCTTGCAGTTCTTAGAATGGGTCCCTGAAGCCTGAAGTCTGGCTTCTCCCAGACCCTCCCTCCTGCTCGAGGGATCTGAAGAGGCGATGCACTTGGAGGAGATGTTACTGGGCTCTGACAAATTAATAGAGAGCCTGGTTTATTCTCTGCATCTTATTTCCTTCCCTGCACTCAGCTCCTGCCAACAAACTGCTGCTGGGAGGGGCGGGGAGGGGCGCTGGCGGACCCTCAGAAGACAGACAGGGTCAGCCCCCATCCACATGCCTCCTCCTGGCGGCTACCAGTGCCTACCTGCCTGCCACTGCCCAGGAGCCACCCAGACATGAAGCTGTCAAATCACAAGCCACTGTCTCTCCAGGTGCCTGTTGGCTCAGCGGTTGACTGTCGACCATCAGGAGGTCATGGTTCAATTCCTAGTCAGGGCACATGCCCGGGTTGTGAGCTCCATCCCCAGTGTGGGCTATGCAGGAGGCAGCCCATCAATGATTCTCTCTCATCATGGATGTTTCTCTTTTTCCCCTCTCCCTTACTCTCTGAAATCAATAAAATATATTTTAAAAAACGATGTTTGAAGTTAGGACTGGAGCAGACAGGATCCCAGGAAGAGGTGGGCCTGTGAAGCGGCTGCCAGTACCCTCTGTCTATGGCACAGTGCCTCCCATCGCCTGACATCATCTCGGCCTCAGTGCCCAGCTGGGACCACTCTACACCTTTCTCTCCACGCTCTCTCCTACGGCAGCAGCCACACCTTGGCCTACCCAGGAGGGACTCCGCTTCCCTGCTGCCCTGCTGTTTTGTTTTTGTTTGTTTTGCTATTTTTAATTCTCACCTGAGGACATTTTTCCATTGATTTTAGAAAGAGTGGAAGAGAGAGGGAAAGACAGAGAGAAACATCAAGGTGAGAGGCACACATTGATTGGTTGCCTCCTGAATGCTCCCAGACCAGGGCCTGGGCCGGGGAGGAGCCTGCAACTGAGGTTCGTACCCTTGACTGGAATCGAACTTTGGGACCCTTCAGTGGATGCTCTATCCACTGAGCAATACCGGCCATGGCTCCTGTGCCTGGGTCCCCGAGGGCCTGAGACTTGCCAAAGTGTGGGCAGTCATGACCCATGCACATCAGTGGCACCGAGGAAAGCACAGAAGGGACACAGCAGAACAACGGACCCAGCCCTCTTCCCAAACAGATGGACCCTCACACGTGGCTGATGCTCTCCCCAGAGCCCGCTTGGCCCCATCACCCTGCATGGCTGTTGAAGTAGCTCCTCTTCAGAGCTGAAAAGGAGTCTCAGAAGGACTCTGTGAGCGAGGGAGCTCATGCCAGGTTCCCTCACCGCACCTCGCTCCTCCGGGAGCTTCCCTACCCCATGGGCCTGACTCCCTGCGCAGGAGACATAGAGGTTTGTGCAAGGCCATGTGGCTATTCCCTGGGAGCCATTGTGTGCCAGCATGTGCACCGAAGCAGGGATGTCTCCCTCCCCCTCAAATCTTTCCCAGACGACCCCAGGTTTCTCCAGGTGCAGAGCCCCCGCCTGGGAGAAGGGCTTCTGGGACAGAGGGCACCCTGGCATAGTAAGAGGCCTGGCCTCCCCATGTTCACCTCTCCACTCTTAAGAACACTGATGCATGGTGAGGGCTCAGGGCTGGTCTGATTCTCTGCCATGGGTGTGAGCAGGCCGGGGCACAGCTGGCATTCCCAGGAGGTTCTCTAGTTAGGTGGGCAGCTGTAGAGCGTGCCCATCAGCTGTGCCCGTATGAAGGAGGGAGGGAGGGTGTGGGAGGGGAGCCAGAGGAACAGGGCATGGGAAGACCCAGATTGCCCTGAGCTGCGGGTGCAAGGAACTCCAGGATGAGGCAGCATGCACCCTGGGCCAGAGATGGAAGCTGAGGCTGGGGAAGGCTTGGCTGTTCTGGCACTCACAGCCAGGGGGCATCTGTGGAAAACGGGGCAGCATGGTTCTCCCACAGGTCCTCCGGCTGTCTGAACGTGGCTCAGATATAAAGCAGGGTGAACACCTTGGCCTGGGAGGCTGCAGGGACAGCTAAGAGCTGTGCAGAGACTGCAGGCCTGCAGGAAGGGGCCCTGCTGGGCAGATCAGGCTGTCCAGCAGCAGAAAGGGGGCTCAGTGTGTATGCATGTGTGTGTGTGCGTGTATGTGAGTATGCGTACATGCACTATTAGGCAAAGGACTAAGTTTAGATGGAGGGTGCCAGAAAGACCACACAGAGAGAGAGCGCGTGTGAACCCAGACCCCGCAGCACTCCTGCTACTGGGAGAACATTCCCCGCAGAGGGAGGGAAGGTGCCAGACCTAAGGTGGGAGTTTACCTGGTCAGTGTGGCCCATGTAGCTGGAGGGAGGGAGGCAGGGGCAGGTGGGGAGGCCTGGCTCCTCTGAGCCAGCGGGGCCTGAGGATGTTAGGGCTGGAGGGTGTGAGTGGATGAAGAAGGACACACTGGTTGTGGTTGTGCAGAACACACTACAGCATTGTAGTGTGGGGCAGGAAGGGGGGGCACACACGGAGCGAGCCAGATGGGTAGGGCATCCAGGTCTGGGGCCTCCTCTCCCCCTCCCCCGCCTCTCACGTGGGACAGCTGGCAGCCTGCACCACCCTCTCCCAGCCACAAGCTGCCTCCCCATCCTGGGCCTGAAAGGGCAGCTGGTAGGGGGTGGGGGTGGGAGGTGGGGGGAAGCCTTGCTGAGACCATGGCCTTGTGCCAAGATGAGAGATGCTGGTTCCCTTCATTTGGGATCATTACGGGTTGAGACAGCTCTTGCTGGGAGCCAGGCCGGCTCTCCCCCCTCCCTGCATGCCGAGTTACACCTCCTCCCAGCACAGGTTCCCTGGGACACACAGAGATCAAATAACTCTTCCCTCAGAGAAGATAGTATCTGCCCTTACAATTCGGCACTGACATCCCTGATGAAAAAGCAATTAGATGACTTTGTGTTTGCTGGGCAGGAGGCCCTCTTGGCACCTTGCTTGGGAACTGGAGACTGGAGGTGGGGAGGCCCTGGCCCTGGTGTCTCCCCATGGGGAAGGCAGACCCACACAGCATCCTCCCCAGCCTCTCCCCACCAGACGCAGGGAGGCAGACCCCCTATGCTCCCGGCCTGTGGGTGCCCTCAAATGCACCCAGCCAGGTACTCCTGCACATTGCATCCTAGGAGTGAGAGCGGGGCTACATTTGTCCCCTGCCCCCCCCAAATCAGTACTGATTGCTTTCAAGCTTATTTCAAATAAACAGCATGGAACAGTCCCCAGCAGGGGGTCTAATCTCTTGGAAATGAGAAAACCAGGAAGAGCTGGGCCGTGGGGGTTCCTCAAGGAGGCCCAGTCTCGGCTTCCTCATGAAGTCACTGTGCAATGGCACAAGGACATACATGTGTGTGAGGCGACCCTGGGGGTCCGAGGGGGAGCCACAAAGCCAGTGTGTGGCTGGGCCCTGCTTTCTCCCATGGGCTGTGCGGAAGGAGGGCTGTAGGAGCCATTATTTGCCTTCTAGTCATTTTCACCTGCAAGGACATGCAGGCTGGTGGTCAGGGAAGTCCCTCCCTCTCTGGAAAGCAGGAGGTTTCATCCAATGCAGGAAAAGGCCACCCCCTTCCAGCACCTGAAGCCCCCTGGGCCTGGGCCCCCTGCACCTCTGCCTGCTCCTCTGTGGTCCTCCCTTCTCCCAGGCTGGCCCGTGCCCCCGACTCCCCCTTTCTGGCTGAGGGTCACCCCTCTCTCTCTTCTGCTGTCCTTTCCATGTTCTGCTCCCACCCTGCTGCTCCCTTCCAAACCTCCCACACCTTCTCAGGCCGGAGACCTCCGGGCACTGGGCATGGCTGTGTGAGGGAATCACCCTCACAACATTTCTCAGCTCTGCACGCACGGGCAGCTCCCAGACCCAGCCGCCCCACCCCAAAGGGCCAGGCTGCCTGCCTCCCACCCAGGCCTCTCCAGGTTGCATCACCTGGGAGGCACCCACTGGCTGGGCTCACTGATCGATCGCTGGCTGAGTGCATGCCACGTGCCCAACGCTGCTTGCTGCATTTGGGGAGGTAGGAGGGGGCAGGAAGCAGGAGGCAGAGGAACAAGAAAACGTACCGATTTCCTTTTTCTCGAGAAACCCAGCCTAGCAGGGGCCCAGATGTGAAAACATGTCACTACTGAGTGATAAGTGTGTGTTTGGTTGTTCCTTAAAATCTAAACCCAAAGCGACAGGAGTTCTGGAAGAGGGGGCCCTGGGCGATGGGAGAAGTAGAGAGAGGGGGTGAGCTGGGCCTCAGAACAAGGGGAAGAAAGAGTATTTTCATTTTTTAAACAAAATTCTGTACACTATTTTTTTAATTGGTTCCAGAGAGGAAGGGAGAGAAAGAAACATCCATGATGAGAGAGAATCATGGATCGGCTGTCTCCTGCATACCCCACACTGGGGATCGAGCCCACAACTCAGGCCTATGCCCTTGACCAGAATCGAACCATGACCTCCTGGTTCGTAGGTTGACGCTCAGCTACCTACAAACAGAAAGACCGTTTTTAAAAAGCATGGATGGGGCTGAGTCCGTCCTAGTTCTCCGGTACAGAGGGAGAGGGCCTGGAGGTGGGCACAGCCCTCCCACCGTGGGGGTAAAAACTCCGGCCTTGAGACCAGGAGCATGCATGCATTGTTGTGCAACGCATGACAGGCACAGACACGGAGCAGATGCCTGGCCACAGGGGCTGGGGGAGAAAGACATAGGGAGTGACTAAAAACAGGTACATGGCTTCCTCAGGGCGACGAGGTGTCCTCTGTGAGGGAGTGGTGTGGCTGCATAGCCTGTGAACACAGTACACTGCTCACTGTACACTTCATGATTTTATTTTTACTTATTGTTGTTAATTCTCACCCACTGGTATTTTTCCATTTATTTTTAGAGAGTGGAAGGGAGAGGGGGAGAGAGAAACATCAGTGTGAGAGAGTCACTTCAATTAGTTGCCTCCTTCTGGGGATCGAGCCTGCCACTGAGGTATGTGCCCTTGACCAGAATGGAACCCGGTACCTTTCAGTCGTGGGCTGATGCTCTATCCACTGGTCGCCAGCCAGGGCTGACCATACACTTTAAAGGGTGAATGTGACGGTAGTGAATTGTGTCAATAGAGAAAAAAGATGTGGGGGAGCTGCACACCCACAATGGAAGCAAGCACTCCCCAAACATGGGGTGCCCTGTTCAGCAGGGCTGCTCTGAGCAATAACCACTGATGTCCGAGGCTGCCCTGGCCAGGATGGACACAGCTGGGGTGGGGCCCTGCAGGCCCTGGGCCCCCACAGGGCAGCTCCCTCTGCCCCAATGGGTAAGGAGTGTGGTGGCACATTGTGCCCGAGAGAGTGAGACCCTGGGCGAGCTGCGTGCACCCTGGAGTTTGAAGACGTGCAGCAGCCAGAGAAGAGGCCTTGCTATGGATGAGAAATGAGGGGAGAATCGCTCCCCGGAGAGGGGACTGCCTGAGAGTGGGAGAACAGCCCTCTCACACCGTGCCTGGGCCTTTACAAGGGAGCTTGCTGAAGTGGGGGCCTGGGATCACCCCATCTCTTGTGCCAGTGACCACCGAAGTGCTCCCAAGTCCCTTGTGGGGGGCTATGAGGGAGCACTCAGGCCCAGGGGACTCCACACTCCAAGCCTGTCACCTGCATGGCTGTGAGGACAGGTCCCTGGGCACAGGCTGGGGAGGGACAATACATTGGCCATCACAGTGGGTTGAAATTTCTGACATCTGTAAAGTGGTATGAGCAACAGAGAGATCCCTGCGAAGGAGGTTCTGAGCTGGGGGATGTGGTGAGGAAGTAGTTGGGAGGCAGGGTGGCTGAGCTCAAAAGTCTAGGCACAGTTTTAGCCAGTGTGGCTCAGTGGACAGAGTGTGGGCCTGCGGACTGAAGAGTCCCAGGTTTGATTCCAATCAAGGGCACATGCCGGGGCTGCAGGCTCTATCCTTAGTTTGGGGCATGCAGGAGACAGCTAATCAATGATTCTCCCTTATCATTGATATTTGTCTCTCTCTTCCTTTCCCTTCCTCTCTGAAATCAATAAAAAATATTTTTAAAAAAGTCTAGGCACAAACCACAGGCTTGCATGTCCCTGGGTTCCCTCCAGTTGTGGGTGAGGGCAGAAGGGCAGGGCTCGCTACCCGGTCTGCAAGGTGTAAGAGCTTATGAATGGCGAGGGCAGGAATCCTATATAGGAAGCCCGAGGAGCCTGAGAGAGAGCAAGGCTGGGTGGGGTGGGTGAGGGATGAGGAGGTACCCCAAACTCCCTGGCTTAGCAGGAGGGGCAGGGCAGAGAGGAGAAGGTGAGGTAGACAGAGCAGTTTGAGGGAAGGACTTGGCTGATTTTTTTCCCAGCATTTCCCAGGCCACTTTGCTCACCATAAACCTCAGTCTCAAGCCACTTGGTTGTTATGGAAACAGGCTGGAAGAGAACAGATGGTCTCCACTAGCCAAATTCCAATTAATCAGAGCAGAGATGGATCGGAAGGAGGTGTGAGGTGTCTAGGCCACCAGAAGACTACCCACCAGCAACCCCCACCCACCCAGCACCCTGAGGGCACAGTGGACAGGAGGCCTCGGTCATTCCCTGCAGAGCAGGGCTGGGCCAGAGGAAATCCTGGAGGGGCAGGAGTCTCAGGTGGGTGGACAAAGCCAAGCTTGTATGGGGGTTTAGTTACCACCAGTCACCTGAACCTTCACCTCTTTAGTTCTTACCGGTGCAGGTGCAGGGCTGGAGGTTGGGGCCCCCTAGAAAGGGCAGCTTTAGGGGACACACGGAGAAATCTGCAGAAACATGGGAATAAACACCTGCATGCGTGTGTGTACATCCATGCACACGTGGGCACACAGCGCTGTATGTAGAAGTATGTGCATGTTTACATGCACAGAAACACATGGGAGCCTGTGCAGAGGGTTAGCTAAAGTTGTTCATCAGAGACACTCTCAGAACAGCACAAAGAAAATGCTTTGGAAAACAGCAATTTAATTCCATTTACTTAATAATTATGAATCTGTCAAGTGCCTGAAAATAGAGATTATAAACAAATAGGTGCGCGCGCACACCCACATACATGCACATGGGACATGGTCACAGCTCAAGGACACAGGATAAGTTAACTAATAACACAGCAGTTCTGGAGGAAATGATGAATTTGAGGGCAGATGAGAGAAGGAAGGGCCTTGAAGGCTGAGTGGATGTTTGCCAAGCAGCGAAGCAGGCCCACCAAGCAAAAGCACAGCGAGAGCGCGAGCCTGGAAGGACGGAAGATGGGAGCCAGTGTGGAGGAGGGACCAGCAGGGTCTTAGCCAGGGAGGAATGGGGTGCAGAGCAGCTGGTGGAAGGGAGACCCCAGAACACACCCTGGTGGAAACAACATCATTCCTGATCCAACACAGATACCCACAAATAGGAATGTCACCCAACATCCCTGCCTGCAAAGCTATACATCCGCCCAGCCCGCATGACTCAGAGCTTAGCGTCGATCTGTGAACCAGGTCATGGCTTGATCCCCTGTTGGGCACATGGCCAGATTGGGGGCTCATTCCCCAGGAGGCAGCTGCTCCATGAGTCTCATCATTGGTGTTTCTAACCCTCTTTCCCTCTCCCTTCCTCTCTGAGATCAATAGAAATATATTAAAAATAAAAAGCCACACACCCATGCCCAGCATCTTGTGCAGCCACAGTGCCCCTGGCCCAGAGGCTCGGTACACAGGAGGTACGTAGTAAATGCCAACAAAACGGGGAAAGAGGCTTCCATTTGCTGCAAACAACACTGGGAGGTGTCAGGAGGGAGGTGTGAGCAAATGTTTTCCCATCTTGGCTCCAGGGGTTAAACAAAGTGCCAAGAACACAGATATGTAAAGAGGAGGACCTCAGAACTTACTGGGGCTGAGGAGGGAAAGCCGGCCAGTTCTCATCCATCTGCTGTGGAGCACTTACTGTGTACAGCGCACTGAGCGAGAGCCTGCAGACATTTTAAGATTGAGTCCCCTCATTCAAAGGGTGAAGGGAGGGGAGAAAATACCAGACAGCATAGTCCCAGGATACAGCGGAGCACTGGGGGAGGGTGCTATGTAGGAACTAGGTATTCACAGGTGGATATACTGGGGTTTGGACTCAGCTGGCAGGAGCCAAGCCCAGGACTGGCCTGGAACAGCTACCTCTGGCTGGAACCTAACGTGCCCAAGTCAAGTGCAGGAGGTACTTTTGGAAAAGTAGGGTCTGGGTACAATGATAGCATAGGATCTAGTGGTTCTCAACTGGGGTGACGCTGCCTCCCCCTCTCCCCTTGGCCCGGGGAACACTCAGCCATGCATAAAGATACTTTTTAATCCTTACCAAGGATATTTTTCCATTGATTTTAGAGAGTGTGGAAGAGAAAAGGAAAGAGAGAAAAACATCGATGTGAGAGATATTTGCAGGGCTATGTGCAGACCATCTGTTCTCTTCCACATTGATTGGTTGCCCCCTGACGAGCCCTGACTAGGGCCCAGGTCTGGGAGGAGCCTGCAACGGAGGTACAGGGTCTTGACTGGAATCAAACCCAGGACCCTTCCATCCACAGGTCGGCGCTCATAATCAGCGCTCATAAAGACGATTTTTAGTGGCGTACATTGGGGGAGGGGAAATGATGCTATTGGCCACACATGCCACTAACATCCTCCAATGCACAGGTCAGCCCTGCCCAGCAGAGAAGATCCTGGCCCAGGTGGCGACCTTGCTGGCTGGTGGTGAGAAACCTGACCTAGACTCGGAGGGTCCACACTTGAGCAAGCAGTACAGGGAGTGGAAGCACAGCTGCATGCACTACCTGCTCGGGCTGGGTGCAGGACTGGGTGCAGGGCTGATTGCAGGGCTGATTGCAGGGCTGAGTGCAGGTCTGTGTGCAGGGCTGAGTACAGGGCTGTATGCAGGGCTGAGTGCAGGGCTGAGTGCAGGGCTGTGTGCAGGGCTGAGTGCAGGGCTGTGTGCAGGGCTGAGTACAGGGCTGTGTGCAGGGCTGTGTGCAGGGCTGAGTGCAGGGCTGTGTGCAGGGCTGAGTGCAGGGCTGAGTACAGGGCTGTGTGCAGGGCTGTGTGCAGGGCTGAGTATAGGGCTGTGAGCAGGACTGTGTGCAGGGCTGTGTGCAGGGCTGAGTGCATGGCTGTGTGCAGGGCTGAGTACAGGGCTGTGAGCAGGGTTGTGTGCAGGGCTGAGTACAGGACTGTGTGCAGGGCTGAGTACAGGGCTGTGTGCAGGACTGAGTACAGGGCTGGGTGCAGGGCTATGTGTGGGACAGGGGTATGTGCAGGGCTGGGTGCAGGCCACACCGGAGGGGAGGGCTCCAGATGCCTCAGAGTGAGGGGTGGTAGGACTGGGAGGGTCCAGGCAAAAATGATAACAAACAGCCAGGCAGTATGGCTCATCGGTTGAGCATTGACATAGCAATCAGGAGGTCAGGGTTCGATTCCCCGTTCCCCATCAGGGCACATGCCTAGGCTGGGGGCTTGACCCTCAGTGTGGGGTGTGCAGGAGGCAGCAGATCTATGTGATTCTCTCTCATCATGGATGTTTCTCTCTCTCCCTCTCCCTTCCTCTCTGAAGTCAATTAAAAAATATTTTAGCTGAAACCGGTTTGGCTCGCTGGATAGAGCGTCGGCCTGCAGACTGAAAAGTCCCAGGTTCGATTCTGGTTAAGGGCATGTACCTTGGTTGCGGGCATGTACCTTGGTTGCGGGCACATCCCCAGTGGGGGGCGTGCAAGAGGCAGCTGATTGATGTCTCTCTCTCATGGATGTTTCTAACTCTATCCCTCTCCCTTCCTCTCTGTAAAAAATCAATAAAATATATAAAAAAATATTAAAAAAACACACAACTGATAGTAAGTCAGACACGAGGGAGAAGGAGGAGGCGTGCAGCCCCAGAGAACGGCAGAATTGGGCTTCGAGCACCAAGGGAAGCACCAGGGAAAAGGACAAGGCTGTGAGGCCGTGCTGTATGGCACCCTGAAAAGCTGGCCTGGGGTGTAAGTCTGGCTGGAATTGGACAGAACAGATTGAAGGACTATTCTCTTAAGTCCCCAATCCTCCCACGGTCTTCCCTATCCCTCCATGGCCACATGAGGCCACCCCAGGAGATGCCAGCCTGCTCCCACGTGTGCCCACAACTGGCCTCCCTTGGGCTGCCCTGCCTCTCCGAGCTGCCACTCCAGCCACCCCCACTCAGACCCAGGTCTTGTGTCAAGGTCACTCCCTAGGGGAGGGCAGTGTCTCCCTCCTACCCTGTGCCTCCCCAGGGGACAGGAGAACCCTGGTTTGAGGGCAGGGCTCAGCCCCAGCTCCTCATGGGGAGGATTAGGAGGCAGTAGTGGGTCCCGTTGCCCTCCCTTCACTCTGGCCTCCTTTTCCTTTTGCCCTTTCTCTGCCCGCCCCCCTCCAGACCTTACAAAAATGGCTCCAGAAAGAAGTACAGCCATGAGGATGGGACTGCATTAGGGACCCCAAGGAGTAGGCACAAGACCTGGACAACCTCTGCTGGGACACTGTCTAGCAGTTATCGGGGAAACACGCCACCCAAAGGGCAAACCTCAGGACACCTGGCCTCTCTCCTCCTCATCTAAACCTCCAGTTCTGCTTTAAAAAGGTGTTTTTTTTTTTTTAACTTATTTCAGAGAGGGAGGGAGAGTGGTGAGAGAAAAATCAATGATGAGAGAGACTCAAAGATCGGCTGCCTCCTGGCCACAGGGGATCAAGCCAGCAACCCGGGCATATGTCCTGCCTGGGAATCGAAGCCTGACCTCCTGGTTCCTAGGTCAACGCTCAACCACTGAGCTACGCTGCTGGTTCCAATTCTGCTTTAATGAAAGGAATCACCTGGTCTTCAAGTGTCCCCCCGCCCCTGTTTCCCCGCCTCCTCTCCCCTCTCCCCAGCTCAAACATCATCTGTTGACTGCCTGACCTCATCTGAAGGGCTAGGAAGGGATTACCCACAGGGTAACCCAGGGCCCACCTTGCCAGGCAGTGAGGTAATGGGCCTTTTGGCACTGCCAAGGAGAGTAACCAGAGGCTCCTGGGTGGTCCTGGGCTTGCCCTCCCAGCAGGAAACATCTGGGGGCACCCAAAGAGCCGATGGGGGGCAATGAGAGCAGGTCTCTACTCTCAGAGATTAAAACCAGGCTGGCTCTGGAGGCCAGAAACCAGATGGGGGGGAGGAGGGCCCAGAGCAGGGGAGGATTCTCCTTGCCAGAGACTGGGGAAGAGCCTAGAAATATCTCCAGAGTAGGAGAGAGAAAATTGAGGGGAAAACACAATGACTGATTCTCCAGATACTAATTATTAACCAGTTGGAACCTTGGACTTGAGGGCCTAATTCCTGGCTTCATCTTTCATCACGGGAATCCAAGCATCTCTGAACCCCTCACCCCCATCTCCCAGGCCCGCCACCTCTTACAGACTGTCTCCTAGCCTCCTGCAGACTGTCCCCCACCCCGCCTCCTGCAGACTGTCCCCCTCCGCCTCCTGCAGACTGTCTCCCCACCCCCACCCCCCTCACCCCTGCCTCCTGGAGACTGTCCCCCCTGGCCTTGCTCTTCGTCTCCAGTGCCATCCCCCATCTTTCTCCCCTTTCCTTTCCTGCCTTTCCTCTCCCCTCCCTCCTTCCCTTTTCTGAAAAATCAACCCCTACACCCAGCCTTGTCAGGAGACTGGGGTGACAGTGACTGGTCTGAGGGGCCTGGAGACAATCTAGGGACCTCCTCCAACTCCCATATCTCCCTGCTCAGCCTCAGGGTTTGGTAAACTGAGGTGAGAGTACCTGGAGGAAGCATGGGAGTATGCCACCCTGCTGGGCTTTGAGTTCCCTGCCAGGGAATGGGGTAAAGAGCAACTAGTCTGGGGGACATAGGAGAAGGGGCTCCATGCCACGCCTCGTGGGCTTGGGAGCTGGAGCTGAGTAGGTGAGGGCACATGGGAGGCAGATCCTGAAGAATCCCCTTTGGGGTTCAGGAAGGAGACATCTGGGTTACTTTTAGGACCAAAGAAGTCCAGCCTCTCCCAGGACGAGCAGCTCCTTTAACCCCCCGCGGCTTAGCACAGCTCAGAAAGAGGCAAAGCAGCCATGGTCTGCGGGAAGGGAGTGGCCAATGCCAGGGCACCGATGCGGACCAGCGGGGACAGGCTCTGGCCCTACCAGCATCCGACAGGGATGCCTCACTACATGCCATGTGCCTGGGCTCCCTTGCCCGGTGCTGGGACATGCCACCACCTGCATCATGTCACAGAGGGGTAACGAGAGGCTGCCAGGTCACCCACATAAGACCTCCTACCAAGGGACCATGCCCACCCGGCTGGCCCCCACTGTCCTCTCAGGGGCCCAGTCAACCTGGAGAGTCTTGGGGTTACCCAGGGCTTCCAGGGTGAAGTGACTGCAGGAATCCCGCTCAGGCCCCACACCACTGCCCCTGTGCCCACTGTCTCCGCTGTCTTCCCTGGGCCCTGAGAGTCTCTCTCTCTCTCTCTTCCTCTCTCTCTCTCTCTCTCTCTCTAAATATTTTTATTGATTTCAGAGAGGATGGGGGGGAGAGAGAGAGAGAGAGAGAGAGAGAGAGAGAGAGAGACATCAATGATGAGAGAGAATCATTCATTAGCTGCCTCCGGCACATCCCACACTGGGATGGAGCCCACAGCCCTGGCATGTGCTCTGACTGGGAAGGGAACCGTGACCTCCTGGTTCATAGGTCGATGCTCAGGTACTGGGCCCCACGGCCAGGCCTGAATCTTTGCAATATGCTCTCTCCCACAGGTCCCTCCTTCCCCACACCAACCTAATCTTCATTCCCACTGGAGGTAAGTGGATTTTTCACTGCAATTTGCTGTTAATCCAAAGCACCGCAGGGTTGGGAGGGGGAGATGGAGATGGGGACATGGGCGGCAGCCGCCCGCTCTGAGCTCTGCTCCTGGACCCTGGGCGCTGCTGGGTGGGGAGTCCTGGAGGCCCACGCTGCAGCAGCCCAGCTGAGACAGGACCTTCTGAAGAGAGCCCCTGAGATGGGCCACCGTCAGACTTGGTTGAAGGAGTGAATGGGAGGCAGCCCCTGGGAGCCAGGATGTCCTGTGTGAACCCGCTGTGCTCACACGAGTCCAAGGGTGTGGACAAAGGTGATGGGCTGCAGCTTCAGGGTGCAGACTTCAGCTCCGGGCCAGGAAATCTGGGGCAGTCAGAATTGTACAGCACCCGTGTGGGTGTGGGTTCTCCATCATGGAGGAAATCAAGCAGAGGCTGGATGATCAAGCAACCAGGCAGATTTTAAGAATTGAATGAGACCCTAGCCATCTGGCTCAGTGACAGAGCGTTGGCCTACGGACTCGAGTCTTGGGTTCCATTCTGGTCAAGGGCATGTGCCTTGCTTACAGGCTTGATCACCAGGCCTGGTTGGGTGCATGTGGGAGGCAACCAGTCTATAGATCTCTCTCACATCAATGTTTCTCTCTCTCCCTGCCTCCCCCTTTTTCCCATTCTGTAAAAAGAAAAAAAAGAAAAAGGGAAAAATATCCTTGGGAGAATTAACAAAAAAAGAGAGAAGTGAGTGGGTGTTATATGATTTGACTCCCTGCCAATTCTGAGAACCTAGGATTCTGACTTACCTTCCCCTCTAGGCATGCAGGCAATCTCTGCGAGCCTCCCTTTTCCCTCACCCAGAGGACAGAGTGGGTGTGGCCGTCTAGCCACTGGGGAAGGGAAGGAGATGCAGCCCTTGCCTAGCCCCGGCACTAAGTGTGGACACACGGAGGCTGGGGAGCATCACTCACAGGCCCAGCTCCTCCTCTCCATCTCCCAACCAGGGCTCTGCCTTCTGGACAGTGAGAAGTGGCACCCTCTGGGGTAGCCTGCTGTGGGTGAGGCCAGGACCAGGAGGGAAACTGCTCCTCTCACACTAGGGCCTTCCCACGGGCGAGCACTAGCACTTAGGGTGGCCGCCACCCTGAACCTGGGCCTCCTTGCTACAGATGCACAACTCCTGTTGCCAACTATTCTTTACAAGGGAGCCCAGAAGGCTACAGGGCCACCACATACTTCCCAGCTGACCATCTGGGCATTGGGGTGCTCTCTGTGGGCTGAGCCCCGATGGCCCTTCCTGAGGTAACCCTACTGGAGACATCCCAGGAGCCTGGCGGAGGGAGACGGGCCAGGCCAGGAACTGCAGGGAGGGCCCCGACCTGGCTTCGCAGCCCCAGGGAGCCAACTCCTCTCCAGTGCAGGATCCTAGGCACAGGCCTGGCGGGGCCAGGGGTGCAGACTGGCTCACCAGGCACTGGGCCAGGCAGCTGCCTTCTTTCCTTCTTTGAATCCTCCAGTGATGGCATCACATTTACAGTGGCAGGAATTCGCCTTTAGGAGAGCTAAGGCACGGACACACACAGGCACTCGTCAGTAACAAAAGGTGGAGATGTGGCCTCCAACAGACCCAGCCCGAAGTCCATTTCCTGGGTGGGGGGGTGGGGGGAGAAGAGTCAAACCAGTTGTCTGTGATCTTAGAGACAGAACGATTACCGAAATCGACCCCCATGCTGTCCTCTCACTGCTTCCTCGCCCGATTCCATGCAGTTGGGGGAGCCCTCACCTCCACAGGGAGAGGATGTGACCAGACTATCAGGAACAGGCGTCCCCTACAAGCCCATGGCCTCAGGCACACACACAGCACAGCCCTCACGCATATACACATAAACCACAAACCTCTCTCACACAAAGCACATACAAGCACAGTAAGGAAACACACCAATAATCCTGAATGCACATGCTGTACACCAGATGAGAGAAATGAAGTAATGAGGGGAGAGGGGAGAAGGAAGAGGGGAGAGGGGGCTGGCCTCTGGGGAAGCTGCCCCTCCCCAGCACTGTCTGCCCTGCTCCAGTTCCCTGGTGGGAAGGGGGCACAAACCTCCCAGCCTCCCCCAAAGTATCACAGAGAGGCAGGTGCCTGCCATACTCCATCACCACCCCCTTCGGCACTGACACTGGGCCCCCCCCCCTCACCCCCAACACACACACACAGGCCATTATCTGAGCCTTGGGAGATGACAAGGATGGAAGGGGCGGGGCCTGGCAGGGGCCAGGGGAGCAGGGGCCCATCTATCAATGTGGGGCTAATCAGGGTGCTCGCAGGCCCAGGATACTGTCTCTCTTGGGGTGTCATAAACACAGGCACCCGTCTGGAAAGGGCTGAGGAGGAAGTGGCTTGGGAGCAGGCTGGCTGCACGTCGGTGGGGCAGGGAAGGGCTGGGGCCATCCATCATTCTGAGAGATGCAGAATACAGGCCAAAGAGATCGGCACATTGGAGGGTGGGGGTGGGCAATCACGACCTGCAGGGCTGCCTGGGGCAAAGCTCTGGTTTTATTTCCGATCCAGAACAGCCTGCTCTAGCCTCCACCCCAATTTTTAACCAGAAATTTAGCAGAAGCCTCTGCCATCAACTGAACCCTCTGATGTGGCCTGGCCAGAGGCAGAGCGAGGATGTGAAATGACCCCACTCAAGTGCCCCCACCCCACCCCCAGGCAGGAAGCTCTGGGCAAATCGGCCTTAGGTTTAGATGGGTGCAGGTGGGCAGAGCACCCTCCCTTCACGCAGTTCCTGGGCGGGACACTCCAATCCCGGGAACCCTTGCAGCGCTGCCTGAGCCCAGGCTGAGGCTGCATGGAGATTCCAGCTAATGGCGCGTGGATAATCCAGAGCAGCAGAGGATCCGGAGGAATGCCTCTCTGGCTTCCAAACATATCAGATGACTGTTTGCAGCAAGCTGCCCTCCTAATTAAGCTGGAGTTTTGAGACCTGAGCCCACGGGGTGACCCACAGGGCCCTCCAAGTCCACACTTGTGCTCGGCATGACACTGGGTGCGGGCTTTGATTTTTCTGCTCCTGAAACAGACCCTGGGCCAAGCTGTGCTGGTGCTGCACAGGCGGAGGCAGTTCCGGTCCTTTCCTTCTAAGACCAAAGCAGTACACAGGTGAACGCTGAGTCCTGTCTCTGCCCCAACCCCAGCGAGGAACCCCTCCTTGCTGCCGTTTGGAATTCGGGGTAAGGATAGGAGAGATGAAACCTTCCAAGCTTAGGATAGACCTAGCACAGTGCACCTGGCTGACCATGGGCCCCTCTGAGGTCTGGGGCAGCCGGGAATGCCTGCTGGGGCAGTTCTGGGCAGACTCTTCAGACAGGCTACTTACATGACCCTGGCTCCCCGTGCAGCGTGGTGGGAGGACCCCAAATGGCACCGTGATGCCAAAGGCTCGGGGGATGAAAGTGATCATATCAGGACACTTTCCTCCAGCACAGCCATTGCAATGCTCCCAGGCACATGGGGCACTGGAAGGGCCAACCAGGGGCGCAAGGACGCGCTCTTAGTGCTTGGGAGGCATCCGCAGGCACAGGTGAGACTGATGATGAGCAGATAGCCCCCAGGTCCCAGTGCACAGGCTGTCCGCAGCTTCAGGGGGAGCAGCGGGTCAGGAATAAGGAGCTACAGGGCGGCGACACAGGGTGTCATTCAGGCTTAGGGAGCTGTCTGACCACTGCCCACCCACGTGGGAGAGGGGCAGCGTAGCCCAGGGTCTGAGCATGGACAGAGAGCCTGGCTTTCCAGCCCGGAATCCTGGCTCTGCACTGACCCGTGAGCGTTAGCCTACCCTCTGTGGGGAGAAAGCTGGGGTTCCCTGGCTTTTCCATTGCAAGAAGGGGGAGCACAGGAGTCCTTCCCAAGAGAATGGTTAGGGAAGTGAAATGAGTTGTTGTATGTTCTTGAGTGACTAAGAACTCTAGGTAAAGGCTTTCTGTTCTTTAAAAAATGTATTTTTTAATTGATTTCAGAGAGGAAGGGAGAGGGAGAGAGAGAGAGAAACATTGATGATGAGAGAGAATCATGAATGGACTGCCTCCTGCATGCCCCCCCCATTGGGGATGAAGTCTGAAACCTGGGTCTGTGCCCTAACAGGGAATTGAACCTCGACCTCCTGGTCCATAGATCAACACTCAACACTGAGCAGCACAGGTAAATTTGCAACCGAGTAGCCACCTAGCATGCACTAACAGCCCAGGACAGGCCGCCGCACTGGGCCCTGAGGACCAAGCTCTGTCATCACCAGCCCTTTGGGAGCTGTCTCACGGAGAAGTCCGTCCCAGGCCCAGCGAGCTCCACTGTGAGATGCAGAACTACTGGCGCCTGGTGCTGCGGCTCTGAGACAAGAGGGTCACCCAGCCAGAGCTCACAAGCTTCATGCCAGCAGTGGCTTTGACTTCAATACTTGGATGTAAGAGGTGAGGGGAAGGGTGCTGCGGGGGAGGCATGTGCTCAGGCACTGAGGCGGGAAGCAGGGGAGTAGAGGGGTGGCCGCATGGCCTGGCTGTGTTGCGAGGGAAGTGGAGGTGAGCCAGGGAGAGGCAGCGACACTCTTGAGGCTGAGTGTGTTGCAGGTGAGCGCACCCAAGCAGCAAGGTGGGCAGAGTGGGCTAAGAGCCAGGGGCTGGCGCAGTGAGCCCAGGCACTGCCGCCAGCCTTACTCCCCATCAGCGGGAGCATCAAGGGGTAGTCAGGCTTGATTCAGAGGTGCCTTCTTGACCTCCTTTGCCCTGGCAGCTCACAGCAGCTGCCCATAGACCCCAGGAGTAAGGGAGGGGTGTCTGGAGTGCTGGCCAGGGACCAGAGAATGGGGTTCCCAGAGGCAGCCGCGCGAGACCACATGGGGCTCCACTCCAGACTATGGCCTCTCTCTCCTGGGCAGGGCCAGCCTCAAGGCTGCAGATTGGCGCTCCTGTCTCTGCTGACTCATTTAGTGCCAAGCTGGGGGCTGGGCTGTGTGATCCCATGTGCACCAAGAACCATGAACCAGTTACTCGGGTCGGGCACTCATGCTTCCTGAGATGAGGCACTCAGAAGGGTGAGCTTTGCTATGTTCTTGCCTATGTTTTTTTCTGGTAATTCCTCACCCAAGGATATTTTTCTATTAGTTTTTAGGGAGAGCAGAAGAAAGGGAGATACACAGAGAGCGAAACATTGATGTGAGAGGCACATCAATTGGTTACCTCCCGCACACATCCTGACCTGTGGCCTGGGCCAGGGAGGAGCCTGCAACCGAGGTTCCACCCTTGACCAGAATCGAACCTGGGACCCTTGGGTCCTCAGGCCAACACTCTATCCACTGAGCCAAACCAGCCAGGGCTCTTGCCTCATTTTCTCATGGCAACACCCATGAGCCGGGTAGTAGGCATGTGGGATCACAGGGGAAGACAAATAAAGTGGGGTGCGGACGATGCAGGCAGAGAGGAGGTGTTAGGACCCGCTGAGAAGGAACAGTTCTGTCTGTGGTAGGAGGAACCCCGAGGCTCCCTCACAGTGCTGTGGGTGTCCTTGCACCTCAGGTAGGGCGTGGGACCAGGAAGCTCAGCCAAGGTTGCCAGCTGGTGAGACCGCATCTATAGAGGAGGAGAGATACTCTCACAGGAGGTCCCAGGTCCCTACCCCTTCTGAACATAAAGACGACCACGATGGAGGCCAAGGGGAGGCTGGCAGGCTCCACCTCTCCGGCTAGGGCAGGCCCCAGGCCTCCAGCCCTCAGGCATGGGCGGGCATGCTGGCTCTCACACCCAGGACTCTCCTTCAAGGAACAGGGACTTGCCAAGCTTCTGGGAGGGCTCCTTGCAAAGAAGGCAAACTCCCAAGACCAGGCCCGTGGAGTGCTGTGTCCTGGTCACCTCAGGCAGGAGCAGAACTCAGGCTCTGAGTGGACAGAGGATTCGGGCTTCTAGTTCTGGAAGTTTCAATTCCAGGAGCAAGGAGGGACTCCATTTAAGTCCATTGGTCACACTCCCAATGGGGCCCTCTAGTGCCAGTGACCACTGGCTTGCTCTGCTGCCCAGGCTGTGCCTACAGCTGTGTCCATTGGAGCCACCAGCCGGCGGAACTAATGTCCTCTAATGAGAGCCGGGCAAGGGTCCGGGCAGCCTTTATTGTCTGTGGCTGGGTAATGAGACTCCGCCTAAATTGGAAATAAAACTGGGGTCTGCACAGAATAGAGCGGGTGGGGGTGGCCCAGGAGAGAGGGCTGACTCCACCAGCCAAACCTTTCTCCTGTTCTCTCCTCTCCTCTCCACACCACCCCCTACCCTACCCCTGCCCCCCGCCCCCCCGTGTCCGTGTTTTCTGTTTTCTGGACATTATTCTACTGGTCTCTGCCCAGCACCAGGCTCACACCCCACCTGGGCCTGCCATGCCCTGGACTCTGCACCCACACTTCAGGGGCCCTGACTTTGTCTCAGTCCGGAACCCAGGGAAAACCCTCCCCTTGGCCCCTCGGTTGTTGGACGGCTTATATTCTGTGAGCCTGGGATGTGGGCCCTATAGTCAGCTCTGGCTGGGTCCCCCTCCAACCATGCCCTCAATTGACCCCTTTTTCCCCCAGGAGTTGCTATGCCTCAGCATGTGTGTGTGTGTGTATGTGTGTAGCGGCCCCTCCCATTCCCTCTGCTGTAAGATCTGGAGCAGGAAGGCCTAGACTACATGTGGCTGCTTGGTTGTGAGACGTTCAGCAAATGACTGCTGTGTCCTCACCTTTCTCCTCTGTGAAATGGGAGAATGACTAACCCTCTCTCCCAGGGCCACCCAGAGGCTCGGGTGAAACAGGAGGTAAATGGATCGCATGTTTGTTACTGGCGAAAGCTCCATCTGCAACAGGGACACCGAGAGAGGCTTTCTCAGTGAGAGGCAGTGCCAGAGGAGCCTTACCTGATCGGGCTGCCCCTTCTCATTGAATGAGATGGTACCAGATACTGCTGGAAAGGGGGTTCTGTGGCCCACCCTTCCCCAAAATGGGGACATTTGAGGGGAGGCAGGAGCTGGCCCCAGGCTCCCCTGCCAGTGCAGGCTGCTGCCACTGCGAGCACTCCAAATGGTCAGCAGTGCCCAGTAGGTTGCAACCTGGAAGAGGTAGGTGCTGGGAGAACCCTTGGGGGGGGGGGTGCAGAACAAAGGCTGCAGCCACAACCATAATTCCCAGGTTGGGGCAGGGGACAGGGCTCAGCTCCTGGTTGGAGAGAGGGAAGGGAGGTTGCAGTGGGTAGGCAGCAGAGTTGCTCTTTCTCCAGGTTGTGCAGAGTTGGCACTGCCCAACTGCCCAATGCAGAGGGGTCGGGACACTCATAGGAAAGGCATGGGAACAGGAGCAGCCTTCACTCACACTGGACATTCATCACATGCCTGGTGCTATGCTATGTACATTTCATACATTATTGTTGATCTAGTCTTCACAAACCTCTTTTGAAATCAACATTAATGGAAACCCATTTTACAGATGGGAATACTGAGGTCTACAAAGTGACTTAACCAAGTCCACTCAGCTAGCAATTGGCAGAGCTGGGATGCAAATCCAATGCACCGGGCCTCACTTTGCTGTCTCACTGTGCCAGGCAGCCACATGGGGGAATCTTCAGGTAGCAGGGAGGGGAACAGAGCTACCTGCTGCTCCTTTTGGACGAGGGCTAGGGCCACTGCTGCTCTGCCCTGGATGGCTAAGGAAGACACAGACACCAGAAGGTCCTGAGAATACATACCTTTTGCTCCCACCCCTGCTGTAGGATAAACTGCGGGATTACCCATTCCCTAGAGAGCCTCCTGCCTGCTGTGCTGTCGGGAAGTCTCTTGGGTCTCCCTGCCACTGAGTTCCTGCTTCCTTGTGGAACGGCTCAGGGTTGATGTTGGGTAAGACATTCTTTCTCCCACTTTCCGCCTTTTGCAACTCCCAATTTCAAAAAGCACAACAGCACCCTGAGCTTCAAGTGTTACTGGACCAGGGGTAGGGTGCTATCTCCAGCTCAGGGTGCTTCCTTTGCAAGACCATCCCTGCTCAGATCTCACATTACCTCCAGCCCAGCCAGCACATCTACTACTGCCCTGTAGCCCTGGGCCCTGGAGAGGGTGGGCACCATGGCGGGAAACAGTTGCAGTTGAACTTCAGACAGGGTGCTGGGCAGACAGGGTGCTGGGCTTCAGGACAGCCCTCCTTCCCATTCCTCGCCCCTCATTCCTACTTCCTTTTTCTACAAGGGAGCCGCCACTGTCTGCTCTATGGACTGGAGAGGACTCAGGAACAGGCTGGACACAGATAGTTCTGCAAGGCTGGTTAGGGGGTACCAAAGCCTAATTCACTCCCGTTCTCAGACACCCAGAGTGCACCACCTTTCCCCTCTGAGGGTGCCTCTCTCCAAGTGTCTGTGCAGGAAGCAAAGGTGCTAAGTTAGTAGCTGAAAACCTATCTCTGAGGTCCCTCCTCACCATGCAGGATCCCGAGAGCAGAGGCTGAGAAGAGAAGACTCCAGGGAAGCACCTTCTGCGAGGACACAGGCAGGCCCCATTACCCCCTCCCGTCTACAGCCAAGGAAGCTGTGCCTAGGCCTGCTGCCCCTCTAGGACCTGGCAGCCCCTCGGGGAGGAGAGAAGAGTGGGAGGAGGAGCTGCCTCAGGCACATCCCTATCTCCTCCCAGGGTCACCTCACTGAGCCAACATGAACACAGATACTGCCACTGAGGCTCAGAGTCACTCACTGAACCCTCATTGGGAAGATAGCCAATCTGTTCTATGAGGATATATACTTGATTTGTGACCCTAGTTGCATGGTGACCCACAGACAGCAGTGCATACACCTCCTATCCCAGGCCCCAGGGCCACACATGGAGGGAATGCGGATAACCAACACAAGTATACAAAGCCCACATTCTGCCACTCTACACTGGCGGTGAGACTGTATGGTGACATTACAACTACACCCCACAGCTGGCTACCGTGCATTCTAGCCTAGCACACATTAACATCCAAGTTAAAAACAAACAAACAACAACAAAAAAAAGAGAACAGGTGTACCTACAGATGTCCTTCTCTCAGGAAGGAGCTGTTCAATTTACCAGATTAACCAGGAAAGACACACTCAGGAAAAATTGAAAGGACGTTGACACCTCCCTTGGGTGTTTTCTATTTGTGATGAACAATGAACATTAGTCAGCTGCTAAACAATGGCAGTATCACAGACACAGCAGCTGGGGCTTACCCTTGGCCCCCGGCCCGGCCCACTGACTTGGCCATCACACCAGGCTCTGGCCTGTGGGACCAGCCTGCTGGCACATACCTCGGTCAGATAGTGGCCGAGTGCAGCATTGAGATATGGGGAGAGGAAAGTGAGCTGACACCCCCCATTTCAAAGGAGCCCCCAGGACAGTGAGCTCTGCCCAGCTGCAGAGAAGGGGCCGGCTGTGGCCAGAAGGCTTTCCGAGGGTATGCATGACACTTGTGCAGTATTTTCCTTCCAGACAAAAGGTTTGGGGAAGCCAATTAGGGCAGGTGTGGTACAGGTGGGACACCAACCTGCTGCACCTGCTAAGGCAGGTGCTCTGCCTCCTCCCTGGCTCCCGGGTCCCTCTTTGGTTGGAGCCCACGTGCTCCACTGGCTCTCTTGTAGGGGAAACTGTCCTCAGTTGGTGGACTAGACACACACACACACACACACACACACACACACACACACGCACACACACACATACTGCCTAGCAAAGTCTGGGCCATTGCAAATGTATTTTGGTGTTGACACTCCAGTGGCCAGATTGGGGATGTTTTGAAGTCAGGGACCAACTCTCCACCAGTGGTTCCCTGAGGGGTCCCCCCCCCCCTCAGGAGGCTCTTCTCCTCACTCCAGGTTCAAAGACCCCAGAAAAGACCGACCCAGGGTTGCTGAGTCCTGAGAGAAGCAGCAGTGGATAATCAGGAGGGCTGGGTGTGATGGAGGAGGGCAGAGGGGGACAACCTCTGGACTTGCCAGCCTCAGTCCAAGTGTCAGGCGGGTCCTGCACATCCACACTCCTTGCCCAGGGGCCACAGCCCAGGCCCTGCACATCCACACCCCCTGCCCAGGGGCCATGGCCTAGGCACTGAGTGCAAGAGTGGTGGAGTCCAGGCACTTTGTAGTCATAAGCAATGACAACCAAGCCCGGAGCCCACAAGCTCAGTAAGCACTTTTCTGGCCCAGTCCTTTTCTGTGTCCCACCTGCCATCTGAATTTTTGGTGTGTGTGGGGGAGTGTCCTTGTTCGAACCTGTGACACTGTCCCCTCTCTGCTCCTCCTTCCTGAGTTGGGTGGAGCAGGGCAGGCCTCCAAGCTCCCAAAGCAGGAATTACCCACTAGTCACCCCAGGTCTGGGGAAAGAAATAACCAAAGGAGGGGAGCATGGGGGTGAGTGGCTTCCCTCCCCTTATGGGACCCAAGGTTAGGGTAGCCCCTAGTGTGCCAGATCCACTGGAACCCTAGGGGTCTGCCTGTGACTCTCCTGTGGCTGGACTCCAGGTGGGCGATATGGGATGAAGGGTGTCCAAAAGCCCTCACCTCAGGATCACCTTGGTTGCTCCCCAAGGAGGCTCAGTGTGAGAAAAGACCCGTCATTCTCTCCAAAGGCGGGAAGTGGAAGGCTTCATCAAGCCCCTGAATGGCCAGAGACACCTATATGTCCAGGGATTTCCTTTCCCCCCACCTAGCAGGGAGCACCAC
This sequence comes from Lasiurus cinereus, assembly GCA_011751065.1. NCBI lineage: Eukaryota > Metazoa > Chordata > Mammalia > Chiroptera > Vespertilionidae > Lasiurus > Lasiurus cinereus. The sequence continues at coordinate 44,515,344 of JAAGEH010000005.1, forward strand.
AGGCCCAGGAGTGGGGGTACCCGCCTCCATAAGTGCTTTAGGTACCACTGGCCTCTCCCTGAGATTTGTAAGGCTCGGGCAGGGAGCTGGCGGCGGTAGAGGCACATACAAGAATGGCAGCGGGTTCCTGCCTTCCAGGAGGGCGCCCCAGCCCTGAAGTCGGCGGCCAGGCTGGGCCCTTGAAACCAACTGCCCAGCAAGTCCTCTGCCCTCGGGAATAGGGCCTCGGTGGCGGGTAGCGGCGCCCGCGATCTCAACGCTGGCCCCCCCCAGAGCTGATCTCTACTCCGACCCGTCCTTCTGCCTCCCTCAGGCCACGGCCACGTGCTCCAGCCCAACCTGCCCCCTGTCCGCTGACCCCTGCAGCCACAGCGGGGGTGTCAGGTTTCCTCCTGGGAAACCCCACCTCACTAGCGCTGGAGTCCCAGCCACCTGGGGAGGCGCGCAGCATCCCCAGAGACGCGAAGGGTTAAGTCCAGGCGCGGAGACTCGGTGGGATGAGCCTCCTAAACGCATTTTCCAGTCCATTCCCGGTACTGAGTGCCCGGGCGGTCCGGTCTCCGCCCCCGTCCTCCCCGTCCTCCGCGTCCTCCCGTTGTAGGGGCGCCGCAGGCCACCCCGGGGCCAGCTTCCGGTGAACTCCTCGGCCACCCGCCCGCCAGCAATCCCTAGGTCCACGCTCTCCCCCGCCCCCGCCGGCACGAAGCCGAGGCGGCCCCCTCTGGGGAGGGCCCTCCAAACTGGGAGCGGAGCCGGAGGAGAAGCGCAGCCCCGCCGTGGCCGGGAGAGGGACCGCAGGCGGGGGCCTGTGTCAGCGCCGCAGTCCTGGCTCCAAGCGCCCGCCGTGGCGCGACGTGGTGCGGGAGGCGCCGGAGCTCCCAGCACAGCCAGGCAAAGGGGCTCGACAAAGAGAGGCTGCCTCCCTGCCGCCTCCCAGCCTGCAGCCCACCAGCTTGGGGACAGACAGACGGACGCCTCCTCGCGGGGCTGGGTCTCTGTCTGGAGAGGCGATTACAGCGGCTATTTTGCATTTATGTAACAAGCAGTGTTTCCAAACTGTCTCCCAGCTGAGAGCTGGGTATTAATAAATAGGACGCGATTACATATTATTTTTGTGGAAAACTAGGTGGTCTGAGCGCACTCTTACTGCAGACATTTGCATCCCACCAGCCCCCTTCGGGACAGGCTTCCCGGGTCTCCCGTCTACCTCCGCCGCGCCTCCTCTGACCTCCCCGTCCCTAAACCCTGACCCAACTTTTCTGGTTCCTTTCACTCCCTACAACCCAGATGCGCCCGCCATCCAGCTCCCAGCGCTGGGAGACATTGAATGGGGAAAAATTAATAAGAAGGCCGAGCTCACCTGGGAGAAAGAAGGCGGCCAAACCGAAAGCGAGTCCCCACCAGCGTCCAGCTTCGTCTGTAAGCCCCCGCGGAGCCATCGGGGCCCGGAGGTCCGGCGAGGAGTGCGCTCCTTGCCCCAGAAACCAGCCGAAAGACGAAGGCCAGCCGGCGCGCTCTGAGGATCCAGGTCCACCACGGAGGTGGCCGGGGGCGGGCGCGCGGGGTGCGTTCGGCGCGGCGCAATCCAGGCCTCGGCCGCCGGCAGCTCAGAGGCTCGGCAGATGCCCGCCGCCAGTTGCACGAGTCATGCCCCTCTCCTCGCTCTCCGCTCCGCGCCGGTCCCGCCCTCTCCTTCCACGCAGAGCTGAGGAGAAGGGACCCACCCCCGGCTCGGCGCAGCTGCCCAGCTGCTCCGCTGCGCGGGTTCCGGTCCCGGCACGCTCACGCCCTCCCGCTCGGCTCCAGCTTGCAGGCGTCCAGGGCAGGCGTCCTTCGGGGCCCTGTGGTGGTGGGGCGTGGGCCCAGGCGGCCGGTGTGCATGCAGGGGCTCAGGCCCAGGCGGTGGGCGCCGGGCGGCCGGATGCCGGGGCGGCTCGGGGTGGGGGGTAGGGGGTGGAGAGCGATCTGCGCGCCTAGAGCCAGCCAGGTGCGCGCTCCGCCGGCCGCGATCCACACAATGTGGAGCTGCCCGGGTGCCCAGGGAGCCGCGCGCCTCCTCTTGCTCTTTCTTTCCTCGCCAGCGCCGGCCTCTCCCCGCTCAGCCGTGATGTCAGGGGGGAGGGGTTAGCGTTAACCCTCCCGGCGCCGCGCCGGCCTCCACGCGACTGCTCTCACCTTCCGGCTGCGGGCAGAGGCGGATCCCAGCGGGGGCCGGGGTCCCACTTGGGCCCACTGGCTCCGGAGATGCCCCCTCCGCCGCCTGCAGCCTGGGAGAGGGCGGGGGACCCGCTCAGCCGCGGGAAAGGCGGGCAGTGACCCCTGGCGGCCGGCGTCGGGGAAGCTCTGTGCCGCGGGGTGGAGTTAACCGGGACCGGGTGCGGGGTGGCGGCCGCGGAAAACTGGGTCTATTCATGTCCCCGCGGAACGGGCTCCCCCAGGCCCTCCGCTCCAGTCCTGACCCCATTTTACAGCTGGGGAAACAAAGGCCCCGAAGGGTAAGGCGACTTGCCCCGGGCATAGGGCAGAGCGTGGAGGATCTCTGGGATTGGAACCCAGGGCCAGAGCCCCTGGCACCGCGCGGACTCCTGATGGAGAAGCCGCCAGACGGCACCCTCTGGGAGCTGTGGGGCAGTGGTGCGGAGGGAGGGGGAAGGCGGTAGCGGGTGAGAGGGACCACGGAGGTTTCTGGTCTTTTCTAATCCCCGCTCCTTTCTAAAAACTGCGCCCCCGCCTCCCCAGGTAGAGCGTGGCTTGGAGGTTCCCTCTGCCGGTACCGTCCTTGTGCTTCGCGGGGACTCATCCCGCTGGTGTCTGGGCAGACACTCCTGCCTCCATCACCACATCCGGTTGGGGTGGGCTTCCTGGACAGCCCTCCGGGTCCGGGTCCTTGGCAGCCCCAAGCGTACCTCTCCTTTTCGCTGGACCACCCATTCTCTCATCCAGCAGGAAACAGACAGACAGAGAGGGCTTCCCAGGAAAAGGAACCTAGTTTTCCCCAGACGCTGGGCCAGAGGATGCTTCCTCTGTCCATTGCTGCCCTTTGCCCCTGGGCAGGAGCTATGGGAGTGGCTGTGCTTCCTAAATGGAAATTCTCCTGCCCCCTCAGACCTGGCCCTGGAGTGTCTGGGGTTCCATCTGAAAACATTTAAATATATTTTTATTGATTTCAGAGAAGAAGGGAGAGGGGGAGAGAGATAGAAACATCAGTGATGAGAGAGAATCACTGATAGGCTGCCTCCTGCACACCTCACACTAGAGATGGAGCCCACAACCTGGACCTGTGCCCTGACGGGGTATCGAACTGTGGCCTCCTAGTCCCTAGGTCCACGCTCAACCCCTGAGCCACACTGGCCGGGCTAGCTAAAGCTGTTTAGTTTGGCACTTGAGCAGGCACATCACCTTTACCCAATACGACCCACATTCTTGTTAGCAAGCACTGTGCAGGCTTGCAGATGCAGAGGCATGCCATTGTCCTAAACGCACCCAGTCTCCTGGGGGCATGGAAAGACACAGTGGTGTGTGTGCTTACAGAGGGCACAGGATTTGCTGGGTCTCAGAGAAAGTGCCCAGCTCTCTGGGAGGTGCGGGGCCTCCACAGGGCTGAGTCAGTCACACATCAGAAGGGCATGCCCCTCAGGGAGGCACTACGACTGGGTTGAAGGCAGATATGTCAGCACGAAGGCCAGCAAATGGTTGAGACCTGAGCGAGGCCCCACGTGGTTGGTTGCAGCCTGAGCCTGACTTGGGCAATGGGGAGGCCTGCAGAACCATGAGTACCAGGCAGCCACTGGGCAGGTTACCCTGGGCAATGCCTAGTCAGGATCTGTGCCCAGCTTGGAAGTTGGCACCTCCCCACGCTCTTCATGGATTCCACGGGCCAGGGCTGCATTCTGTCCGTGCTGTGGTTTTGGACTCTGCCTGGTGTATTGTAGAGTGAATAGTTGGGTTGGAGGGGCACTTCCAGATGCACCCATGTCTGTTCACTTCCTGCTCATGTTTTCACCTCTCTACCTGTCGGTGAAGCTTCTGTGACTTTCTGCTCTTACATAGGTGTCCAGAGAGGGTGTGCAGGCATTGGTATGACTGCCTGGGGATAGGGTAGGTAGAGGAGATGAAGGCAAGTACCTGAGGTAGCATGATCATCCACGGGTCATCTTTAAAAACAGCCCCTAAAACATGCAAAGCACCAGTATGGGGGTCAGTGGTGTGTATGTGTGTGTGTGTGCGTGTGTGTGTGTAGTGGGTTTACTTGGAGAGTAAATAGAGGTCTTTGGGTACCTACTAGCGAGGTGCTGAGGGTACAAGAGTAAGCTACAAGTAAGAGCCCACTTAAATAACTAGACTATTATTGGATGGAAGAGAGCCACAGCCAGCCAGCCTCCGAGGAGAGTGAGCACCTCACGTGGAGAACAGGGAAGGCTTGTGGATGAGGGAGCCCTGAAGGGTGGGTCAGCTTGGGACCGAGGGAGACTAGGAGAGCATTTTGGCTAAGGGGACCACACTTAGTGGGAACAGTTGGGCTGCGCTTTCAGACGAACTTGGCAGTAAGGAGCAGGATGGGCAGGTGAGGAGTGGAGGAAGGAGGAGGAAGAGATGCCCTACGTCCGGGAGAAGGAACAGAAAGGAGGAGGAAGCTGCCCCAGGGTCTAATGCTGTAGAAAGCGGGTGGAGTCGGTGGGACTTTGGAACTAGTGACAGGAACACTTGTGACCTTGGAGAGAGCGGTGCTGGGAGCAGAGCAGGGGCAGAACCCAGACTAAAGTGACAGGAGCAAGTGGGAGCAGAGGCAGTAGGTGCCCACACTACTTCTGAGGCGCCTGGTGGCAGGTAGATGAGCAAAGTGGAACAGAAGCCGGGACACATTAGCATGACACATACCAAGGGACTTGTTCTCTCCTTTGTGTTGGAAATTAGAAGCTACGAGTCTCCTCAGCAGAGGGGAGGGCAGTAGACAGCAGACTAGAGAGAAGTGAAAGTGTGTGCTGCAGGTCAGCCCGGAGGAGGCTTGGGTGGGAACCAGGGAGGGGTCAGCTTGAAAGGTAGAGGACTCATCCTTCCCTGAGCCTGGAGGGAAGATGAGAAATGTGGTGAAGATGGAGACTTGGGGTAGAAGGCAGGGAAGTTTATAATAAGGTTGCCTGCAGAGAGCACGTAGTAGGTGGCCTCAGGTCTCAGACAGGGAAAGCCGCAGTAGGTGGAGGGAGGCACACTTAGCCATCTCCAGACTCGAAGGGAGAAGGAGCAGTGTGTCTGTGTGCTCCCCAGAGAGGAACCAGCATTTGTGGGCACTTGGGATGGGAAAGTCAATTTTAATTTATTCCAGGACGAGTATTTGGGGAGCACTCCTTGTCCCTTGTCAGACGGAGGCTCAGGCCCATTTCCCAGGGATGCTGTCATTGGGATTCTTGCCAGGGCAGGCGAGCCAGCCAGGTGAACGGGGCCTCTCTTTCTTGTTAATCCTCATCAGAGGATGTTTTCCCATTGAGTTTTAGGGAGAGTGGAAGAGAGAGGGAAAAGCAGAGAGAAACGTCGATTGGTTGCCTCCTGCACGTGGACTTCCCGCCTGGCTCTGAGACCAGGTGAACTGTAGAAAGGATACCATTCACAGGACAGCCACTTGGCCCATTAGGAGACAAGCGGGTAAATATTTGTGGTGCATTCACACCATGGAATACAATGCAGCAGTAAAAAGAGGGATCTCTTACCCTTTGAGACAGCAAGGAGAGATTTGGAGAGTGTCATGCTGAGTGAAGTAAGTCTGTCAGAGAAAGACACATATCACATGATCTCACTCATAGGTGGAATCTAAGAAACAAAATAAACTGATGAACATAGTGGACCCAGAGACATGGAAGCATGGAACAGAGTGCAGGGTCTTGGAGGGAAGATGGGGGGAGGGTGGTGAGTGGGTGGGAGGTGATCAACCAAAGACCCTGTATGCACCTATGCATAACCCATGGACACAGACAGTGGGGTGGTGAGGGCCGGGGGTGGGTGGGGTTGGGGAACCAATGAGTGGGAAAGGGGACACATGTAATACTTTCAACAGTAGAGATTTTAAAAAATAAATGAACAAACAAAGGGCCGGCACTTGGACTGTGTCTTCTCTCCTATATATGGTCAGGCAGTGGCCAGAGAGGCTTCGCCCCAAGGAAGGTGCCACCCCAGGAACTGCCCCGGAGCCCCTCAATGCCCGCAGGCTCTACCAGGCCCACAGTCCATACAGTGATGACTTCCCCTGGCCATGCCTTGGCCCCTCCGTGTCATTCCCTGGCTGGTGAAGCTTACTCTGATGTGAGGGCAACCCTATGAAGAAGCCCTTGAGATGCCCCAAACCACTGAAATCTCTTGCTAGAAGATAAACTTGAACATGCTGCATGGGGTACCCTGCTTCTGAGTCCCCAAACTGGGGTCAGTTGAGGCTGAGGGTAAGGAGAGAGGAGAGGAGGAGGAGGAATTCATGGAGGAAGGAGGGCCATAGCCCTAGTCAGCCACAGAGAGGAGCCACTGGCGTGGACACCCTTCTCCCCCCGCAGTGCTCCTGGGCAACCAGGAACCCAGCACCTAATGACTGCCTGTGCTACCCGTAGCTGTGGTGATGGTACAGCTACCCTTCGACCATAGTGCTCAGCAACATCTAATTGGTATTCTTACTGAGGAGCCTGTCAATCACCATGGCTGCCACTCCTCGGGGGGATGCAGCTGCCCCCAGGCCCAGTGATCCCCTACCTCAGTGTGGACCAGGATGGCTGATGGCAGCCAGTCCCTCCGCATGGGCTGTTTAGCCCCAGTATCTCCAGGACTCTGGGAGCTGGAGCTCTGAGCAGAGATAGAGGGGCCTCCAGCCAGTTTGGCTTAGTGGATAGAGCGTTGGCCTCTGGACCAAAAGGTCCCGGGTTTGATATGGTCAAGGGCACATACCTGGGTTGCAGGCTCCTCCCCAGCCAGGGCCCTGATCAGGGCATGTGCAGAAGGCAACCAATCGATGTTTCTCTCTGCCTTCTCCTCTCTCTTCCGCTCTCCCTAAAACTCAATGGGACAACATTATCTGTTTGTTGAGGTGAGGATTAACAAGCAAGAGAGGTCCCTGTTCCACCTTGAACCACCCAATTCCCAGGACAGAGGGACCTGAAAGGTCAAGTCCTGCCTCCAGCTGAATGCCCTCCACACCTTCCTGTGAATCACCCGCCCCACACCCTAAGGAGCCTGGATGAGGTTGGAGGCTGCATTCCTGCCTCGGTGGCAATCCTTGAAATGAGGAGGGTTCTTTCTCAGAGAGGATGGAAAGCTTAGCCCAGGAGGTAGGCCCAGCGGAGAGGCAGCAGGGAAGACATGCCACTCCCCCCACTCTCTTCTTTATGGTGGACCCCTTGATCCAGGAGGCGGGGTGATTAGAGTAAGACCTGGATGGACTACCTATCTAGAACCGAGCTTGCTTTGAGCCTCAGGGAAGCTGAGAGATGGGATTCATATGGGTGCAGAGCTCCCCGGTCAGCCAGCCCCTGAGGGAGAGCCTGTCTCGGGCTGTAGGTCTTCACCAACTTCTCTGGGCGCAGGCCCTGGGGGTTGGAGGAAAGCTGTTCCTCTGCCCTGCCAGCCGCTCACGAGCACAAGCAGGGCAGTGAAGTGGCCTCGGAGCCCAGTGGGGCTGAGTTGAGGTCCACTAAGGAGGGCGTCCCTCAGGGAGGGCAGCCTGGAATGACCCCCGTGCTCAGGCTGGTGCAGGGCGCTATGATGCATGGGATCCAGGGAGAGGGTGTCGGGACCAGATTTCTACAATGTGGAGAGTGGGGCAGGTGCTCCCTCTCTTTGCGGCCTTCGTACAGAGGGAAGCCATGTGTGGTACAGGTTTCTGACTTTAATGTTGACTTTAATGTCATTATGAAGTTGCTGTAAAAAAGACTTAGATTTCTATATTCTGTAAAGTGCTTGTCCTGGCCCAGCTAGTGTACTCAATGGTTGAGCGTTGACCTATGCACTAGGAGGCTGTAGTTCTATTTCCATCAGGGCACATGCCTGGGTGGTGGGTTCGATCCCCAGTTGGGGGCATGTGGGAGGCAGCTGATCCATGGTTCTCTCATTGTTAATGTCTCTCCTTCTCTCTTTCGCTCTGGAATCAATAAAAATACAGAAATAGACTTACAAGTCCAGGAAGCACAGAGAACCTCAAACAAAAGGAACCTTGCCACTCCTGTGTGGCCTGCATAGTTTCTGTTGAGAAATCAGCTGACAGTTGTATGGATAACTCCCTTGTAGGTAACTAACTGTTTTTCTCTTGCTGCTTTTAATATTCTCTTTTGCTCTTTTTAATTATAATGTGTCTTGGTGTGGTCCCCTTTGCTTTTCTCCATTTCTTTCATTTGTGACCTATTTCTTTATCTCTGCATTTTGGCTGCTTCCCTGAGTTGGTAGAGTAGCTTTATGTGCTAGATGTCTTATAGAGCCCAGTAGCTCAGCCTCCCCAATTACCTGAGGTGGACACTCTTGATGCATCCCTTTGTTGTAGTTAAGCCTTGATTGTTGTTGGTATCACTGGGAGGAATTGACCTCCAGGCCAACTGGCTGTGAGTATCAGTTGTGTCTATGATGGGAGAACTTCTGTGCTGGAGGTTCTCATCCTTATGAGGCAAGACTTGCTTCAGTGGGGCTTTGGTGCTCACTGAATCTGCCCTCTGAGTCTGTCCCTTATGGATTTGAGGAGTTGCAATCTGAAAGGTCTCTCTCTGACCCCTGGGTACACTGGCTCTTGGATCTCCAAGGAGGTGCTAATTTAGCTATGCCTGGGGCTAACCAGCAGGAGCTATGGAGAGATCTGCAGATTCCTCTTCTTTGTTTGGGTTTTAGAGGTGCCCAGGTGAGGCCCAGCTGTGAAGTAATGCAAGCTGCTGTGGGGCCTTGGGCCTTCTTTTGGAAGTTCTGGGTCTCTCTGACTCAGCTGCAGTTTGTTAGGTAAGTTTAGATTTCAAAGGACCAGGCCATTCATATGCAAAAGCCTCTGCACACAGCTTGGATCGGGTCTGAGCAAACAACAATGGCTTCCAATCAGCCCTGCCCTAAGAGGCCCTTGGGTCTCAGTGTCCCTCGGTAACCACTGCAAGCACCTCTGAGAGAAAGCCGCCCTTGTGTTCTGCCTGCTGCCAGACAGTCTAGTTTCTCCCTATATGAGTCTGGGTCCCCAGAGTCTCGCCTGGAACTGGAGTTCAGAGCAGTTGGGAGCATGTGTCTCTCTCCTGATTGAGAAAGCCAGCTGCGTACTCAGTTGCCATCCCTCTCTGCATGTGCCTCTGTACCTCTGCTCTTTACTTTTGCACCTCCTCTGAGTCTCAAGTGTGCTTTTCTCCTTCCTTCTAGTTGTAGAATTCCACTCAGCCAGCTTTCCTGTGGTTCTGGATGATGTCTGTTTTGTCTGTTAGTTGTAGTTTTGAAGTGGTTGTGCAAGGCAGCAGTTCAGGTGTTTCCCTATGCCACCATCTTGGTTTCTCTCCTACTCTCTATTTTCTTTTTTTAAAAATATTTTTATTGATTTTAGAGGAAGGGAGAGGGAGAGAGAGACAGAAACATCAATGTTGAGAGAATCATTGATTGGCTGCCTCCTAAATGCCCCACACTGGGGATCAAGAATGTGCCCTTGATTGGAATCCAACCTGGGACCCTTCAGTCTGCAGGTTGACACTCTAGCAATTGAGCCCAAACCAGTTAGGGCTACCACAGTTTTTTTATTCACTCATCTACTGATGGGCACTTGGGCTGAATATGTTCTGGATCTTAGCTATTGTAAATTGTGCTGCTATGAACATATTCTTTCTGATTGGTGTTTTAGGATATATCAAGTGTTTAATAAAATGCCTGGCACATAAATTTATTACATTATTCTGTTTTAATCTGGTGCTTTATTAAAGTGCTCATATGTGTTCCCATGTACCCACCCACACTCTCCTTTCAGCCAGCGTGAATGCAAGTCCACCATTCTGTCAACGTGGGCGCACACTGCAGGTATCCAGCCCCCTACCCACAGATATGCGGATGCCACAGGGCACCTACATCCCACCCCAGCAGGAGTAATAACTGCACTAAACCCTGCTGAGCGATGGCTTCACTTTGTTCAAAGGGCTTTCAGGCCTAAAGCAGACATGATCCTCAGAGCATTCCAGGGAGGCGGGCGAGTGGACCTGGACATGGAAGAAGCAGAATCCATGGTTAGCCATGCTGTCAGGAGGCAGCGTGGAACCCAGGCCCGACTGTCACTTGAATGTCCCCATAGCCTTGAAGCCCCTCCCTGTGAGACCTCCAGCCCTCATGACAGGAGCAGAACCAGGACGGAAGCAGAACCATTTCCCAGGGGCCATCTGTGCTGAGAAGAGGGAATTGGAGGCTGGCAGAGGTAAGCTGTCACCATCAGATGAAAGGAGCCCAGACTGCGACTTCGTTGGAGGGACATGCCAAAGGGCCTCAGCTGATCCCAGAGTGCCTGGAGGGCCTGGGATGGGGTCCTGCCCCATCTGGATCTCTCCAGTCCTTGCACGCTCTCCCCTCTGTCTGACTGGCTCTAAGGTCGGTGGTAAGAGAAGCAGAGAAGGGACAAAGGAAGTGCCTCCCCGTCCCCCAGTGAAACCCCCTCCCCGTCCCCCAGTGAAACCCCCTCCTTTCTCAGTGCTGAGCCTGCAGGGCCCATCAGCACCCTGTCCCTGACCTGGTGGGGTGGGAATGGGGGACAGGCTGCCACTTGGCCTGCCCCACCCACAAGACCAGGCCCTCTGCTGGGCCCACTGCCCCAGCTGCTGGTAGCAGGGCAGGTTGAGGGGGGTGGTGCGGGGGGATGGCAAGAGGCGCTTCCTGGGTGTGCTATCCTGGCTGCAGGGGGAGGGAGGAGACCTCTGTCTGACACTTGTCAGCATCCTGGTGTGTATTTCCTGGGATGATTAGGCACATGTTGATAAACATTGGGAGCTGAGCCCAGTGGCAGCTAAGCAGAATGCTGTTTGGTGCTCAGGAGGGAGCTGCTGAGACCGGGCTGGCGGTGTGAGAGGGGGTGCTGCCTAGAGCCCCGCACCCATCCTAGCCTGCTAGCCTCCTGTCATTCTCTCTACCTTTCTCTTCCCCGGTGGCCCTACTCTGGCCCCAGCAGGACATGAGGACATGGCCCAGTGCATTCCAGCAGAAGAGATGTGGCGTATGGCCTCAGGCAGGTTTGGAACTCCCAGATGGTGCACCCTGAGCTGCCTGCCTCACCCCTCACCTGCCTCCTGGTGTGCAATCTCCTCTCGAAGCAAAGATGTTGGTGGCATGTGGGAGTCCTTTCAAAAAATGTATATTTCTTGATTTTAGAGAGGACCATCAGTGATGAGAGAGAATCATCGATTGGCTGCCTCCTGCATGCCCTACACTGGGGACCAAGCCCACAACCTGGGCATGTACCCTGACCAGAAATTAAACCATGACCTTTTGGTTCATAGGTCTATGCTCGACTGAGTGGCATGGGCTGGCAAGGGGTCCTTTGAACCCTAGGCGAAGCCAAGGCTGTCAGAAAGGAGGCTTCCTGGGAGGCGGCAGGCTGGACCGGCTCTGGCTCAGCACCAGGTCCCTGAGTAGGAGAGCGAACCCAGGGGGTTGTGTGTATGTGTCAGGGGGAGGGGCGGAGGTCAAGAGCAGGAGTTTGGCAGGCTTTCTTGGGTCCCTCTCCCTATCCCACCCTGAGGGATGGGGCTGGCATGACTTTGACCGTTGGCTGGAGCTGGTGCTTCTGAGCCTCCTACAGAGTCCTGCCTCTTCAGGTCTGATAGGGGGTCCTTGCCTCACAGCACTCACCTTCTGAGCACCAACCCTTACAGGCCAGGCTGCCCAGCTGCCTGGCTTCCTATCAGTCTACCTGCAGCCACAGTAGAACCAACATGACCCCGCCTAGCCCCAGCCCTGCCTGACCATCTCAGGATTGGGCTGCAATAATGGGTGGGGCTGGCAGTTGGTGCTGGGAAAGACGACTGGGAGTGGGAGGGACAAGTGACTTGGAATCCGGCCTGGTGCTTGCCACCTGGATGCCCTGTGGACACAGGATCTGCTGAGTGCTAGTAGCGGCTGAGTGGGCTGTGGGTTCACCTGGTTTCCAACACTGACCCCCAAGGCCAGTGTTGAGGGTGTGCCCTTCCTTGTATGTGTATCTTCATTGGTGGGCAAAGCCATGCCCGAGTGGGTGCCAGGAGATGGGGTTCACCTATGTATCTACAGTCTCTTGGGCGGAGGGACTTTGGAAGAGACTCCCAGCCCCTTCTTGGGCCCCATTTGTGCTGAATGCTATCCTTAATGCTGTTCCTGGCAGCTCATCTCAGCTCTGACCATAGGGATGAGAGTTAAACCCCGTGCTGGCAGCCTAGGGTAATTGTGTCAGACTCCAAGGCCGACATGGGTCCAATAAACAAGGTGTAAGTGTATGTGGCCGCAAACAAACAAAAGCTTCCATTTTCATGGAAATGTAAGTTTATTTCGGGAGAGACATGCTGACTACAAAGGGCTAAAGTAAATTCATAACCATTAACATAAAATAATAGAACATTTTAATAAACATTAATATTTTTTCTTGAACATTAACTTACCAGACACTGAATAACTGCACAAATGAATAAGCATAAAGCAAATAAACCTATTTTTCTTGTTCTCTAAAAGCAAAATATATCCTGTTGTGCACACCAAACAAGTCAGTCCAAGACTAAGGACATGGCAGTTGGCTGCTAAAATATTCACTGCTAGTATTAGTGGAGAGAAATAGTGCACCTGCATGTAAGGACCATAAGAGAAATGAATACAATACGATTATAGTCATCAGTCACTAGCAAACATATAACAGAATATGGCAAAAATTAAGTTACAAAATTTTTATTAAAACATTTCTTACATATCATTATATTGGCTAGGTCAGAAAAGTATTCATTGTGGGCTACATGAGGTCTGCAGGCTGTGAGTTTGATGTGCTTGGCCTAGACGGTGCCCCCCACTCCTGCAGAAAGATGGGCAGGACAAGGAATCAGGAAACAGCACCCCAAAATAGTTGTAGCCAATGTTTACTGAGTACCTGCTACGTTCACTCTCATTATCTGCATACAACTGCATGAAGTCATGTTTCCTGTACTGAAGAGATTAAAGCACAAAGAAGATGAGGAACTTCCCTGAAACTTCACAGCCCAGAGTGGCAAAGCCCAGATTTGAAACCAGGCCTCAGACTCCCCTCATTGTATCTCAGGAACTACCCTAAGAGTGAGTGTGCATGTATGTGCATGTGCATGTGCATGTGTATGTTCACCAGTCCTGGGAAGCAGGGCTCAGTGGTGTGATAGGCAACTGGAAACCTTGGACAGAAAATGAGGAGACCAGAAATTGCCCTCTGCTCCCTCTTCCCTGCCCCTCACCCCTCCTGCTCCATCATCATGGCCTCACCTTAGTCTGAGTTAAAAGTCATCTTCTGAGGACGTGTGTGTTCAGGGGTCTGAAGCAAGGAGCCCTGGGAGTGTCCAGACACAGCCAGGTGTATGGCTGTGCTGGTGGGCAGGTGGGGAATAAATGGATCCGTCTTTCTGCTCCATGACAGCCAAGAGGTTATGGCACAGCTTCAGAATTTTATTTTCTAGTGTAGCCTGGGTATACAGATTCGTGCACTGGTAGGGGTCCCTCGGCCTGACCTTTGGGGATTGGGCTGAAACTGGCTCTCTAACATCCCTGAGCAGTCCTGGATTGCCCTCTGCACCCGGAATCAGGCTCCCTCCTCTCTGGTTCCAGGTGTGTCACCCGAAAAGCACAGCTACCAAGTCACCACAGCTTGGCAGCTCCTGTGTTGAGGGTCTGTCCTCTGGTAGTCAGTGCGCATCATAACTACCAGTCACATAGTTGAATGGTTGGCTGGTCACTTAGGCTTTTATATATAGAGATTTAAAAAAAATCTGTAAGAGTATTACATAGGTCTTCCTTCCTCCCATTAGCAGCTAATGATTAGCCTCTTCCAGCCACTCCCACCCGCCCCCAGGCCTGCCCCTCCCTATTGTCTGTGTCGATGAGCGATACATCTATGCACACAGGTTCATTGGTTGATCTCTTCCCATCCTCCTGCCTTCCCTTGCCTTCCCTCTGAGGTCCAATGGTCTGTTCATGCATCTATGTCTCTGGGTCTATTCTTGGTCACCAGTTTATGTTGATCATTATATCCCACATATGAGTGAGATCATGTGACACTTGTCTTTCTCCGACTGGCTTATTACACTCAGCATACGCTCTCCAGGTCCCTCCATGCTGTTGCACATGGTAAGAGTTCTTTCTTTTTTACTGCCATGTAGTGTTCCATGATGTAAATGTACCACAGCTTTTTAATCCACTCGTCTGCTCATGGGCACTTGGGCTGTTTCCCATTTTAGAGTTTTATGTTCAATTTTATGTCTGTACAGAGTTGGGGCAAAGCTGTCCCTTCTAATTCGTGCACAGGGTTCTCCGGGGCACTACTATCAGGAGCCCTCTTGCTGCTCTGCCTTTGCCATGTGCTCTCGAGAATAAGGCTCGGACAGAGCAGGCAGGGAGTGAGCACTGGCTGGGAATCAGGGACCAGCATGAGTGACTGTGGATGGGTGACCCCACCCATTTGGGTCTTTGCTTCCCCATCTGTAAAAAGAAAGACAAGGCTTGTAGGTTTGCAGCCCATCCAAGGGTATCCTCCCTGGAGTCTGCAGTGGGCTGGTCAGGCAGGTGGACAGGCCGTGCCCTGAGCAAGGACATGTGGCCCAGAGTGGGTGGCGTTAAAACCAGCCCATGCTCTTCCCACAGGCACATGGCGGGGCTACTCCTCCCAGAGCAAGAGCCTTCTTTTCTATAAAATATGTTTAATGATTTCAAAGAGGAAAGGAGAGGGAGAGGTAGAAACATCAATGATGAGAGAATCATGGATGGGCTGCCTCCTGCACACCCCGCACTGGGGATCGAGCCCGCAACCTGGGCATTTGCCCTTGACCAGAAATTGAACCCCGACTTCCTGGTTCATAGGTTGTCACTCAACCACTGAGCCAAGCCAGCTGGAAGTGCCTGGTGGATCAGCATGCATCTTTGAGGCCTCCATGCCTCCGTGCGGGGTGTTAGGGGCGTTTCTTTATCAGCATGTAAGTTGGGGCTGGGGGGTGGAGATAACAGCTGTGGAGGGTGCAGTGGCTGAGCGGGAGCAGTGGGAAAATCTGGGCTTTGAGCTCCCTTTCAGGGAGGTTGGGGATGGGTGTAGGGAGTGGGGATCGCAGGAAGGGAGGTCTGAGCTGACCATGGGCGAGTCCCTTAGATGGGTCCTGGGCTAGGGCTAAGCTACTCCTGGGAACCCTGGTTCTCCTTGTCCAGTCCCCCTAGCCCAGCTCACACCTGCCTCCTGCCATCCCAAAGCAGCCAACCTCTTGGGGAGCAGAGCTTCCCTTCAGAGGGAGAGGGGAAGGGCTCAGGGATTCCGGGTCCCCCTGAGAAGGCATGGACTCCTAGAGGGTGCTCCCTTTTCAACACACAGCTTTGGAGGTTGCTCTGTTCCGAGCCCTGGTGAGCAGACAGCTCGAACCCTGTTCTTCCAGTCCAACAGGCGACTGCCACAGCCGAGGAAAAGTGGCCTGTCCCTGAGATGGGGTAGCCTATGTCTATGCCTGGCTCAGTCTGTGGCAAAGGTCCTTCCCTGTGTCCCAGGGAAGTGAGAAATGTCATGGGACAGATGTCTGAGGCCCCCCTCCATTCTTTAGGGAGGATGTGGGGTCCCTGAGGAGCAAATTAGGAGGCCTTGGGGAGAGAGGCAGGAGAGGTGGGCATGCCACGTGGCCAGGAGTGGCTGAGATAGGGTGTGGGAGGGCTTAACCTATGAGGGGAGCTATTGCTGACCACAGCCAGGCCCTGGAGCCTTTCCATCACCCTCCTCACCCCAACCTGCACACAGCAAGCACCTTCTGCTCCTTTGGATCCTCCTGGGGAATGGGTTCTCTGGTGCCTGTGCTGTCAGAGAAAGTGATCTTCTGTGTGAGGGCTCCCCCAGTCCCTCATCTATGCAGAATAGCCCTTGGGATGATGGGGGTCCGACCAGCACAGCCAAGCTGGATCGAGGTCTCTGCAGTGATAGCCCCTGGCAACTCTGTTGGGGCCAGGCAGGCACCCTCTCCCTCCAGGCTGCCCCCTCTTCTGTTCTGGGAAAGGAAGGGGGTGTGGGAGGCTGACCCCGGTCACCTCTCACTCACAGGGGCCTGTGCCAGGGGACATTTTGTTTTGAGGATGTTGTCTACACCTTTCCCCGCTGGCTGCTTTGCATGCACACTCCCAGACCCAGGGAGGAGCAGCAGTGGGGTGGAAGCAGCAGTATGTTGGGTCCTCTATCCTGTGTTGTCACAAGGGTGATGACGGTGGTGATGACATTGATGTTAAAGAGCCTATACTGCCTGGCTGGGTGCTCAGGAGTTGAGTGTCAACCTATGAACCAGGAGGCCATGGTTTGACTCTTGGTCAAGGGCATATGCCTGGGTTGTGGATTTGATCCCCAGTGTGGGTGTGCAGGAGGCAGTTCATCAATGATTCTCTCTCATCATTGATGTGTCTCTCTCCCTTCCTCTCTGAAATAAATAATAATAATAATAATAATAATAATAATAATAATAATAATAATAAAGATGGAGGCTGCATTCCTCTGGTGATGCTAGGGATGGTCCCATGTCCTGACCTTTCACAGCTACCAGAGGCCCCTTATCCCAGCTTCTCAGCCAGCAACATTGCACCTTGGGATGGCTTCCATGCTCATGTCTGAAACCTGGCCAGGGGGTGCTTTCTGTTTTAAGGACCACGTGGTTGGGGGCCACCAGGACAGTCTGGTAGAGGCTCTGTGTCAGGCTGCACAGCACCTTCGCAGAGGCCCGTGTGAGGGACTCTCCGGCCCCAGGGATTCAGGCAGGGACCTTTGTAGGGTCCATTATTTTGCTACAACAATATATTTGAACTTTAAAAAAAAACTTGATAATATTTTTTAATTAAATCTTTATTATTCAGATTATTACATTTGTTTCTCTTTTTTCCCCTCAATATCCCCCCTCCACCCGGCTCCCACCCTTTCCTATTCCCTTACCTCCCTCCCGTTGACCTCATCCATAGGTGTATGATTTTTGTCCAGTCTCTTCCTGTACGCCCCTCACCCCTTTCCCACTGAAAATTATCAGTCCACTCCCTTTCTGTGCTCCCGATTCTATTATATTCACCAGTTTATTCTGTTGATCAAATCTTCAATTCCCTTAATTTTCAGATTCACTTGTTGATAGATACGTATTTGTTGTTCATAATTTTTTGGGTTTTACCTTTTTCTTCTTCCTCTTCTAAAAGAGTACCTTTCAGCATTTCATATAATACTGGTTTGGAGTTGATGAACAACTCCTTTAGCTTTTTCTTATCTGTGAAGCTCTTTATCTGCCCTTCAATTCTGAATGATAACTTTGCTGGATAGAGTATTCTTGGTTGTAGGTTCTTGCTATTCATCACGCTGAATATTTCTTGCCACTCCCATCTGGCCTGCATCATATCTGTTGAGAAATCAGCTGACAGTCGTATGGGTGCTCCCTTGTAGGTAATGAACTGTTTTTCTCTTGCTGCTTTTAATATTCTCTCTTTGTCTTTTGCTCTTGGTATTTTAATTATGATGTGTCTTGGTGGAGTCTTCTTTGGATTCCTTTTATATGGGGTTCTATGTGCTTCCTGGACTTGTAAGTCTATTTCTTTTACCAGATGTGGGAAGTTTTCAGTTATTATTTCTTTAAATAGGTTTTCAGTATCTTGCTCTCTCACTTCTTCTGGCACCCCCATAACTCTGATGTTGGTACGCTTGAAGCTGTCCCAGAGGCTCCTTACATTACCTTCACATTTTTGGATTCTTTTCTCTTCTTGCTTTTCCAGTTGAGTGTTTTTTGATTCTTTATATTTCAAATTTTTGACTTGATTCTTGTCTTCCTCTAGTTTGCTGTTAGGTCTCTTTACAATATTTTTTAATTCAGTCAGTGTATGTTTAAATTTTAGTTGGTTCTTTTCCATCTCTAGTTGGATCTTTTTCATCTCCTCTTGGGTCTCGCTAAATTTATCCATCTTTTCTAGGATATTCTTGAAAAACCTTATAAGGGTGGTTTTGAACTCTATATCCAGTCGTTTGTTTTCTTCCATTTCTTTTGTTTGTGATCCCTTTCCTTGACTAGGCATTTTCACTATGCCAGGAGAACTTCTGTGTTGGATTCAGCCTTATGATACTAGACTTGCAAAACTGCAGAAGCCTCTCTATTGAGCTTGGGATGGCAGAAGCCTCTCTATTGAGCTTGGGATGGGTGGAGTCTCAGGGCTTAGGAGACTGCCTTGCCTTCCAGTCTGCCCCGCCCTCCACGCCCTCCCTCCCCCCCCCCCCCGAGTCTAACGTGACTGGGTAATCCCTGAAGCAGTCCCTTTCGAGGACAGGCTCGAGCTCTTGCAGTGCCTCTAGACTGCTGCCTTTCCGGTTCCCCTGTGCTCCAGGACCATATGAGTCTGGGTCCCCAGGGTTTCACCCGAAACTGGGATTTAGTAAAGTTAGAAGTGGCGCAGTTGGGAGGGTCTGTCTCCTGCCCACTCGCGAAAGCCAGCGGCACAATTAGCAGCCGGTCCGCTGCATGCAATGCCGTGCGTGTCACCAGACTTCTGATCTCTTGCAACTCCCCTAAATTTCCATGCATTTCTCCTTTTCACAGTCCAAACTCCTCCCATATGAGTTTTGGCTGGACCTGGGGTTTAGTGTTGTAGGATAAGGGAGGTCAATGCCGTTGAGAGTCTCTGTTTCCCTCCCACCAGAGAAAGCCAGCCAGGTTCTCTGGCACCCGCTCTCTCCAAGCGCGTGTCTCTGTACCTCAGCTTTTTGTAGTTCCTCTGGGTTTCTGTGAGCCCCTCTTTCCTTCTAGTTGTAGAATTTCCACTCAGCCAGCTTTTGTGTGGTTCTGAATGATGCCCGTACTGTCTTTTAGTTGTAGTTTTGAAATTGTTCTGTGAGGCAGCAGTGTAGGTGTTTACCTATGCCGCCATCTTGGATTCTCAAACTTGGTAATATTTAATGCAAACAATAAATTTTCATTTTTGTACATATAAAATTGGATGTACATATATATTTTCCAAGGTTTTAATTTAATTTAATTTTTCTTTAGAAATCTTTCTTTTTTCAATCTTCACTGAAGGATATTTTCTCACTGGTTATTAGAGAGAGTAGAAGAGAAGGAGAGACAGAGAAAAACATCTATGTGAGAGAGACACATTGATGATTGCCTCCTGTGGGCCCCAGGCTAGGGAGGAGCCTGCAACTGAGGTACGTATCCTTGGACAGAATTGAACCCTGGAACCTTTGGTCCCAGGCTGATGCCTTATCCACTGAGTCAAACTACCTAGGGCTAGAAATCTTTTTTCTTTTTCTTTTCTTTTCTTTTTTTTATTAATGTGTTACATGTATACATATCTTCCCATTGCCCACCCCCTCCCAGGCATACCCTAACCCTCCAGTGTCTTGTGTTTATTGATTATGCTTATATGCATGCATATAAGTCCTTTGGTTGATCTCTTGTCTACCCCACCTCTCCTTAACCTTCCTGCTTTAATTTGACAGTGTGTTTGATGCTTTACTGCCTCTGTATCTATCTTTTTGTTCATCAGTTTATAATGTTCTTTATTATCCACAAATGAGTGATATCATGTGGTGTTTCTCCTTCATTGACTGGTTTATTTCACTTAGCATAAGGCTCTGCAGTTCCATTCAAGTTGCTATAAATGGTAAGAATTCCTTCTTTTTTATGGCAGCATAGAATTCCATTGTGTAGATGTACCATAGTTTTCTGATCCACTCATCTGCTGATGGGCACCTAGGCTGTTTCCAAATTGTAGCTATTGTATATTGGTGCTGCTGTGAACATAGGGGTGCATAAATCCTTTCTGATTGGTGTTTCTAGTTTCTTAGGATATATTTCTAAGAGTGGGATTGCTGGGTCAGATGGGAGTTCCATTTTTAGTTTTTTGAGGAAACTCCATATTGTTCTCCACAGTGGCTGCACCAGTCTGCATTCCCACCAACAGTGCACGAGGGTTCCTTTTTCTCCGCATCCTTGCCAACACTTGTCATTTGTTGATTTATTGATGATTGCCATTTGACAGGTGTGAGATGGTATCGCATTGTCCTTTTGATTTGCATCTCTCAGATAATTAGTGACTTTGAACACACTTTCATGTGTATCTTGGCCTTTCTTCTGTCATCTTTCAAAAAGGTGCTTTGTCCATTTCTTTATTGGATTATTTATCTTCCTTTTATTAAGTTGTATAAATTGGCTGTAGATGTTGGAGATTAAACCTTTATCAGTGATAATATTTGCAAATATGTTCTCCCATACAGTGGGCTTTCTTGATATTTTGTTGATGGTTTCTTTTGCTGTGAAAAAGCTTTTTATTTTGATGTAGTCCCATTTATTTATTTTCTCTTTAGCATCCATTGCCCTTGGAGCAGCATCAGTGCAGAAGTACCTTCGGCATATGTCTGAGATTGTGCTGCCTGTGGATTCCTCTAGTATTTTGATGGTTTCCTGCCTTATGTTTAAGTCCTGTATCCATTTGGAGTTTATTTTTGTATATGGTGTAAGTTGGTGGATTAGTTTCATTTTTTTTAAATGTATCTGTCTAATTATCCCAACACCATTTATTGAAGAGACTGTCTTGACTCCATTGTATGTTCAAACCTTCTTTGTCAAATATTAGTTGAGCATAGTGGTTTGGGTGGATATCTGAATTCTCTATTCTATTCCATTGGTCTAAATGTCTGTTCTTGTGACAGTACCAGGCTGTTTTGAGAACAGTTGCTTTGTAATATAGCTTGAAATCTGGTATTGAGATACCACCTACTTTATTCTTCTTTCTCTGGATTGCTGCAGCTATTCGGGTTCTTTTTTAGTTCCAGATGAATCTTTGGAGAGTTCTTTCTAGGTCTGTGAAATATGTTGTTGGTATTTTAATGGATAGTGCATTAAATCTATAGATTGCTTTAGGTAGTATGGACATTTTAATGATGTTGATTGTCCCAATCCATGAGCATGGTATGCTCTTCCATCTGTTTATGTCTTTCTCTATCTCTTTTTATCAGTGTCCTGTAGTTTTCTGCATATAGGTTTTTTACCTCATTAGTTAGGTTTATTCCTAGGTATCTTATTTTTTTGGTGCGATGGTAAATGGGATTGCTTTTTTAGTCTCTTTCAGTAATTTCACTATTAGTGTATTGAAATGCCATAGATTTCTTGGCATTAATTTTGTATCCTGCTACATTGCCAAATTCATTTATTAAGTCTATTAGATTTTGGATGGAGTCCTTCAGGTTTTTTATGTACAGTATCATGTCATCTGCAAATAAGGACAGCTTTACTTCTTCTTTTCCAATTTGGATGTCTTTTATATCTTCTTCTTGTCTAATTGCAATGGCTAGTACTTCCAGTACTATGTCGAACAGGAGTGGTGAGAGTGGGCACCCTGTCTTGTTCCTGTTCTTAGGGGAAATGGTTTTAGTTTTTGCCCATTGAGTATAATGTTAGTTGTGGGTTTATCATATATCACTTTTATGATGTTGAGGTATGATCCTTCTATTCCCACCTTGCTGAGAGTTTTTATCAAGAAAGGGTGTTGGATTTTGTCAAAAGCTTTTTCTGCACCAATTGATATGACTGTGATTTTTATCTCTCAATTAGTTTATGTGATGTATCATGTTTATTGATTTGCGGATATTGTACCATTCTTGCATTCCCAGGATAAATCCTACTTAGTCATGGTGAATGATTTTTTTGATGTACTGCTGGATCCTTTTTGCTAGAATTTTGTTGAGGATTCATGAGAGATATTGGCCTCTAATTCTGTTTCATTGTGTTGTCCTTATCTGGTTTTGGTATTAGGGTGATGCTGGCTTCATAGAAGGTGTTTGGAAGTGTTCCTTCTTTTTGAATATTTTTGAATAGTCTGAGGATAGGTTTTAATTCTTCCTTTAAAGTTTGGTAAAACTCTCCTGTGTAGCCATCTGGTCCCAGGCTTTTGTTTGCTGAAAGCTTTTTGATGATTGCTTCAATTTCTTCCATAGTTATTGGCCTATTGAGATGTTTAGATTCTTCCTGATTGAGTTTTGGAAGGTTATATTTTTCTAGGAATATCTCCATTTCCTGCAGGTTGTCCAGTTTGTTGGAATAGAGTTGTTCGTAGTATTTTTTTTTAACAATCCTTTGTATTTTGGAGGGGTCTGTTGTTACTTCTCCTCTTTCCTTTCTGATTTTGTTTATTTAGGTCTTCTCTCTTTGCTTCTTGGTGAGCCTGGCTAGAGGTCCATCAATCTTTTTTATCCTTCAAAGAAGTAGCTTTTGGTTTTGTTGATCTTTTGAATTGTGTCTTTGGTCTCCATGTTGTTTATCTCTGCTCTGATCTTTACTATTTCCTTCCTTCTGCTTACACTGGGCTTTTTTTGTTGCGCTCTTTATAGCTCTTTGAGTTTAGGGTTAGGAAATTTATTGCCATTGTTTCCTGTTTTTTTTTTTCTTTTTTCCCCCAGTAGGCTTGTAGAGCTATGAACTTCCCTCTCAAGATTGCTTTCACTGTGTCCCATAAAGTTTGTATTGTTGTGTTGTGATGCCATTAGTTGCTATGATGTTTTTTATTTCTTCCTTGATCTCTCTGGTTACCCAGTCATTGTTTAATAGCATGCTGTTTAGTCCCAATGTGTTTGATTTCTTTGGATTGTTTTTATTGTAGTTGATTTCCAGTTTTATGCCACTGTGATTTGAAAAAAATTCTTGATATGATTTCTATCTTTTTGAATTTGAAGAGACTTTGCCTATGGCACAACATATGGTCTATCTTTGAAAATGACCCATGTGCACTGGAGAAGATTGTATATTCTGTGTGTTTTGGGTGAAATGTTCTGAAGATGTCAATAAATTCCATCTGGTCTAGTGAGTCATTTATGATTGATGTTTCTTTACCGACTTTTTATTTAGAGGATTTGTCCAGTGGTGACAGTGGGGTATTAAAGTCTCCTACTATGACTGTATTGCTGTTAATCTCTCCCTTAATATCCTCCAGGAGTTTTTTATGTATTTAGGTGCTCCTATATGGAGTGTGTGTATATTTACCAGAGTTATTTCTTCTTGTTGGATTGTTCCCTTTAGTATTATGAAGTGGCCTTCTTTATCTCTTGTTATATCCTTCACTTTGAGATCTAAGTTGTCAGATATAAGTATTGCAACCCCAGTATTTTTTTCATTTACATTTGCCTGAAACACCATCTTCCATCCCTTCACTCTCAGTCTGTGTGCATCTCTTTTTGTGAGGTGGGTTTCTTGTAGACAGCAGATATATGGGTCATGTTTTCTTATCCAATCCATTACCCTACGTCTTTTGATTGGAGCATTTAATCCATTTACATTTAAAGTTATTATTGATTGGTACTTGTCTGTCACCATTTTTATTCTTTACCCCTGTGTTCCCTCTTAACTTCCTATTTCTTAGTTTTACAGCAGACCCTTTAATATTTCTTGCATTGCTGGTTTGGTTGTAATAAATTCCCTTAGTCCTTTTTTTGTCTGTGAAGCTTCTGGTTTCACCTTCAATTTTGATTGAAAGCCTTGCTGGATACAGTATTCTTGGATTCAGACCCTTCCTTTGCATGATTTTGTATATTTCGTTCCTTTCTGGCCTGATGAACTTCGGTTGAGAAATCAGTTGCTAGTCTTATGGGGGTTCCTTTGTAGGTAACTTTCTGTTTCTCTCTGGCCGCTTTTAAGATTCTTACTTTGTCGTTGGTGTTTGCCAATTTAATTATAATGTGCCTTGGTGTTGGTTTTTGGGGTTCATTTTGCTTGGGACCTGTGAGATTCTTGGATTTGTGTGGGTTTTTTTCTTTCCTATATCAGGGAAGTTTTCTGTCATTATTTCTTCAAACAGTTTTTCTATTCCTTGCTCAGTTTCAACTCTTTCTGTAACCCCAATTATGCAGATGTTGTTTTGTTTTGTGTTATCCCAAATTTCCCTTAGGCTCTCCTCTTGCTTTTTAATTTTTTTTCTAGAAACTGATCTACTTGGATATTTTTTCCTACCTTGTCTTCTAGCTCACTGATGCAGTCCTCTGCTCTTCTAGTCTACTTTTGATGCTTTCTATTGAGTTCTTTACAGTAGTGATGTCATTTTTCATTTTTTCTTGATTACCTTCATTTCCTCTTGTCTCTAACTCATATTGTTGATTTTGTCTTCAATTCTTTTCAGCCACCTTATGACCATTTCTCTGAACTATTTCTCTGGCAGGTTTATTTCTACTTCTATTTCATTTACTTCCGTTTCTGGTGATACCTGCTTTTCTTTTATATGCAGGCTGTTTCTTTGTCTGCCCATGGTCTTTCTTCTCCAGGTGTCTGGTTATGTAGTTCTCTCTCCTATATTGATTTGAAGGCACAAAATACAACACAACCAGTTATAACACACAAGGCACTGAACAGAAATGTATTCATGATGTTAATAACCACAAATAAGGTGACCAGCAATGAAAGACATATTAGGGATAAGTAGAGAAAGAAGAAGAGAGAAATGAGGAAAAAAGAAAAGAAAGTGCCAAAATGAAATTGGGAGAAGGGAGAAAAAAGACGGGGGGTGAGGAAAGAAGAAGAAGAAAATGAAAAGAGAAAAAGAGAAAGAAAAGTAAAGTAAAAGATAAAAGAAAGATAATAAGAAAGAAAAAGGGAACAAATTATATATGTGAGGAGAAAACTCCAATAGAACAACCACTAGTCTCAACAAATGCTGGCAACAAGTACCTGGAGATTAATACAAACTACAAATAACAACCATTCAAGGGAGGTGAGGGAAAACAGAGGTAAAAAACAGACAAAAACAAAGCAAACAAAAACAAAATAGAACAAGTAGAGTAAGCAAAAATAATCTCACACAAAAAAGTATAAAAAATCCATATAATCACTGTTCAGGCAAACATCAACAAAAGGACATAGAGAAAAACAATTTTTTGAATAGTGAAGACAGAGAAGAGAGAAGTTTGTATGGACTTGGAATAGGGGATTTGAAATTAGTTATATAAGTGGGTTGAAATTTTAACCAGGTAAAAAGAAAGAATAGGGAGAATCTAAAGTTGGAAAAGGGAAAGAGAAACAAGGCAACAAAATGGGGAAAGTTAGGAAGAGAGTGTTGGCATAAAGGTAGAGTTGAGGTAGAGTAAAATGATGCTAAAGGAAAGATGAAAATAGAATGTAGAACTCTAATCCCAAAGTAAAATAAAGAGAAAATAAAATGACACTTCTTTTTTTAAAAAAGGTAAAATAGTAGTAGTAATAATACTAGTTGAAAATAAAAATGTAACAATTGAAAAGGTAAAATCAATTGAGGAAAAAAGAAAAAAATTAGTTTTTTAATTAAAATAATCAAAAAAATAAAAAATAATAAAAATAAAAGAATAGAATGGGCAGTAGTGGAAGTTATTCACTTCCTCTATTGTTCTGTTTGGCACTACTGTTTCCCAGTCAGGAGGGTATTGCAGTTCCCTGCATTCCACTGCTGAGGTGTGTCTTAATCTCTTTATTCTTTTGTGATTATACCAGAGTCAATTTGTGAGTCATCCTCTGAGTGGCAGTGCTTCAGAACTGACCTCTGAGACTAAGCACAGGACCTCTCTAGCCTGTGCTTAGATCCTGCTTACTCTGTGGTACTCAATACTGGTTTGTGAGGGTGGGTTGCCCCAGAGCTGATTCTCTGATGGTTATTCTGCGCTTTGATCCCCAGGTTCCAGAAAAACAACTTTACCCTGCAGTCTTTTAGGATGTCCCCAATTGGGTGATCCTATGTATTGGGCTTAGCAATCAGAAGCTAGGGTCTGAAGAGGAAAGAGTGCAGTCTGTGCACTCCCCCTTCTCCGCTCCTGTTTGAGCAGCCAACACACTTCAATAACTCCCAGGCTGTCCTTCTGCCTCAGATCAAAATGGGTTGTTTTCTAGAGCTCCCCTCTGTTAATAGCTCTGAGGGCCCCCTTTCACATTTAGGGATCATGCTGTGCCCCACATCTATGGTGTTTTCTAGGTGCAGCTTTCCCCTAGTCCAGTTCCCACAGTGTGCGCATCTGTCTGTTCTGTAGGACAGGAGACCTCACCTTATCCCAGGTGAAATTGTGGAGCTCCTCTGAGTCCAAATGTTTGCCCCAATTGGAGAGTGATGTTCTGAGTCCCCCAGCTGTTCGGTGGGTGCTGCAGTTAGCTTTTCAGGCCACTGTAGACATCAACTTTCCCCTGCAAGATGGTGTGGTCTCTGTGTTTGCACTGGTGGCTCCGGGAGACAAAAACCCCGTGGTAGTGGGGCTGCCTGGTCAGGGGAGCCCCATCCAGCAGTCCTCCACCTTCTCCTGGAGAATAACTGTCCCTTAACTTGCCAACAAACACTCCCAGTGTGACCTTCTGCTGTTTTCTCTGTCTGCTCAGTGACAAGGCTCCAGACACGTCCGTCTATTCTGCTGACATTTTTTCCCCCATGGTTTTTCCTGATTGGCTAATTCAAAGGGAAGGGCTGGCCTTTGCTGTTTCAAGATGGCAGCCCGTGTGGCCAACATGGTGGCTGCCAGGTCACAAAGTCCAAATGGAGGCTGTCTAAACTATTCTTTGACAGAAAAGGTGATTTATTTATTCTCATAATAAACAAGGAAAGAGCAAACCAAAATATCTAAAAGACAGACAGCCACAATTATATTGCAGACAGACAGAAATCTCACTAGCTGTTTCTGGCAGCTGAACCCTGAGAAGGAGAGCAAGAAGAGCCCCCAAGATGAAGAATTCTTGGCAGCTGCTGGGACGTTCTTGCAATCTCTCTCAAGCTATCAACACTACCACACACAACAAGGCTTCCCCAGAGTGGGACTTGCCTCTCCTTTCAATAAATTAAACAACAACAAAGAGACACAAAAACATCAACACTCTTATACAGGCATGCAGAACACACTAAAAGTTTACACCAGAGAATGTCCAGCCTTTTTTCCAGATTCACTTCCTCCCTTTCTGGGCCCTGATTTATGGCCTCGGGAACTACATTTCTCAGGGTCCCTTGCTTCTAAGCCTTTGAGCCAATTAGAGTCATGGGAGAAGGGGAGCCTAGGAGTAGGAGGAAGCTGGGGATATTTCTTTCCTCCTGCTGTCAGCCTGGGTTCCTCTTGGTGCCTTGTGATCGCTCCCTCCAGGGCCGTGGGCTGCAGGGCCATGGCTCCAACTGTGTCTGCTGCCTGAACCTCATTCTGGAACCCACCTCCTCCCTCGGCCCCAGGAGGGAGAGAGAGAGAAGAAGGGAGATAGAGAGGAAGAGAGAGAGAGGAAGGGAGAGAAAGAGGAAGAGAAAGGGAAAGAGAGTGAGAGGAAGAGAGAGGGAGAGAGAAAGAGAGAGAGAGAGGAAGGGAGAGAAAGAAAGAAAGAGGTGGCAGAGAGAGTAGAAGAGGGAGGCAGAGAGGAAAAGGGGGGAGAGAGGGAAGGGAAAATAAAGAGGAAGGGGAAAGAGAAGAGGAAGGGAGAGAGAGGGAGGAGAGAGAGAGGAAGGGGGGAAAAGAAAGAGAGAGGAAAGGGGAAAGAGGGAGGAGAGAGAGGAAGGGGAGAGAGAGGAAGAGAAAGGAAAGAGAGAGCAAGAGGAAGAGAGAGGGAGAGAGAGAAAGAAAGGGAGAGAGAGAGGAAAATAGGAAGGGAGAGAGAGAAAGGAAGAGGTGGGGAGAGAGAGTGGAAGAGGGAGGGAGAGAGAGAGGAAAGGGGAAAGAGCAAAAGAGAAAGGGGAAAGAGAAAAGAAGAAGGGAGAGAGAAGAAGGACAGAGAGTGGAAGGGAGAGAGAGGGGAGAGAGAGAGGAAGGGAGAGAGAGGAAGAGAAGGGGAGAGAGAGAGGAAGAGGGGAAGAGATAGAGAGGGGGAGAGAGATGGGAGAGAGATAGAAAGGGGGAAAGAGAAAGAGAGGAAGGGGAGAGAGAGAGAGAGAGAGAGAGAGAGAGAGAGAGAGAGAGAGA